>VZQC01005157.1:1130130-1134905 GCA_009823505.1 Rhizomys pruinosus | reverse complement strand
TGTATTAGTCAGGGTTCTCTAAAGAAACAGAAGCAACAGGATGAATATATATAACTATATACAATTTATTGATTTGCTCACGTGACGGAGCTCAACAGTAGCGCCGAACTGGAGAGGCCGGGAATCCAGGGAACTGCTCAGTCCGCAAGGCTGGATGTCTCAGGAGTCCCAGTCTAGTGCTGAAGGCCCGAATGGATTCCAGGAGATCTGCCAGTCTCAGTACACGCTGGGATCCGAAAGGTTGATCACAGCAGCAAGACAAACTCACCAGATGAGAGAGAGGCAAGCCGCAGGAAGAAGGAAAAAAGGGGCCAGCTCCCGCTGCCGTGGCCTTAAATACTGCCTGCCGGCAGAAGGTAACACGCACATTTGGGGTGGGCCATCCGGGTTGAGGTGGTCCAATCAGAAGACCCTTTTCTCTTATTTGTTCCTTAGTCCAGTCAAGTTGACACCCAGGATTAACCATGACAAGTGCCAAGTTAGTAATATAAAATCATGCTGTGTAATTTTTCAAGATAAAAGACATGTTTCATATAGACATGAATCATACCAACAAGGGCCTGGAGTGTGATTATAGGAACATCTTAGGCTGTGTTAGTAATAATCTATTTGCGTAGAATTATATATATATTCCTAGAGAAAAAGGTAAAGATAGATGAAAATGGATTGAAAGCTGTGAATTCCAGAAGTATAACTCTTGAGTACTGGTAAATACTTGTTTAAGTTCTATTTTTAAATTTTTAAAAATTTACGTGCATGTTTAGCCTACATGTATCTGAGTATGATTGTGTCATAAATGCCCACAGAGACAGGAAGAGGCTCTCAGATTCCCAGGAACTGGAGTTACAGGTGGTTGTCATTGCCATCTGGGTTGCGAGAACCAAACCTAGGTCCTCTGTAAGAGCAGCCAGTGCTCTTAACTGCTGAGTCATCTCTCCAGTCCCAAAGATTTATTCATTTTTATTTATGTGTATGTGTGTGTGCCTGCATGAGTTTATATGTATCCCATGTATACAGGTGTTCATGGGGGCCTGAAGAGGGTGTCAGGCAACTGTGAGCTGACTAGCATAGGAGATGGGAACTGAACTCAGATCCTCTGCAGGAGCACTAAGTCCTCTTACCACTGAGCCACCTCACCAGCCTAATTCTATAACACCTCAGATCTAAAAGGTCAGATCCGAGTTCCATATGGTATTCAGTATCATCTAGATCACAGATCTGATTTTTCTACTTGTCTCCCTTACATCAGAGACTGGATATAACTTTTGTACTAATATTTCGCCCCCTCAATGCAAGTACTTTCTTTTATGGTTTTTTAAAAAGAAACATATCATAGGGTGAAATAATGGATTGTTTTCCCATAATGAACACCAAACAAACAAAGGCAAACACAACCTGACTCTTTAGCTTCATTAAATGTGAGGCACATCATTAATTTCTTTTCTAGCCATTCAAAGACACTTGTGTTGAACTGATTCAGTTTAATTGAACTTATTACCACGAGCGGATAATAAGAAGTATATTGAAGATATCCATCTGGCTTGCATTGGGAACCACATGTTTCATTCTTCATGGCTGTCATAGACCATACTAACTGCCTCATTTCAGCTGTTTTACAATCAGTATGATTTAGCTATTAATGTGATAAAATCCTTACTTGGGAGGAAGTTGGTATTAAAATCATAGATCTCTGACCCACCTCTTCCAGCACTTCTGCACACATCCTTGGCATTATTAAAGTTATATATTTTTACGTACATAAATAAAAATTCATCTATCTCTTTCTCATGCACAGTTTTTTTAGATTATATCAGTCACCTTACCATAGAGCCCATCCTCTACCCAAGGAAAGAAATGGTTTACGTTGAGCTTTTCAGTTCATTAAATGTTTAAAGCTCAATGTAGTTTGTTTTCAAGCTAGACTTTTCTTTCTTTTTTAATATAATTTCCTAAGCTGAAATGGATTTTAAATGGCTAATTATATAATAAATAAACAGAAAAGCAAAATTAGACAGTTTGTGTTCTGTTTTTTAGTCTCTGAACTTACTGTGGTTTTTGCTTTGCTGGGTACAGAGTTTTCATGTGCATATGATGTTGCAGAAGTAGAAGGCACATGCTGTGTGTATAAACGCATGTTAAACCAAATCCCTCCTTTTATTAGAGGTGGCCCCATGAGTAGAGGAGAAGTAACATTTAGTCTCAACTAAGGGAAGGTTTAGTTTCTTATAGGCCCTGAACCAAAAAGGAGATATATCAGAATAAATCACAAGTGACTCTCACCTTCCTGTCTTGGCATTTGTTTTCTGTGCCAGAGGCAAGAGGGGCAGCCTTACCAAACCACGATTGAATTTCTCTGGCTGTCGTGGGCAATCAGATCTCAGAAAACTACCCAAAAGACTCTAGACCTTGAGGTTAAATACAGAATCTGACCAAGATGAAAGCAAGTTAATTAACATTTCCTTCATCTCTCTGTGATTTACTTTAGCAAGAGCCATTTCTAAAAGGTTAAAATGGTTGTCTCTGTTATACATCCATTTGAGGAGCTGAAAGTAGGTTCCTGGTATCTAAGAAGAAATCTGGGCTGAACTTTTAGAGCAAGAGTGGTGTTTTACATGGCTTTCTTTCAGGCCTATAATCAGTGTGCAAAAGTGCAAGGCATGTTATTAAGTGAAGATTAACAATGTCTGCTTTGAAGATTTTCCAAAGTGGAAAACATGTCACCTGTCATCTAAGTAACTTCTTCCCCTTTCTCTGTCTTCAGAAGTAGAAGAGTTTGTAAATGTAGGGAGAGCTTGTATTCCACCTGGAAAATTAGGATGCCCAGTGTCTAATCAGAAGTGCCTTCTCCATATATGTGTTCCTAAACCTACCTTATACCGCTTCTCATATAACATTCATCTCTCTCCATTGGCTTTATATACAGTATTGTCTGCCCCAATATTCTTTAATGTGTAAGAAAGGACATGCAAGTGTAATGACTAGTGTACTCTCTGGAGGAACTCTAATGCAGTCTCACTATGAGAAAACAGTCAAAAGGTACAACATGCCTAGCCATCTCCCTTTTAGGCCATTGTAAGCCAAGGACCACAAACATCAGAACACTATATGTAAGGGCTTTCGTTAATTTGTTTTTTGAGATTGGGTGTCTTACTATGTATCTTTGGCTGCCCTGGAACCTGCCATGTAGGTCAGACTGCCCTCACAATTTCAGAGATGAACCTGTATCTGCCTCCCTAGTGCTGGGATAAAAGGTGTGTGCCACTACTCCCAGGATGTAAGGGCTTCTAAATAAATGTACAAGGGCTGGGGAGAGATGGTTCAGCAGTTAAGAGCACTGACTGCTCTTGCAGAGGACCCAGCTTTGGCTCCCAGCACCCACACAACAGCTAACAATTACCTGTAACTCCAATTCCAGGGGATCCAACTTCCTCTTCATTTATACACACAAGATGCACTTAGATACACCCAGGTGAAACATTCATATACACAACATCAAAACAGGTAAATAAATAAAAGTGTAAGTCCTGACACTTATTCATACCCCAAAGCTAGAATATCTAGGGATGAGACCCAGGAGTTCTCATTTTCAACTAGGTTCCCAGACAATGTCCAAGTTAGGCAAAGCCTGGGGATGGGTCCCGATGGGCAGGGAGGCGGAGCTAGACTCAAGGTGCATAGTGTTCCTTTTCTAAGTGCTGCAACGAAATATCTGGCAAAAGCATTGAGCCCCCACCTGGGAAGGGTGCTAGTGCTCAGCTCACTTTCTCCTTTTTACTTAGGCTAGGGTCCCAATCTGTGAATTAGAGTGGATCATCCCTCAATTACCACAAGCTAGAAACTCCTCTGCACACATCTCAGAGGTTTGTCGACTAGACTCTATCAAGCCTGCAAGCAATATTAACCATCACAGTGAAGAAGAAACATGGAAGAAAAAGTAGTGAAGGCTGGCCGGCCGTGGTGGCACGCGCCTTTAATCCTAGTGCTCAGGAAGCAGAGGTGGGAGGATCTTTATGAGTTCAAGGCCAGCCTGGGCTACATAGTGAGTTCCAGGACAGCCGGAGAGAAAGACCAAAAAACAAAACAAAACAAAACAAAAAACTGAAGATAGCAAAGGAACCAATAGCTGAATATGAAAGTATCCTAATTGAAAGGGGGGAAAGTAACAGGTAGAAAGAGGGCTCAGAAGTTAAGAGCACTTGCTCTGCAAGGACCAGATTTTGGATCCCAACAGATTTTGGATCCCAACACTCACATAACAAAATGGACATTCTCTACAAATGACTATAGCCCCAACTCCCAAGGGGGTAGAGACGAGAAGTTCCTTGGAACTAACTGGCTTTCAGCCTAGCAGAGAAAATGCAAGAAGCCCCAGTTTCAGAGAGAGAGCCTGCCTCAGAGAAACAGGCAGGCAGTGAGAGAGAAGGAGTATACCTGACACCTGACGCCCTCTTCTGGCCTCCACACACATACACAAGCACATACCTAAACACACGTGTACACACACACACACACACACACACACACACACATATAAATACATATCTTTCTTTTGAAAACTAAAAGTAAAAAAAAAACACAAAAAAAAAAAAACAAAACAAAAAAAAAAAACTAAAAGTGATACCAGGCAGAGGACCTTTGTGTAACAATCCAAAGTCATAAAAGTTTCTAAAATGAGTGAGAGGACATCTGTATGTGAGGCGACCTAACAAATATCCATCACTTCACATTCCAGAAGCAACAGACAAGTGAGGGCCAAGTGGTTTTATTGACTTTTT
>VZQC01005157.1:715130-1127630 GCA_009823505.1 Rhizomys pruinosus | reverse complement strand
CTCCCTGTAGCTCTGGCTGTCCTGGAACTCACTCTGTAGAGGCCTCGGACTCAGAGATCCGCGTGCCTCTGCCTCCCAAGTGCTAGGATTAAAGGCGTGTGCCACCACGCCCGGCATTTATTTATTTCTGTATGTGTATGAGTGTACTGTCTGCATGCAGGTCTGTGCACCCGTGTCGTGCAATGCCGCGGAGGTCAGAAGAGAGTGTCGGGTTCCCCTGGAGCTGGAGTTCTCCTGGAATCTGAGTTTCAGACGGTTCTTGGCCGCCATGTGGGTGCTGGGGCTGGAACCCGGGTCCTCTGTAAGAGCGATCGGCGCTCTTAACCGCTAGGCCATCTCTCCAGCCCCTGATTGAAATATCTTATCAGTAGCATGTGGCAATGCTGATAACATGTAGGGCTAAATTTTGGGATCGCATGAATCATTAGGGAATAGATTAAACGACAGAATCAGCATTTAGCATTACCTTGAAAAGATTATCCGAGGAGCCAGATGTAACAGGTTTCATTTTAATCATCACAAATATGGAGGTTTATATTCAGGTTCTAAGCTCAGGACGAATGAGTTTAATTTCAGGGTTAGATTTTATGTTAAAGATTTTAGTAGACCATAAAGTCAGTGATGATTCAGTAGCAGCCTATGCTTTGAAATGGTACAAATTGGGGCTGGAGAGATGGCCTAGCAGTTAAGAACACCGACTGCTCTTGCAGAGGACCCAGGTTCGATCCCCAGCACCCACATGGTGGCTGAGAACCATCTTTAACTCCAGTTCCAGGGGAATCTGACACCCTCTTCTCACCTCTGTGGCACTGCATGACACAGGTGCACAAACCTACACGCAGACAGTACATTCATACACATACAAAATAAATTTTAAAAAATTAAAAAAAGAAAGGATGCAAATTAAATCTAGAATACAATACCGTGTCCTAAGCAAAAGAGGGATGGATACCTGTAAGATCTACATTAAACCTGGTGACTGTACAACCAGAGAAGGACATTGCTTTTATTTTCAAGTAGGCTGTGTGCTTTGAAATCAGCTTAAAGACTGGCAGTTGGGATAATGGAGGAGGAGCAGCTTTGGAAACTCAAGATGACTAAAGAAAAGACTCAAAAAGGGCAGAAGCAGGAGGGGTGGTCATTATTTAGACATTGACAGAGCTATGAAACTCTGATCGACCTGAGAGGGCACAATCAGAAGAGATGGGAGGTAACTATAAGAGCTTATTTGTACCAAATAAAAGCTAAAAGCTTCAAACAAGTCAGCCATAGGAAAAAAAAAATCTAGTTCCCATTTTTCAATTCTTGTTGATATTCATTTCGGAATGGACATCTACTCTGGAGAACCACAGGAGAAAGAGGCCAGGTATCAGAGGGGCATATAAGGTCTGAGCAGCCTGGGAGGGGAATCTGCTCATCTCGGCTTTCTCGGGACCTTCCCTGAACGCACACTGGCACATGTCCCCTTCCTCCCCTGAAATGCTATCATTCCATGATTTCTGTATCTTCTCTGTTGTTTTCCTGGCCCCTGAGGAATGTGTGCTCTCACTTAAATTCCATCATGCCGACTTTGTTTTCTTTTTAAGTCGATTAATTAATTATGAATGAGTGTTTTGCTTGCACATATGGAAGTATACCTTCCATATGTGCAAGCAATGCCCTCCTAAATCAGAAAAGGGTTCCTCTGGAACTGGAGTCACAGACCATATGGGTCTGTAGCTGGAGTTAGCCCCCGTATGGGTGCTGGGAACCCAACCTACTCAGGTCCTCTGCAGTAGCAGCCAGTGCTCATAACTGCTGAGGCACCTCTGCAGCCCAACTTTGTTTTCTTATTACAGACTCTTAGAGGGTTTTTTTTTTCAACTTCCAGCATTAATTTATCCATTCTCAGCAATGCAGTATAGGTTTAAAAGGTCCTTTTGTTAATTTAGAGTAACATAGTTTCAAGTAACATGTTCTGAAACAGTGTCCAAGAAAAAGAACTCTTTTCTATTTAATCATATATTGGGATTTGAAGAAATTCAGTAAATAACTATCCTGCTCAATCTCGAGGTTTAGAACTAGTTGAGAATAAGTCAGGTAACTAGGCAGATGCCAATCATACATCAACTGTATTATTGTTAAAGTGGCCAGAAACGAAGTAGCTCTTGCACATAACAATAATGATTTCCTCATACTGAGCCTCACTTCAAGCAGCCATGCATAACTGTACAGCTTCAGGTATAACTTGCCATCAGATATATGTGATGAACCAGCAATGTGATATGTGGGTTTCCTTTACTCATCTAGAAAAGGGTGGTACTGAGCCAAGAACCTTTTGTTTATCATTTCTCAGACCTACCACAGGGAAAGGAGTAAGGGGGGGGCAGAGAGTGGACAGAAGTATTTGGAAACATCAGGTGTATTTAAATGGCATCTATGAACCAGTTAATTTCATGGATAAGCTCATGTGACTAAAACCCACATTTGTATAATTTGGCAGGCAAAGTGTCTAAAACTTTGGAACTGGAATATCTTTAGAGATGGGAGAGAATGCGTTGTTTATATGGACCCCAGACCTCATTATTCTTTATTGTCTGATATCTCTAAATCATGCACTTGTGATACTACCAGGACCTTTGTAAGGATTGGATATGCATACTAAGTGACTTTAATTGCCCTGTGGAAAAGGTTGGACTTTGGCTATTATTTCAACTGTTAAATTATTAAGTAGATCTAAACTGACCATGTTAGTAATATCAGGAATCTAGAGGAGTGAATGTTTCAAATCTTTATATTTGTGAGGATTCTATATTGAATCTACATTTCTTTCCTGTGTCTATAACAAGAGGTTATCAGGAGAGAAGAAACTCAGTTATCTACATGGGCATGGGCTTCTCAGGAGCAGCCTGCGGTTAATTAGGATTAGAAAACACAAGCCATTATCTCTGAGAAAGCTGAAGCAAATGGAGGCAGGTTGTCACCTCTCACCAGGAAACAAATTAGTCCTGTCTTGAGAGAGACTTGGCTTTCTCCAGCTGCTGACTGGGGAGTTCTGTCATCTGCCAAAGCAACAGGAGGAGTGTGGATTAACGGTATGGAAACAGTGGTCACACAACACCCGCGAACCCGTTTTCTTATTTTCATGAATATTTCTAATCGATTTCAGTAGTGTGTTTGAATGACATTATTTCTGTGGAGCTTCAGCTCCAGAAAAATCAGGGTGTCCTTTCCCAGCTGAAATCATTAGTGTGCCATCCTTTGCAGTTCTTGTATAAAGAAAAAAAAGCCATAAATTATAGACAAAGTAACTCTACCTCTTGGTTAACTTACCTTTGTAGATTCTCTGCCATCTGGAAAAGGATTGACATTAGCACAAAAGAGAGATAAACAAGAAAATAAGGGATAGTGTGCTGGGGTTGTGAATAGAATAAAACATAAAAAGATATGACTTCCTTTTTCTGTGTGAGGGTGTGAGAGAGGAGAGAGAGAGAGAGAGAGAGAGAGAGAGAGAGAGAGAGAGAACCCGCATACATGGGTATGTGTGTGCATGTATGTTCAGGAGACAATATTGGGTGACTTTCCTCAGTCATCATCCACCTTGTTTTGTGAGTTAAGGTCTCTCTATGACCCTGAATCCAGTGATACCAGGGACTGGCCTGCCTTTGCCTTCCCAGACAGTGCTGGTTTACAAACATGCACCACCATGTTCCGGTTTTTGTTTTTTTTATGGCTTCTGGGGGTTGAACTCATATCCTTGCTTTACTCAAAGTAAATACATTTCTGACTAAACTAAATCCCCAGGTTCCAAGTTATAACTTACTTTTTCTAAAATGAGTGAATATGGGAATGGGTTTAGTGGAGAGGAAAGAACAGAAGATGGGGGTCCTTGTATTTGGAGACTGGTCTTGGCTCTATTAAGTAACTGATCCTGTGAACAGGATAGATTGTATCTCTCAGGCTTTAGTTTTCTCACCTCCAAAATGAAGAACATATAACGGACATAACTAAAATCCTTCCTAGTCTTAAATTTCAATGCTTTGGTAAACACTTAGCTAGAATAAAGTGTTAAAGCACTCACATTTCAAGTTCGTCAGTCTACAAAAGCAAAAAGTCAATCTGAAAGTCTTCTAATTCAGCCTTGCCAAAGAACATAAGATTAAATCTTTATGTGCAAGTCATTTGCATTTTAGGAGCACTTATTATATATAAATTCAGATTCTGATCTCTGAAGGGAAAGGAGAGAAATTACAGTTTAAATAGTGTGGACAGTTTTACCAACCAGTCCATCTGCAAGAGGATCAGTTTGCCACAAGGAATCAAACTGCAATGTGTGATATATTATATGATATATGCTGATGCTATTCACTCTGGTCTGCTCACAGCTCTTCAGTGTTCCTCATGTTCCTCCAATTGCTTTCAGGGTCATTCTTTTCATGTCTTGAATAGCACACATTCACAGCCAAATAGTTCTCTAGGCCCTTCTTATAAAATCCAAGCCCCCTGACAGCCTTCCTGACTTCCAACTCCTTCAACTTAAGCTCAGCAGTTTTCTTGTAGGAGCCACTGTGTAAGTTTGTGATCCATGTTAGGTCTCGCTCTCCCGGGATTCCAAGAGACGCACAGATATCCACTTCCCCCAGAAGCTGTCAGTCAGTGACCTCACTTCCTCTTTACCTGAGGTCCAATCCAAGTCTGTTAAAAGGCCTGCTCTGGACACCATCTCTGCTGTTAGCTGCCATGTGTTAACAACAGGCTTGCCAGCCCTGATTATTCCTGAAGTAAATATGTCCCAGAGTGACCCTAAGCCTGGTGTCTGTCCTTTAGCTGGGGTTCACACCTGCATAGATCGAACCATATATGCACCTTTTAATTTCTAATAGTCCACCTAAAGATTAGCTTCCTTATCAAAAGGAAATGTGGCTACACTCTTGATCTCTCCTACACACACTTCCTTATAGTTAGGGACTTTTCCCCATTCTTAATTTTTAATTTCTTTCTATTTAGTAATTCTGTTTTCAAGTCATTTCTCTCTTTGTCCACTTTGCTAGAAGCAGTCAGGAGGAGCCAGACACTCCTTCAATGCTTCACTTACGAATCTCCTTCCCCAAATATCTAGTATCATTAGTTGCAAATTCTATCTTCTACAGAATTCCAGAGCACAAGTAGCTTCAGCCAAGCTCTTCACTTTGGAGTACAATCACCTTTTTCCAGTGTCTACAACAGAGGCTCATTTCTCACAGCTCAGGAGGCTGCGAATTCCAGGACCTGGGACATTAGAAGATCTGGTGTCTGGGAAGGCTTATGTACTTGTAGACAGAGGGTGATTGTGGAAGAAGCATATCCCCTCAAAGGGGATAAGAGATAGTTTGTTCTGGAGCTGATGTGATGTGATGATGGCTAGGGAATGGAGATTCAGGTTACCCCAAATCTCTTTTCATTGATGAAAGCTGGTGGTCCGTTAAGTTAATGTGTTCCAAAATGTTTATATCTGTTAGTCACAGAATGTTAAGTCAGAAACAAAGGTGGGCAGGGAGTGGCTATTTAGTAGTCTAAGGATGGCTCAAGATAAAAGTTAGGCTCTGAACATGCAACATTCCAAACTCTACAATCACTGAAGCTCTAGTCAGTTGGTCAGCCTTTGTAGAATGTTCAGTTTTAAGATGCAGTTTTTCTGGGAACTTTGTTTACAGTCTTCCCACCATATCCTCAAAAGGCAGACAAAGCTAGCTTACATTCTAACCTAGTTTTACAAGGAAATTAATTCCATATGATGAGGACTCCATTCTCCAACAGCATCACCTCCAAATACCATCACAGCAGATTAAAATTTCAGCATAGGAATTTCAGGGGTAAGACACAGACTTCAGCCTACTGAACTCTGTAGTAGTCTACTCATTTCTCTTATGATCTAAACTTAATTTTCTTTCTGTCTCCTTGTCACTTGAAATAAAATGTTAGTTTCATAAACCTTAGAGCTGTTGACATATACTCAGTCTTTAGTACATGTCTGACATATTTAAGGTGCTACGGCTGAAATTCCTTCTGGGAGCTACGAGTGCATATGTCACCTTGCGTCCCCTTCCCAAGGTCCCAAAGGGAAAGCGAGGAAGACTCTCCAAAACCACAGTTTGGAAGATTCTGGCAAGCTTAATTGGGCTTGCTTACAGAGCAAATAGGAGAAGGGATCACTTATAAGAAAGCAATGCCCCCCCTTCCTCCGGCAGCCACATAGGGTTCTGCATGGACCCTGCAAGCTTCACCCAAGACTGCGACCCCTGGCCGTCTCTGTTTATATGGCGCAGCTGGCTGGTTGGCTCCTCCTTTTCCCTCAGAAGGACAACAGCCAAGTTTGCAATCCTGGACAGGCAGGCACCCCTAAATGTGAAAAAGCATCTGATGTCCAAAGTCAGTCTTTCTTTCATAGGACCTTCCACACTACAGGGGCTTTGTAATTATTTACTGAAAGAGTGAACGGATGAATTAACAAATGAATAAATTGATTATGGATGAAAAGAAAAACACTAGGGGCTGAGAAGATGGATGGCTCCGTGGGTAATAGCGCCTGCTTTGAAGACCTGAGTTTGGATTCGAGCACCCCATATACATACACAAAAAGCCAATTGTGACTGAGTGCTTCTATAACCCTAGTGCTGTGGGAAGGTGACTGAAGCCGGGTTGCTGGGGCTGGCTAGCCGCCAGCCTCACCGAAACAGTGAGGTCTAGATTTAAGGAGAGACCCTGTCTCAAGGGACTATGGTGAAGAGCAGTAGAAGATACCTGACATCCTTTTTTGGTCTCTGCATTTGTATTTACCAGCACACACACACACACACACACACACACACACACACGCACACGCACACGAGCACACAAGAAAAGACAGCTATGTCTCCTATCATTGGTATGCTGGAGCTGTCATGTTCTCATGCTAATTGACAGATTGTTTCAAGTAGCTGATTAATTTGAGATATTGGGACCGACAAAATTATCTCATCCAGTTCTTTCTTTTTTGCAGAGGAAACTAGATATGAGAAATTTCACATCCAGGCAAAACCCCAAAATTTATATCACATTATCTCAGAAAGCAACTTGGCAAATTATTATTATTAAACTAAGCTCGGGGCTGCAGAGATGGTTCAGTGATTGAAGGTTCTTGCTGCTCTTACTGAAAACCAAGGTTCAATTTCCAGCACCCACATAAGGCAGTTCACAACTGCCTGCAACTCCAGGGGAATCTGATCCCCTCTTCTAGCCTCTGTGCACACCTGTACACAGATGGTACATATATACTCTTGGGTCTCATACTACACATACTACAAAATAATAAATACTTCAGGGTATTCCTATAGCCCCAGATTCCTGGAATTCACTGTGTAGAACAGGCTGGCCTTGAACTCACAGAGATCCACCTGCCTCTGCCTCCCGAGTGCCGGGATTAAATCTTTAATGTAAGTGCTGAGTAAATTTAGTAAATGAGGGAAAGAGAAAGGACCTCAGTTGGAGCACATGGGCTTTGGGGCGTGATTTTACAAGCCAGTCACTCTTCTTAGTAGGTCTATTACTTGAACAAATTAACCTTTAAATGTTTAGTGTCCTCACTTATAAAATGGTAAATGTGGCTGGTTACAACTACTAGAGCGCTTGATAGCTCTTGGTGTTTAACTGACTAGTCACTGCTATTGTTTTTGTGTTCTTTTTATTCCCATTCCTATGACCTCTACTACCTCTTACCAATGAGCAATATCTCAAAGTACTTGACTTTGTGTCTTACCATACATACTTTCCTCAAAAATAGACCAAGATCCAGTAGTGTTTCTGTTGCAGCATCAAGATCTGAGAGATTAGTAATTCCCTCCTCAGGAAAAAAGTAAATCACCATTTTATATCTACTTCTTGTATTTATGTTGTTTACTCACATGCGTGTATTATGAAGCCCACAAATCAATGCACTCAGCAGGCAAAACTATTCAAACCTGCAGCATGGCGTGTTTTGTGCTAGTTGACAACTACATATCCACCTGCTCTGAATCCTGCCTGCTAAGGGACAGAGATGTGGACCACTGGGGTCTGTGATTGATCTCTAACTAACTTGTAACTTTATCAAAGAGCAGATATTATATCTCATGTATCTGATTAACCTTCCGTGAAAGATTGCCATCCTTCCTATAATGCCACTGGATTATTCTATGCCTGGAAAGATGGATATCAGCTCATTTTAATCAATAGGCTATGAAAGGTGTTACCTGGCTCTACCCGTGGTTGTCTGTAATGTCTGACCCAAAGGGTATTGTCATTTGTCAAATAACTTGGTTTCATTTAAAGGACCTAGGAAATGAACATACCTTTGAAACAGTATGCAGAACAATATATTGGGTTAATAAAGTACTTTCTTATTTTATGGATAATAGCACATTTAAAAAAGAAACTACAAATGAATGGAGTTAAAAATATCCCCTTATCCATCTCTATTATTATGTAGCACCGGCTTGGTAACCTGTATCCTGACATATGAGCAGGAGAGGTGTAGCATAAGAAGTAGATACTCTGTCAGCAGAGCAATGTGGTAGCAACAGTGAAGTATCACTAGGCTGTGAAATGGCTGCTTTTATCAAAATCAGAGTGGATAGCGTGCCATGGATAGGCTAGGACAACAGAGGCAAGCCAGGATTGCCCTAGGCCAGCGAGCACACATGTCTACCCAAAGTCACACCTCTTTGTTAATTTAGGAAATTTCTTTATGATGTTGAATAATTGGAATGTTTGAGGATAGGTACTGCTTCTGAGAGGTACTTCACTACTATGGTCTCAGAAGAGTCCTTTAGAATACAGATTAATCACAACTTATTATTCAGCCATGTAGTGAATGCCTGGCTCCACGTTTGAGATAATGGTTCCTATTAGAGGAAGCAGAGTGTTAATCGCTGGGAAGGATCATCTAGCATGAAGTTTGGACAGTTTTCAGTGACTGCTAAGCTCTTTCTTCACTGTCAGTTTAGGGACAGTGCT
The DNA here is from genome assembly GCA_009823505.1 of Rhizomys pruinosus. Classification (NCBI taxonomy): domain Eukaryota; kingdom Metazoa; phylum Chordata; class Mammalia; order Rodentia; family Spalacidae; genus Rhizomys; species Rhizomys pruinosus. Next base: position 1,118,642 of record VZQC01005157.1, on the reverse strand, counting down.
AATGCCTCCTATCTAAACCTCTGTTTGGAGACACCGTGCCAGTCTCCTAAATGAATGCTAGGCAACAGAACACAGAATCTGTCAGGCAGCGTTTTATCTGGCACAAAGAAAACAAGCAAATCACTGCTGAATTTTCTGAGACTTAATAACAGCAAGTCACAGAAGCAAAGTTTACACTGAGAAAATGGTAGGAATCTCTTGTAAAGGTTGACAATACCTCCAGCTCATTAAACATGATAAAGAAGGTGAAAATAAATAGTTTTTGTGGCTTTCAATCCTCCCTTGAAAATGATTTTATCCCATTTCTCTCTAAGCTTCCAATTCTCCCTTTGTAAAGTGAGAACAATACCCACCTCCCCAGGTTTCTTCCTTGGAGGACACATCGTTCAGCACACTTAACTCATTCTCATGCACAAAGACACTGAGCAAAATGACAAGTCTTCCAGTTATTTATAAAGGTTGTGATAGGAAGTCCCCAAACATAAAGCCATGATAAAGAGATGTAAATGTTAATTAGCCTGATCTGATCTCTACACACAAGAATCACATTGTTACATGGTACCCCATAAATGTGTACACTTGCCCAAAATTAATAGATTTTTTATGATAATGTTTAAAGAAAACAAAATACTACATCCCAACAATGGATCATTACTTGTTATAGACATGTATTGAATTATCAGAATGTACCCCATAAATCTGTACAGTTGTATTTTTTTCAAGACAGGTCTTTTCCTTCTAAGGCAACTCAGACTTCTAGAACCAGATACATATATATATATATGTGTATATATATATATATATATATATATATATATATATGTATACATATATATATATATATATACACATAGTTGTACTTATGAATGTCTATGGGAGCTGGTTTCTTTGTCATACTTGCTGTACCAGCGAGAGGACCTGAGTTCCGTCTCTAGCACACACATAAAAAAATGAATATGGCATTTATAATCCCAGCTCTGGAGAAGATAAGACAGGCAGATCCCTAAGGCTTTCTGACTACCCACCCCAGCCTAGTCAGCAACCTCCAGGTCAATCACACACACACACACACACACACACACACACACACACACACACACACATCTGCAGATCCAGGTTAGATTTTATTCTATGCTACTTATTAATTGTAGGCACTTTGTAAGTCTTAGTTCCTGCCTAGCACTCATGTTTTCTCAGTCTAAACACTTATCCAGAGATAGAACAAAAGTGAATCACCTATTTCTAAAAGGCTTAGTGTGAGAAGTAACCTTCCTAACATTGTTTCCCTCTCTTTAAAGCAACTACCTTGACTTGGGCTTCATTGTTTTTTGGTTTAGTATTGATTTTTATCTTTAAATAACATTCTTATGTTGCTGTCTCTTGATTCTTCAGTTTCAGAGGTTATTGTTTGACTTAGAGAAAATAGGCTTTAAAGCAAACATGTAGCGTGTGCTTTTAATCCCTGCTATTCCAAAGACAAAAGGAGACCCATGATTTTGAGCACAGACTGAGCTACATAGTCAAGTCCCTTGCTCAGATAGAAAGAAAAGAAAGAAACAAAAGGGGGGGGATGAGAGAGAAAGAAAGAAACTCTTTAGCTGTCTTTGATGCATCCTTCTACCATAAATAAATCATAACTCTGGCTAGATCATTGTTCTCTGTGTGTTATTCCCACAGAAGTAATATAACAAATTATGATGAATATAACAAATTATGATGATACTTCTTCCTCCCTTCCATCTTTTTCTTCCTTTTTTCCATTCTTTTTAATTAAATTATTCTTTTATTTATTTATTGTGGGGGGTACATATGTGCCAGAGTGCCCATGGTGAGATCAGAGGACTATTCACAAGAATCATTTTTCTCCTTCTACTATGTAGGTTTTGGGGATCAAACTCAGGTCATCAAACTTGGCACCAAGTGCCTTAACCTATGGTGCCATCTCACAGGCCTTTTCCGTTCTTTTCTTCTACTTTTTCTACCATAGTCACACTTGTTTGTTTTCTTTTCTTTCTTTTTTTTTTTTTTTTTTTTTTTGAGACAGGGTCTCTCTATAGCCCCAGCTGGCCTGGAGCTCACTCTGTAGACCAGGCTGGCCTTGAATATACAGGGATCCTCCTACCTCTGTCTCCTGAGTGCTAGGATTAAAGGCAAGCACCACCACAGCCGGCTTAAAGACGGTTCTTAGCCACCATGTGGGTGCTGGGAATCAAACCCCGGTCTTCTGGAAGAGCAGTCAGTACTCTTAACTACTGAGCCATCTCTCCAGCCCCCTACACTTGTTCGTTTTCTATAGCATTCATGTTACTAAGTTAAACCCCAAGTTTCTAGGCAGTTTTCCAAAAACGTAATTGGTTTTCATGTCCATTGTTTTTTGTATTTGTATGTATATGATATGTGTATACATACGTAAGTGATGTGACTAAAACTTAATTCATTTATTATTTTTATTTTATGTGTATAAATGTTACATAGGGAAGCGCATCTGTGTTGTGAAATGCCCTCAGAGGATAGAAGAGGGTTCTGATCCCCTGGAACATTAGTTATAGAAGGTTGATAGCCTCCATGTGGGCATTCAAATTCAGTTCTCCTTCAAGAGCAGCCAGTTCTCTTAACCACTAAGCCATCTCTCCAGCCCCATAACCAGCCACTTTAAGTTTCTGTCACAGTGACTTGCCTGGATTCATGGACTGTAACATGGAATTGTGAGTGAAAACAAGCACTTTGCCCATTAAGTTGCTCTTTGTCAAGGTAATTTATCCCAGCAATGGAAATGAAGGTAGAGCATCTTTCTAGTGTGTTCCTTCATCCTCCTCCTGGGAATTCCAAATAGCTCTTTCCTATTTGGGATTTCTCATTTCCTAGATCTTATATCTTCTTTTTCGTGCTTTATTTCTTACAGTGGCTTCATAGAAAGCAATTTTCTTCTCTCAACGTTTGTTCCTTTATTCTGGCACTGGATGACAGTTTATCTTGAAAAAGAATTCTAGAAGTAAATTTCCCTCTGCATTTTGGAGGTGTTGATCCATTATCTTCAAGTTCTAATGTTACTATAGAGACATCTAAAGCAATTTCTGTTCATTTACATGTGACCTGTGGCTAACAGTTTATTGACTACGAGTTCAGTATTGTTAGGTCCAGACTTCCCAGAATCCCAAGGGGCACACAGGTGCCCACTTCCTCCAGAAGCTGCCAATACTCTGACCCCTTCCCCTATACCTGAGGCCCCGCCCCATGGGTATAAAGGATGGACTCCAGCCACCATCTCACTCTCTCTGTCCCCCTCTCTCTGTCTCTGTCTCTCTCTGTCTCTGTCTGCCTCTCTCTCTGCCTCTCTGCCCCCTGCCATGCTGTCTGGTCCCACCATGTGTCTGCAGGCGGCTCATGCTGGCAGTCCCACATGGAAGTAAAGTATGTTCCTGGAGTGACCTAAGCCTCATGTGCCTTTTTTATTGGGATTTTCATGCTTTTTATAACCTAACAAGTATGACCAAACCAGCTCCTGGGAAAATATCTCATTCCAGGAAAATAGCAGTATATTTAGGTGTGGGTTTTTTTTTGGGGGGGGGGGGTTGTTTGTTTGTTTGTTTGTTCTTTTTGATACAAGATCTCCTGTAGCCCCAGCTGGCCTGGAACTCAATCTATACACCAGGTCACTCTGGTGGATATGACAGAGATCCGCCTCTGTCTCTCAAGTGCTGGGATTAAAGGCATGTTCCACCATGCCCAGGCTAGGATTTTTCTTTTCAGATGATCACTGCTTGTAGAGAATATCCTGTCTTGTCACATACATGAACATCCATTAAACACCTACTAGCCTCGATTTGATCTTATATACTCTGTTTCAGAAATTTCCATAGTGATATAGGAGAGAACAGCCTCCCACCCCCAACCCAGAGGGTACTTGGGCTCATTCATAAAGGAATTTAAGAATGGACTCAAATGAAAATTTGGGGGGAATTTTATTAAAATTAAATAAAATCCTCAGGAAAGGCAAGCTGCACATCTTGGCAGCTGGCTTGAGGAGAATGGAAGAGAGGAGGGAAAAAGCCATGAGACTATGCTGGTTTTGAATGGACTTGGAGGTCAGACTAGCAGCCACAAGGTGGGGAGGGGAATTTCAAAGAGAAAGTAACAAGCACAAAACTTTGGGGCAGCCCAGGGTGTTAGGCAAAGCATGGTTAGGAAAGAGATATTAATGGGGCTGGAGAGATGGCCTAGTGGTTAAGAGCGCCGACTGTTCTTACAGAGGACCCAGGTTCGATCCCCAGCACCCACATGGCGGCCGAGAGCCATCTGAAACTCCAATTCCAGGAGAACTCCAGCTCCAGGGGAATCTGAGACCCTCTTCTGACCTCCGCGGCGTTGCACGACACGGGTGCACAGACTTGCATGCAGGCAGTACATTCACACACATACAGAACTAAATAAAATTAATAATAAAAAAAATTAAAAAAAAGAAAAGAGATATTAAGAAGAAAAGGAGAGGACATGTTTTTCTGAAGAAGTCAGAAAAATGGGCAAGACTTACGGGGAGCCAAATGTTTATGTTTGTGTTTAGATAAACAATAACTGTGTTAAGCATCAGGAATTCTGGGCAGGAAAAGTTCACCATCTCATTAATGCACTGGGTATTCTGCCCATCTCTTTAGCATACCATAGGTGAACCAGCCTTCCTGGGCCGTCCTATGACCAGGTGATTGACCAGTGAAACTGCAAAGTTGAGTCTTTATTCTGCCACTACAAATATTATCAATTTCTAAAGTAAAATAAGAGTACTTCAGGGGTGGGAAAGGTTGGTCATTGGGGGAGGGGATATGAAACAGGGAACATCTGCAGGCTCAACTAGTGCTAAGAACATTCAGCCAATCAGAGCTCTGCTGCTGCAGGTCTAGCTGGCACTTTGGGGATCTTTGAGGAGGGTACTGTATAAAGTCAGACTGCTTCCCGGTCTTTCTCCACTGCTAGCTGAAAATTCAGGGCTACAGGGAGACCCTGTCTCAAAAAGACAAAAAAAAAAAAAATTCAGGGCTTCTTGTCTGCTAGCCATTCAATTGCTTCCCAACACCACCAATTTTATTAGCAGTGCCTCGCAATCATCCTGTCCTTACAAGCTTATAACTTAAAAATAAAAAAAAAACCCTTTACTACTATTTAAAGAAGTGTTAGAAGATTCCCCAAATCCTAATAGAGTTATGATGAAAAGGAAATGAGGAAGCATGGAAAGGAGCCAGCACATAATGGGTGCAATTATTTTTATTTCTTTCTTCTTATTCTATTCTTGTAAAAATCAGCCAAGTGCATAAATTACTTTTGGTCATTTCTGAATAGCCAAAGAGTGTGGATAAGAAAGGACCTGTGAAATTAAGCCTCATGTATTTCCCCTGATGGGTTCAGAGCTCATTGTTTTAGGATATCTATATAACTGTCATTGTTTGAACTGAGCTTGTAAAAGAAATGGAGATGGGGTGTGTTGCTAACATGATGAGAAGTATAAATCTCTGTTTAGCATCATGTATCTGGTGCAAATGTATTTAGCACCCTGGTATAAGAATGCAGGCCTTGAAGTCTACTCACTGCTATTGAGGAATGAAGTGCCTGCCAGGAAGGCTGCTGTCTCGCCTCCCCAGGTCTCGTATCACTTGTTCAAAGTCAAACAGCATGCCTCGAGTGACCCTGTGAGATGCGCAACTTTACAGGGCATGTGGGAATTTGTGCTGATGCTCTGAAAGCAGGACTTTGTCCTTGTACAATTTCTGGCCTCTGGAGAATTATAAAATAGAAAACAAGAGGAGAAAACAATGGTTTGAAAAGATTCTGTACTTTGAAGCCCAAGACACTGCTCATTTAAGCTACGCTCGAAACTCTCATGCCTCTCAATAAAGTATTTTTTGGCTATGCCCCATAAACTACTCAGATAATCCATTAGGATAGCTGTAGAAATCAGCATAGCAAATGATCAGTGAGCTAGTTTAGTTATTCACCGGTTATTAATCTTCTCAGCTCAGGGTCATATTGTCCTGTCTTCAGCATTTTTCACAGCGTCTGATGATGTCCACAGAGTTAATGGAGGTCCTGGAATGTGGTTACAACAAGCATAAGAATCCTTTGACTTGATGTCATTCTAGGAACATTCTTCTTCCTTGGGGCATTTCCCTGGCAAAGGAGCACAAAGCCACCTGCACTGTTCGTCTGGGTGTTTGTACCTTGCTTTGGAAAGGAAATCTTCATATGTAATGATAATTTCCTTGTGATGCTTCACTAGCAGCAAATCAATTTGAGCGTAAGTTACCAAGTTCAGTAGCTGTCAATTCCATTTCCTTGTTAGCTTCCTTGTAAAGTTGAAGTGGGTTCAGTCACAACTTAGAGGTGCATAGTATTTCTTAGGAGATTTATATAGGTATATTTTTCTGCTCTAACAAAATTATACCTTCTCTTTCCTCATGTTTGAAGAACTAACTGTCTATGAAAATTTTGGTACTTAAAAACATACAGACTCAGGCAAAAATGGGTTCTGTTATGATAGTGCTTATTATTGATAATGATGATCATGGTATGTAACATATCAAGCATTTAGAATGTCCATCATCTTACTGGGAGACATAGGTGTTAGGTTATGGCATATGGCACGTGCCTCCAAAATAAAGAGACAGCAATGTTATAAGCACTCTGGGATAGGTTTTACTCCAGGTTAACCTGGGCTAAGCTCAATGAAAAAGAGACAGCACAGAATGACGTTTGGCCAAAACATTTAAGGAGAACACAGGCAAGGGTTGAGGGAGGGAGTACTAGGTTGCTAGTTCCCCAGCTTCTCAAAGAAAGCAGAAGATTCCTGAGTACTCTGAAATCCCCTGCTGTTCCAAAGACAAAGCTGATAGGGCAGGTTTATTGGCCCCTCTGGATAGGCTCCTGGAACTTCAGCCACTGCCTGGATTGTCAGCCATGCATTTCAAATGGATTCCTGCTCTTTGGAGAATTCAGATCCTAACAATAGGAGCATTTCAAATTAAAAAACTACATTACTAGATACTGAGGAGATGGTGCAGTGGATAAAGTGCTTGCTGTACAACCACAAGAACCTGAGTTTGAATCCCCTACCTCCAGATAAAAGCTAGGCATAGTGACATATGCCTGTAACCTCAGTGTCAGGGGCTGGAGGCAGACACAGGTGGATCCCAGGGTCTCGTTGACCAGCCTACTTAGTCAAACAGATGAGCTCCAGGTTCAATGGGGGACCCTGTCTCAAAAAATACTGTCGAAAAGCAATTGAGAAAAACGTCCTGCTATCAAACTCTGACTTGCCCACATGACAAGTGTACCTGTAAACACACATATACCAAAAACAGATGAAAGAAAGAAAGAAAGAAAGAAAGAAAGAAAGAAAGAAAGAAAGAAAGAAAGAAAGAAAGAAAGAAAGAAAGAAGAAAGGAAGGAAGGAAGGAAGGAAGGAAGGAAGGAAGGAAGGAAGGAAGGAAGGAAGGAAGGAAGGAAGGAAGGAAATAATAAACTTACAGGTCAAGAAGCTTCTCTGTAATCAGACCATTACTAAGCCGTAGAGCCAAAATATGTATCTGCTATTCCTGAGTCAAGGCTTCAGTTTTTAGTTGCCAAGAGCACCCTCTGGCTACCAGACTTGACATAGAAGTTTTCAGTTTGGATCTTCATGGTGCAAGTATCTATCTTTAAACCTGAAAGAGATCCTTTCACTTAGGAATTATATATCCTCAATGAACTATCATTTGAGATTATGTGGGATATTGTTAGCCATTATTAGGACTTCGGCATTTATTCTAAGATAAATACAGAGGCATCTCTGGTTCTACTACCTTCTTAGAAAAATCTATCGTGTACTGAAAAGTAATTGTCAGTCTTAGTTGTGAACACTGCAAGCTACAATAATAATTGGCCTGGCAAGATATACCTACTGATGCAATAGAAGCACTGATGTTATGGAAATAACCATCAAATTTCTGATTGGATTTAAAGCTACCTCCACAAAATGTAACATATCCCTGGTACTGTTAACTCAGTTGGCTGGGTATACCATAGACCAGAGGGGAGAATTTACTACTGTCCTTTGCTAAATGGACATTAAATTGACCCCGAGGTGCTTATCTTTATACTCACAGATAAGTGGATCTCTCAGCCCTCATCAGAGAGATGTCTTTTCACAGTAGTTGCTGATTAATACGGAGACTCAAAACTGGTCAATAAGCAGGAAATAAGACACTGTGGAATATTTAGTCCTAAATGTGATATATTATATCACCTCTTCTCCCCAAGGCTCAGGGGCAGAAAGAATGTGAAATTCGGAAGTTGTAAATAATGCTTTACAGACATGAGAGTTCTTGTACACATGTATGACTACATGCACAAGGCCTTCACAAGATCAAGCCAGCCAAAATCTTAATGTGGATGAGGGAAGGGCTCATAAGTCTTTCCCACAGCTGAGGAGCCGCAATTGATGGCTGCTGAGGGAGGGACAATTGGTTTTTTATCAAGGATGCAGCCCCTGATAGACTATTCATTGTCCAGTAGATGGCGCCACACCCATGCACAAATAGGCAAGGCACCCCAAGTAAACTCAGTGGGTTGACAAAAAAGGAACACAAGAAGTTGGAATGAAAAGCAGTGACAGATGGCCTAGCGGTTAAGAGCGCGCCGACCGCTCTTACAGAGGACCCGGGTTCGATCCCCAGCACCCACATGGCGGCCAAGAACCGTCTGAAACTCCAATTCCAGGAGAACTCCAGTTCCAGAGGAATCCAACACCCTCTTCTGACCTCCGCGGCATTGCACGACACGGGTGCACAAACTTACATGCAGACAGTACATTCATACACATACAGAAATAAATAAAATTAATAAAAAAAAAAAAAGAAAAGCAGTGACAGAGACAGGGGAGTATTGGAATGGAGGAAATGGAAGGTGGATATGATCAAAATACATTATATGCATGTATGAAGTTATGGAACAATAAATATAGGCTAGATTATATTGAACACATTATGTGGCAAGCAGCATTCTCAAAATCTTAATTTACCACATTAACTCTCAAAGTATGAGAGATACATTGTTATTTCCATTTAATTCAGAGAAACCGAGGTACTAAGAAAATATGTAACTTCCCTATGGTCAACATGATAGGTAGAAGAAATAAAACTAAAATTCAGCAATTCTATATCCACCATCCATGGCCTACATCCTAAATCCCTAAACCGAACTTCTGCTTAAGGGGTCTAATTTTCTAAAGCATGATTTTTAAATGATTTTTAAACTTTGTAGTATTTTATCTATTTTTTATTTTATTTATTATTTTATGTGTATGAGTGTACTGTCTGCATGTAAGTAGGTGAACCCGTGTTGTGCAATGCTGCAGAGGTCAGAGGAGGGTGTCAGATTTCCCTGGAACTGGAGTTAAAGACGGGTCTTAGCCACCATGTGGGTGCTGGGAAATGAACCCGGGTCCTCTGCAAGAGCAGTTGGTGCTCTTAATGGCTGAGCCATCTCTCCAGCCCCAACTTTGTAGTATTTTAAATCAGCTTGGTTTTGCCTATTGTTCTGTTACTCTATTTGAGAGCATAAACTCAATGAGGCCATTTTGCCTTCTCAGAGTGGCTTGCTCCCTTGGGTCGTTTCTTATCTCGTCGGGCTGGGCTCAGCCAGATTCCCATTTCTTCTTTATATCTTGATCCTAGAAAGTACCTCTAGTTCCAACATACCGTGTCGCATTCTTTCAGAATAAAAAGAGAATTAGACAGAGCTTATTTATACCTAAACCTTGGCACCCACCCAAATGCTTCTTTCACAGTGAATTAAAGTGAGCAGTGAACTGCAATCATATGAAAGGGAAATCAGTAGCTTCTAAGTCAACCAGAGGTAGGGTCCCAGGACCTGTTTTTCTTTCTAATTAGCTGTGTGGCCTCTATCAATAATGATGCCTAGATCTTAGTAAAGTTTAACTGCCTATTAAACTTCACGCATTTACGTTTATGTATTCCATTTTTCATTATGTGTTATGTAGTATGTGTGCATATTGGAGTGTGTGAGTGAAGGAGCACACATGTCACAGAGTAAATGTCCAGCTCTATGGACAGAGAGCATTCTTGAGCATCCTTGCTTGCCACCTTGTTTGAGGCAGGTTCTGTTTGTCGTTCACTCCTGCATATGCTAGGCTATCTGGCTTCCTCTACCACATCCCCATTGGGAATGCTGACATTCAGGGTGCACACTCCTGCATATGGTTCTTGAGATTCGAACTCAAGTCCTCATGCTTGCGTGGCAAGCACTTGACCCACTGAGGTCTACCCTCAGTCCCCTGTTCATTCTATAGATATCTGAACACCTATTATGTGTCAGTGACTAGAGTATGGATGAAGTATCTGTGCTCATGATGCTTATATTTTAGTGAGGTCTTAGATGCAGTTATGTGGTACAGATTCTGGCACATGGTAAATATATGATGTTGTGGTACTGAGACCACTTGGAGAAAAGACCACACAAACTCCAAGTTCAATTAGCCAAATTAGTTTTTGTTGTTGTTATTGTTCTTTTTGAGACAGGATCTGCCTTTAGTCCCAGAGACCCTGAAGCTCACTATGTAGACTGGCTGGCTTTGAACATACAGAGATCCACCTGCCTCTGCCTCCCGAGAACTGGGATTAAAGGCGTGCACCACCATGCTCGGCTCATCCAAATTAGGTTTTTAATTTGGGCTCCAGGTCAGGATTTGGAGGATACAGCCCCAACTCCAGGGCAGGTTCCACTTATAAAGGCAAATATCATATCCTGGTTAATTTTTTTTTTTTTTGAGAAAGTCCAGTCAGACAATAAAGACCTCAGTTCCTACTAAGATAAGAAGTGAAAAAAAAAAAAAAAAAAAAAAAAAAAGAAGTGGACGGGCTGCAGGCAATTGACAAAAGATAACTTAGATAATTAACAGGCTTGACATCCTGGAGAGGGGATTCCAAAGGTCGAAATAACCAACTGGCTCTTCCTGGACTTGTTCTTCCGGGACAGGATAAGGCAGAGTCACTAAAACAAAATGGAGTTACCCTGGCAGTGTACAATGACACATGTATACTAGGAAAAAATCACATCAGTTGGCTACTAAAAGACCTGGCACACTCCTGTAGCTTTTGTGATCCATATGTTGTCTGTAAACAAGGAAGTGACAGTCCTATAACGTTTGTGTTTGCACTTGTGTGTTATATGCTCTTTGCTGGCATTTGTCACAAGGGGTAAAAAAAGACCACAGAGTTAGTCACGGTGCTGACTCATGTATGGAACAATCCATGGGGCAGCCTGCTTGTAGGTTAGCCCACCTGCATGAAGTAAATTCCCTCTCCTCACCTGACTTTGTCTTTTGTCTCCTGATTTTTCCCTAACACATGTGTGCTTCCATGATGAAAAAGATGATGATGGGCCACGATGCTCATTGTACCCCTTATTATGGCATCATCACCTTTTGAGCAAGAATCTTAATGAGAGCTCCAAACAATAGCAGCTAGGCATCAGTATGAAGTCTGCTTGATCACTTTTTCTTTCCCCTCATGTAAATGATCTACCACATAACCACAAAACAAAAGAAAAACTGTTTAACTTACATATTCCCTGAACACCTTGAAACATGTCCTACAGCCTTAACTCTCTCCAACGGTATTAAAGGTAAACAATTTAACAATTTCCTTTGACCGCACATTAAATCTTCTGTTTAAAGACAAAGGATTGTAAGATTTACAGGAGTCGTAAAAGGAAGCAAGTTTGTCAGCCACGAGGCAAACGTGGCTTATCATAAACCAACAACAGTGTTATTCATTTTATTTTAATTTGTAATCATGTATTTTTAAAGATGATACATTTCTATTTATTTTTGCATGTATGTGGTACACATGTGTGTACTTATGTTCACATATGTTTCAGTATGTTTTAGGGGGCCCCAGGTGTGGTCGCCATGCTTGGGCAGCAGGACCCTCATCTGCTGAGCTATCTCCCCAGCCCAGGGTGCTGCATTGTCTGCTTCAGTGTTTTCTTCTCTTGCCTGTGGTTTAGATTCTTTCTGAATCTGTTGCCTTTCTCATCAGTTTCACAATGGCTTCTGAGTAATTTTCCAGTGACATCTCTTCCTGTTGGGATGTACATTTATGCAGCCCTCTGGCTTCAAATGCCAGAATTTTGTTGGCTCATGAAGTATCTTTGGATTTAGCAGCTAGCTTGAAGCATCCGGCAATTGAACATAAACTCCTGTACTTGAGCATTCATGCTTGAACCAGAAATTACTTTATCATCTTCACTGGTTTTTATTAAGCAGCCAGCAGCTGCCCTGGAACTATGACTTACTACAATGAGCTCTTTCCCTTACATGTCACCCTCTTCTACCTATAAGAACTATGACTTACAGCCTGGCGTGATGGTGCACGCCTTTAATCCTAGCACTTGGGAGGCAGAGGCAGGCAGATCTTTGTGAGTTCATGGCCAGCCTGGTCTACAGAGAGAGTTCCAGGACAGCTGAGGCTACAGGGAGTCCTTGTCTTGAAAAGACCAAAAAAAGAACTATGACTTACTACAATGAGCTCTTTCCCTTACATGTCACCCTCTTCTACCTATCAGAACAAGCATCTCCTTTTCCTTTCTGCACAAGCAAACCCTTGGCATCAATACAAATAATAGTGCTAGCCTCTTATACCATATAGGACTTTAAGGTTTATGAAGCATGTTAAAACCCCATTAACCAATTTTGAATTTCTTAGCCTTTCTATAATGCCAGATATCATCACCTTCAAATTACAGATGAGAAAACTACAGCTCTGACATGTGAAAAAAGCCCGTGGCTTTTGTTAAAGATGTGAACACAATGAAATGTGCAGAACATAAAGCCTGGTGTCCAAAAGCCCAGTCTCCAGCTCTAGTCTTGCTTCTGGAGAACAAACTGCTGGCTACCATGTATGACAGGATCTCTGGGCTTATTTCCAGTGAGACGTGTCTAGAGCATCCTGTGTTATTTAGGAGCCCTCTAGGATGCAGGTTGTTCTATTGATTGCCCTGTTGTTCAAAAGCACGTTATAATGGGTGAATGAATTCAACTGGGATTAGGAAAAGTAGTAGCGGTTCCTGGTAGATTAACAAAATGAAAGATTATCTCTCGTGGAAAAGAAAGGGAAGAGATTTTGGAATTTACAGTGCAATCAGCAAGTGCAAAGATTGGTACACTGGACACATCTGGCCTGCTTGACACATCTGGCCTGCTTGAATGGATGAGTGAATGAACGAGCTAATGGATGATGAATGGGCTGGTTTTTCCTAACAATGTTTTTGTGAGTATTGGTCTATGTAATACTGCAGCAACTGGCAAAGCTCTATTTACTCTTTTCCACTGCAGCCCAGAGAATCACTCCAGGGACTTGACATCGGTTAGATAAATAATGTGTACATGCTTGTTAAATTTAAGCTGTGGTGCTTCCATAGCCCTTCTCTACTCATAGCTATTACAATCTAATGCATAGAGAGTGTATATACTTTCTCTCAAGCATAAAACTTTATTGATGAATGGACATTTAAATGCATATACAAACATGCATGCACACACATGTATGTGCCTTTAGAGGTTTTGTTTTAATTTAAGGAACTAACATGTTTCAGTTAATGAAGACCTAGCCACATAGTTTGGCTTCCTTCTTCCCTTTAATAAAGTTCTCTCCAAAATGGTCTACTAATTTTTAATGCTACTTGCTACTCCATATTTCCAGATAATAATACCACAGAACTGGAATGTTTCATCTATCACCATGATAAAACACCATTGTCCTTGAAGAGGGCGGTACATGTAGATTTGGAAATGAGACTTTGAGTCAAATCAGAATTTTGACTTAAATTCCAGGTGTTTATTGGTGAAAAATAGCAATATATAGCTTATCTGTAAATGACTGTTTAAGAGATGCAGCTTGTCCAGTGAAATTCTTCTTTTTAATTTTACTCTTGTAAAATTATTTGGCAACTTCATACATGTATATAATTTATTTTGGTCATTGCCTGCCTCTCACCCCCTTTAACCCCTGTCCCACTGCACTTACTTTATTCTCATTAGTTTTGTTTTGAGAGGTTTTTTTTTTTTTTTTTTTTTTAAAATTTGTTTTTATTATTATTTATTTATTTTTGTATGAATGTAGTGTCTGCATGCAGGTGTGTGCACCCATGTCGTGCAATGCCGCGGAGGTCAGAAGAGGGTCTCCGATTCCCCTGGAACTGGAGTTCTCCTGGAATTGGAGTTACAGACGGTTTTAGCCGCCATGTGGGTGCTGGGGATCGAACCCGGGTCCTCTGCAAGAGCGTCGGTGCTCTTAACCGCTAGGCTAGAGTTTTTTTTTTTTTAATGAAGTTATTTTTACTGTATTTATTTGTTATGTGTGTGTGTGTGTGTGTGTGTGTGTGTCCCACTGAGTTCCATCAGGGAGGTTATTCCTAGTGAAGTTTTTCCTATTTTAATATTCTAAAGACTAAGAAATAGAGTATTGCTCCTTAAGAGACTGGCTGTTGTTGTTGTTGTCTATCTTTCCTGTTGACATTGACTGTTCTTTATCACGAATGTGCTACATCTGGTAAAAGGCTCTGCTGCCCTGCCTCTCTCTATCTTGATCAGTCGCTCTCTGTTTCCATCTTTTTTGCATCTGGTAGCTTTCCAATTCACCCCTCGCTCCACTGCCTTTACATAGATGAAGTCCAAGTTTTAAAGTATCTGGCGGATCTTTAGATTTTTATGTCCCCTGCACCTAATTTTAAAAACATGAAAAGTTGTAAACGCACTCTGAAAGTAAACTGAATTAAGTTGCTTTATACTTCTCTGACCCTTGATTGATTTTCTTTTCTTTTTGGGTCAGCAGCTCTCAATGAAAAGAAAACTTTCCTTTCCTCTGGTATAGAAGATTTTACTCTGGTGCAGTGACCCTTGAACCTACTCCAAAGAGCGGCCCAGATTTACAAAGAGTTTCCTAGTAATTGACATCTATCCTCTCAAAATGTAGAACAGTAACAAAACCTTAATTCAGAATTCTCCTTTATGTTTTCTTGAAAGCATATACAGACTCCATTCTGAAGAATCTTGATCCGTTATCTAAACTCTTGATGTCTTTTCTAGCATATGTACAACTGAGCATTTCAGCCATTGCTAGGGCCTGAAGCAATTAATAGTTGTTCCCCATAGACAGGGTTCCAGATAAAGGTTCATTTCAAATTATAGACAAGGGCTGGAGAGATGGCCTAGCTGTTAAGAGTGCCAACTGCTCTTGCAGAGGACCTGGGTTCAATCCCCAGCACCCACATGGCGGCTGAGAACCATCTTTAAGTCCAATTCCAGGAGAACTCTAGTTCCAGGGGAATCTGACACCCTCTTCTGACCTCCGCAGCATTGCATGACATGGGTGCACAGACATGCATGCAGTCAGTACATTCATACACATAAAAATAAATAAATAAATATAAAAGTAAATAAAAATTTTTTTTAATTGCAGACAAGCCTCCAAAACAAGGTGGAACAGACCTGGGTGTATGTGTGTCTATGATGGATTTTGTTTTGCAGAAAACTATAAGTCTGCCCTACTATATCAAATAAAGGAAGACTAGCTAATAATATCTGCCAAGATACTAATATCCACCATTTTAAGGTCCATGTGCTCCTTAGTAATCTCATCTCAAATCTATAAACAAACAAAAAGGTATGCTTTAAAATATGAGAGTTATTGCCTCCTTCCTACGATGCCAAGTCTTTAAACTCCAGAATCTGAAAATGTGTAAAAATTTGCTGACGAGAGCAGATAAAACCGAACGAGGTGATCTGTCCTCCTTCTACTGAGGTTGCAGCACCATCTGCTGTCCTGGATTTTAATCCTTCCCCTATAAGTGCCTATATGTGAATGAGCAGAGGTGCTCTGGGGTTACTTTACATGAATGGAGAGGAGAGACAAAGGCTTTATCTTGTAAATCCATTGTCCTTGCCTCAAGATATATAGTCCTTTCCTTTGGAGTCAAGGTACATTCTTCCTTATTTCAGATCAGTGGATACAGCAAATGCCCCTCAGAGGCAAGACTGCATTTCTTTAATCAGCAAAGACCTTATTATACCATTTATGTATTGTTTATAATGTAATTCGCTCAATGTCACTGACACTAATGGGATTTCTTTGGGACCCTTTGGCTCAGTGACTCATATAGGAGAATTACTCATGTAGAGTAGGTGAAAGAAAACAGGCTTATAATTCCTCCTTCCCAAACACAAAGAAGTCTAATTATTACTTAATAAAAATGTTTCTCTATGAGTAAAAGATATATTTATGGTTCTCATGTAGGATTCTTTCTTATCTTCCATCACAGTCAAAGGAATGTCATGGACTGGTTCTAATTATACCTTGGCTTGAAGATAGACTTTATTTGTCATTGAGAGTAGTTCTTTTAGATTGTCATTTCTTTTACGCTGTAAAGAAAGCTTCAAAAAGAAAATGTCAAACTGAGGATAAATTTAGCCACACTTCCCTCTCCAACCCCCCACCCACCCCGGTTACTTACTTGCTAGTTTGCTTGAGGAGTATTCTTATTGATCATAAAAGCGTGGGAACCTGTAGAAGATTCTCTGTGTTTAGAAAGATATCTGAGTTGAGAGATCATATATCTACAATGTTGAACCAATCCCAGACTGGGAGGTTAACTTTCCTTGGTGTCAGGCAAAAATAAAGGACACACACACACACACACACACACACACATAGAGTTCCAGGACAGCTGGGGCTACAGGAGACCCTGTCTTGAAAACATCAAAAATAAATAAATAAATAAATAAATAAATAAATAAATAAACAAATAAATAAATCAAGCAGGTAGACCAGGAATGAATTTTAGACAAATGGTAATTTACTTATTAAAAACAAACAATTTAGCCGGGCTTGTTGGTGGCTGCCTTTAAGCCCTTGAGAGACAGAGGCAGGTAGATGTCTGTGAGTTCAAAGCCAGCCTGGTCTACATAGCGAGCTCCAGGCCAGTGGGGGCAAAAGGGAGACCCTGTCTCTAAATGACCCAAAACCCCCATAACTTGTTATTAGTACTTGAACAAAGACGGGAGGCAGCCAAGTGCATGGAGCTCTCACTAGGACAGACTTCAAAACTGAGTAGCATTCTCTACACCTACACATTGGGCTCAGCAAAGGCTCTGACCTGGGTAATCACCAGGCTGCTTGTATAGCAAGATGGCACACTTGTCCCCATCATTTGGTGTGAACAGTTTCCATTTGTGTCAGGCACTCTTATTAACGAGCTCTGCTTTGTTGTTGTTTGTTTGTTTGTTTTCCCCTCCTTGAGGATGATTTCTGAATTACTTTACAAAGAAGTCCCCAGTTTCCATTCAATCCAGCTGGGGCCAGAATTTGTCTGGTGTTTTCTTTGGGTACCATTGTCAAGTTGCTCAAAGAACCAAGATGCCAATTAAAACGCTGACTCAAGGGTTCCTCCCATACCATTTAGATAAAAGGTTAAGGTAACTGACCCATAGTACAATTTCCCCCTTCCAGTGCTCTGCCATGCAAATGAAGGCAGTTCTGATTGGTCAGTGTTTGCTTCCTTATGGAAGCTGGTTTTATGAGGCAGCAGCTCTGTGGTATTCAGTTAATTTTAATTGGCTGGGCTTGTTAATTTTGCTGCTTGTCCTTTGGAACCACTGTTAAAGAGAGGCAGAGCTAGGGGAGCTATGCAGCACCGGGAGGGAAGACAGGAGTGGCAACTAGGAGCTGAGTGAGGGAGATTTAGACCCGGCCTGCGCCCGGCCTGCTTGCCCAAAGTGGCTGCTGTCCTTTTGGGAGTATACATTCAGGATCATCATCATTTCATTGTGCATATTCCCTGCTAGGGGATACATTTACTCCTTTTTCTTGTTTCTCAAACATCACCTTGTTTCCCAGGATGTGGTAGATAGCTACATGTAGAAGTAGCTGAATAACATGTAGAAGTAACTGAAAAACCGTGAAATGAGCATTTAGGAAACTGTGCATAGATTTCTTAAAGATGACCTTCCCCAACCCAACCATCCCACTTCCCCACCCAATTCTATGACAGGATGATTGGTTTCTCAAAGTATCTCTAGGAGAAAAGGGAAAATTGAAAACAACTATGTGTGCTTGTGAGTGTGTGTGTGTGTGTGTGTGTGTGTGTGTGTGTGACTGTGTGTACATATTGGTAGCTACTTTAAAATGTAGAACCAAAGCCAGGTGTAGCAGCAAAGGCCTATAATCCTAGTGCTCAGGAGGCTGAAACAGGAGATCTAGTTGCAAGGTCCAGGCTGCATATCAAGACACTGTTTCAAAAAAAAAAAAAAAAAACAGGAAATAAAAATAAGTCATAGAACCCAATGATCCAACAGAGGATAATAATTAGAAAATGAATCCAGTTTTCTTTTATTTAAGGATGAGTTAATCTCTAAATGTGAAATATATTTACTAAATAATGCCTTGCTGCTGACAATAAGTATTTTATTAATGTACTAACTTGGGTTTTTCCCCATGGTGTGAAGGGAAGAAATTCAATGTTTAAATTTTAGTAATTCTTCTTGTAAGTAGCTGAAAACTTGAGTTTTTAAATGGCTTCTACTCTAGAATTTGAGTTGGCTAGTTTTTAAATATTATTGTTTGGTGGCATATTTTATCTTTCCTTCTCATATCTATCTGTGTATGGCGTGCATGCAAGTATGAATGTCTGTTTCCATGCACACATGTGTGTGCAAATCTATGCATGTGGAAGCCTGAGGTTGACACTAAGAATCATCTTCTGTTGCTGTCCACCTTATCCACTGATAAGGGTCTCTCTGTCGAACCCAGAGCTCACTGATCCACTTAGTCTAGCTAACCAGCTTGCTCCATGGATCCTTCTTGTTTTCACCTTCATAGTAATGGAATTACTGGGGCTGCCCCACCCACCTGACATTCATGTGGTTGCTGAGAGTCCAAACTCTATTCCTCGAGTTTGAATGGCAATCAAGCTCTTTATCGGCTGAACCATCACTCTAGCTCTTGGTCAGACATTTTAAATATGTACACATGAACTAGAAACCGAAACTAAGCATGCTTCCCTTCAAGTTCCAATATCCTTTCCTTTCCCTGCGCACACAAAGGGGAAATCAGAGGGGCTGATTATGAAGGCTGATGAGATGGGTCAGAGAACTCTCTAGGCTCATGGGGGTCTGTGGTCTCAGAATCTAGGGCACAGGCTGATCATGGATAGGAGCAAGGGTGATAAGCAGAGGATACAACCAGAAAGATTGGAAGATTAATAATAAGAACACCGACAGCAACAAAAACCCAAAACTTTAATTAATCAAATAAGGAAGTATTTATAGAATACAATATATTGATAGCTATAAATGCATATGATTTGTAAGTGTGAGTGACTTCGGTTAAAAGTGACCACATCTAACATCTATATATAGGTTTCTCCAAAATATCCTTCACTAAAAGGACTCATTGGAGAAGTGACTGATTTCCAGACTATTAGGAAAAGAAACTATAAGATAAGCCTACTGTTCAGGGGATGGCTCATGGGTACGAGCATTTGCTGAGCAAGCATGAGGACCCAAGTTCCATCCCCAGCATCCTCATTAAAAAAATAGATGGGAGCTGGATAGACTGCTCATCAGTTAAGAGCACTGGCTGCTCACAAAGAGGACCTGGGTTCAATTCCCAGCACCCACATGATGGCTAACAACTATCTGTAATTCCAGTACCAGGGTTCCAATACCTTCTTCTGACCTCTGCAGGTATTGGACATGACAGGAGAGTACTTACATGCATGTAGGCAATACACTCATATACAGAAAAGAAAAACAGTGATAAATAAAATGTATTTTAAAGCTGGGCATGGTAGCACATGCCTTGAATCCCAGCACCTGGGAGGCAGAGGCAGGCGGACCTCTGTGGGTTCAAGGCCAGACTGGTCTATAAAGTGAGTTCCAGAACAGCTGGAGCTACGGGGAGACCCTGTCTCAAAAAGATATGTACATATATATGTATATACATATATATGTATATATAATAAATATGGATAGAGATATGTGCATCTGTAATCCCAGTACAACCTAACACACACACAAACACACACACACACACACACACACACACACACACACACTCACATTCACAGATGCTGAGCCTAGAACACATTGTTGGATCAGAAAGTAAGGAACTACAAAGTACAGAGGAACTCACCCCATAGGGTGCACACTCTCTAAAATGTAAAAATTTGGGGGCTGGAGAGATGACCTAGTGGTTAAGAGCACCGACGGCTCTTGCAGAGGACCCAGGTTCGATCCCCAGCACCCACATGGTGGCTGAGAACCGTCTGTAACTCCAATTCCAGGAGAACTCCAGTTCCAGGGGAATTGGAGACCCTCTTCTGACCTCCGCTGCATTGCACGACATGGGTACACAGACCTGCATGCAGACAATAAATTCATACACATACAAAAATAAATAAAAAATTTAAAAAAATTAAAAATAAAAACATGTTTTCATGATTAATGTCCATCTCTGTGACAACACTGTAGAGTTCACTTTATGTCATACCAGTGGAAGAAGACCCTCAGGGCTCCTTCCAAGGTGAATACTACANATATGTAAGCAATTATATCAAAGAGATAGGAAAGCTCTTCCCTAGAATAGAAATGTCACCTGCTATATGTGGAGGTAATGGTGACATGAAGGGTCACCATTTGTTAACCACCATAGAGGTAGTTGATAGGCAGGAGTTTTCCATGTAAACCCAGATTACCTTCTCACAAAATGTCCATCAGTCCCAAGGGGGAGGATGGTGAATTTGGAGAGAACAGATAAACACCATTGTACCTTCGTGTGTTGAGAGAAGGACACAAGCCAAGTAAGAGGCAGCCGGCTTTATCCAGCCTGGCTGGGCATCAGTGCCACCAGGGATGCCCCTCTGATGGCCCCTGTTTCCCTTTGAATACCTGTGGAGATTCATGTCCTTAGGAAGACATTTTCTTATGTGGGGATCTTCACATTATTGTTAGATTTCTTTCTATATGAAAGCAACTGTGATGTTATAATGTGAAACTCTTAATGAGCCCTAGAATTAACTTATCACTTACTTTCAGACATGGTAATTAATGTATATGGGTGGAAGGTATATATTCATATGTTAAAGTAATATAAAATTAAAGGGAAAAAATGTAAACTTCTAAACATATATTGGAGTTAATATACAGTTTATTCCTGGAGGACATAATTCTGGTACATATATGATGTTTATATAGGCATATTTTGGAGCAATATAATTGGGAAGGAACCACAACAACATAATGACTGGGTCAAAGATCAGACTAATGTAGTTAAATTATGCCCAAAACAATAAACCTTTGCAGAGAAAAACTTTTTTAAAAGACTGAGAGAAAGATGCAGGACACATATGGCAGAATACATGATCTGGGGTGGGGTGGGGGAATATGTCTAATTTGAATTGAAAAATGATTTCTGAAATACACAAAACATCAAAAAAAGTATTATATGTAAAAAAAAGTTCTTATGCAGAGATCAGACATGTTGCTTGTTCCTTTCTGCTATGGGGCAGCAGAAAATAACTTCTGCCTGGAAACTACTTATTTGAAAGGGACTACTGTGTAGCTTAATTTCTCTTTCTTGTGCTGAACACTCTCAGTGATTTTTGCTGTTACAGATTTATTAGGTCCTTCAATAGCCTAGGCATGCTAATCTGTCAGTGAATCCCAAGGATAGTCTTTGTAAGCTGTGCCCTGACTAATGCAAAATACAGCTGGATTATTACCTCTTTAAATTGGAATAACACATGCAATGAGTACTGCCTAAGACTGCATTAGCTCTTTTTGGCAGCTACACGGATACCGTATATGCTGAAATATTCATCTTGTCTTTCTGAAATGCCAGTCCTCCAATATGTGCCAAGGGTCGCTAATTTTTAAAAGCATAGTCTTTGGGCATTGTCTCTGTTAAACTTAAACCTATATTTTTTTAAAAAAATTGGTCTTGTTTGGATCACTGAGAATCTTGATTCTCATCTAACATTTAGGGCATTCTTTTTTGGTGTATATCTTATATAGAATTGATAAATTAGTTTACCCAGCACTGATTTTATTTTATTGAAAAAAATGGGGCCAAAAGGAGAGTGCTGAAGATTATCCACAGACATATGACCTCCAGGATTATTATCATCATCCATCAGCAGCTTTTGTTGTGGAACTTAACTATTATTAAAAACAGTTTTCTGTCCAGTCTCCCTTGTGTCATGAGAGCTAAACTTGCTATTTGCTCTTTGGTATGCTCCAAGCTTTTGAAGAATCATGTTTTTACAATCTTCTCCAAAGCCGGGCATGGTGGTGCACGCCTTTAATCCTAGCACTCCGGAGGCAGAGGCAGGTGGATCTTTGTGAGTTCAAGGCCAGCTTGGTCTACAGAGTGAGTTCCAGGACAGCTGGGGCTACAGGGAGACCCTGTCTCGAAAAGACCAAAAAAAAAAAAAAAACAAAAAAAAAAAAAACCTCCCTAAAAAGTATTTTAAAGAGAGAAGACATAACCCTATCAAAAGACATCATCACAATTACAGTCAAGAAATTTGCTAACAAAAGGAAATGAATCAAGGTTCGTAAACACACACACATACACACACACACACACACACACACACACACACCGAGTTTCCTTAATAGGCACCAAGTAAATATCTTAGCACTGTGATTGAAATGTGAAGAAATTATAAAGTGAAATGTAATACTTGATACATGCAAAAAAAATTAAGAATAGAATTATTATGGTTAGGGAGATGGCTCACTGGGTACAGTTGCTTATCATGCAAACATAAGAATCTAAATTCAAATCCCGGAACCCACTATAGCTGGATACAGCAGCTCTGTCTGTAATCACAGGATTCCTATGGGGTGAAGAGTGGTAGAGACAGGAGACTTCCCAGAGGGTCTCAGGCCAGCTAGCCTAGCATACGCAGGCAAACAACAAACAAACAGACCGTTTCCAGCGAGGTGGAAAGTGAGGACCAACACACAAAGTTGTCTCTTGACACACCTCTACTCACAAATTCACATACACAAAGACTTTTAAATGGAGTTATTATCCCATAGACCCCAAAACACTTTTTTATTAGTGTATGTTCACTGTGAAATAATGAGTTTCGTGATGGTGTTTTCATATCTATAATTACATACTTGCTCATACTCAACCCCCTTACTCTCTCTAGCCCTCCCTTGTCTTTGTTGTGGTTCTCTTCTTTCCCTTATTAATCTCCCCCCTACTTTCATGTTATTATTATTATCAGTAGCAGTATCATTATTATATTAAATCTAGATTCCATTTATGAGAGAAAACTTTTGATATTTGACTATGCAAGGTTTGTTTGTTTCACAACATGATGTTTGGGTTCTATCCATTTTATCTCCAATCATATAATTGTGTTCTTCTTTGTGGTTGAATAAAACTCTAATGTGGTCATATACCACATTTTTCCTTACCCTTTCATATTTTAATGAACACCTAGGCTGATTTTACAATCTAGCTATTATGAATAGTACTACAAAATCTGAATGTATAGATATCATTGTCCCATGGCCAAAAGCATTTGTTTCTATAGACAATAATTCAGAAAGTCTTTTTACCAATCATAAAGTCACAGTACAATGGACTTACATATTATTATGTATGCATCCAGTTGTTGATGTGTTTATTATCTAAGTGTATATTAATCAACTTTTTCTTATGGTTATTACAGTCTTTAGAGCAAAGTACTTGGTTTGCTTTCTGTCATCAGTACATTGTAGAAAAGACTATAGGTAGTAAAAGAATTTTTATAAACACTAAGAAAGGTTAAGCAGTTGGTAAATACATATTTTCAGCATTGGTCTTCTAGAGTCCTGTATCTATCACTCTTCACAGTAGGAACCAATCATAAAAACAAAAGTTGAGGGTGTTGTTGGTTCTATTTACTGTTGTCACTTAATTGCATCCAAATCCAGGCATCAGGTCACATCTTGAGTTCTAATTGCTTCTGAGAGTTGTGCACAGAACAATACCAAGAATTACTCTTCAAAACAGAAGTCATAAATACAGGTCCTTTATGATCTTGATGAATTAAAACCAAAGGAAGGGAGACAGTTTGTTTTTGCAAGAAACCATCTGTTTATTTGTATACAGCATTTGTCTTCAAGTTTAAGGACATTAATCAAATAAAAGCATCAGAATCCATAATCATGTAAACAGGAGTACTGAAGAAGCAGACACTGAGAAAACCAAGGAGCTAATGAGGTTTTCAACCCCTTCAGTTGAATCTTCTCTAGTCCCTAGGAGATCTCTCGGGTGTGTGTACAATGCATGACTTACTTTGCATTGATTCTTGCTACTTCAGAGCTCGAAACATGAATCAGCAACAAGCACTAAATTAATGAATTGGCTACTGTCAGCATAACAACTAGACCGGCATGATCTTTTATGTAGGGAATGTCTCTATGCCTTGATTAATAGGCATTTGAGCTTATCATAATAAAATCTGTCCCAATCCCTGAACATGCTAGGGTGTGACTTGGTGGTTTAGGACGTGCTTAGCATGTAGATAATCATGAATATAATTCTCAGCACAAAAGGGAAAAAGAAATTAATTGCCTATGATATAGACTTTGGGATATGTGATGACCCAAATGCTGTCAAGAGATAAGAAGACAATTTTTTTTTTTTTTTTTTTTTTTTTTTTTTTTTTGTCCTTTCGAGACAGGGTCTCCCTGTAGCCCCAGCTGTCCTGGAGCTCACTCTGTAGATCAGGCTGGCCTTGAACTCACAAAGATCCACCTGACTCTGCCTCCCAAGTGCTAGGATTAAAGGTGTGCGCCACCACGCCCGGCCTAAGAAGACAAATATTTTTAAGGACTTCAGTCTCGGCATTGAATCTAGTCTTCTATGTTTCATGTGTAAACTTGGCATGAGAGCCGGCATTTTAGGGATCACTGCCTATTACCTATCTGTGACACTAAGTGCAGTACTTTTATGGTATTATTTGTATCCCATGGCAGAAATTCTTAGAACTCTTTTTGCACTTAAATATCTTCAATTGACTACATACAATGAAGAGTGCAGATTGCTCTATTGGGCCCTTAGGCTTGTATTCTGGAAGATGTGTACATGGACAGCAGATTTTCAGCTACATGAAGAAAGGCAGAATAGTACGATGCGCAATTCATTAAATATCCTTAATCATCAGTCTTCTGGCCTATTAAAAGGAGATAATAATAGCATCATTTGGGAATAAATAAAATAATCCATGTTAAGTGTGTAACAGTGCTTAAGGGTCCTGGGTTTCATTATTCCTTCAGCCTTCATATATTTTTAACACTATAATAAAACACACACACACACATGCACACACACATATGTATTTGGTGGATGTATTAGTTACATTAATCAGCACTGTGACTAAGTACCTGGCAAGAAGCAACTTAAGAGCTCACAGCTTACATCCATCACAGCAAGGAAGGTGTAGCAGGTCTGTGCCAGCAGAAATTTGTGGTAGCTGCTTGCCCACATCCCCAGGGGTCAGGAAGCAAAGATGGAGCAGGAAGTAGAGCCAAGCTATAAACCTGTTCACAGTGTCTTCCTCCAACAATGTTCTACCCCTCAGAATTTCTCAAACTACTCAACAGTGTCACCAACTGTGTACCAATCACATAATCCTGTGGGGGACATTTGATATCCAGACCAAAACTGTATAAATCAACAAATGAATGGATGGCTGGATGCAAGAGAGAATCTAATAGCAAAATCAGTGCCTAGCTAATTAAATTAGAATTAGGCAACAGCTTTAATGAATAAAAAACACACAATCCCCAGCACCACATAAATCACATGTGGTGGACATACCTATAATCTCAGTATACTCAGAAGGTGGAGGCAGAGAGATCAGAAGCTCATGGCCATCCTTGACTACATAGCAGGTCAGAGGACAGCCTGGGCTACATGAGAGTCTATGTCAAAAATAAAAATAATAGAGATAAAAATTTTAGCCTGAGATTCTCTGTTGTAGTCATCATTATACAGATAAGTAAAATTAAATTCAAAATCATTAAATGATATATTGAATCAAAACGGTAGTTTGCCTAGCTTATTGCTTAACATAGGATCTGCTCAAACCTCCCTTCTCTGAATCAAAAATGAACACTACAACAGAATAAAACCAGAAAACCAAAATCAACCAAATAAAATCCAACTTAATCTGCATCTATTCCTGAGGTTTCTGAATTAATATGTTGTATCATATGCTTACAAAAGCTCCAAGCTTTGAATTCAGGAAGTTTATGTCCCTTTGCCTCTAGCTGCCAGGACCCATTGTCCACGTCTCATTTTGTGAACACCACCCCGGCAGGACAAAGGATATGAGGCTAAACTGACTTTAATTGCCAAGGTTGATTAGGCTGGTCTGGCTGGCTAGGCTGGTATCCCTGTGCTCCCTCGCCACTCATGTCCATCCCAAAGCTGTACCTTTGGTAGAAGAGAGTGACCTTCCTGGATAACAGACCAGTCTTTGGTCAAGAATACCCGAGTAGCTACACTCCCCTGCTAGAACCTTCAAACAAGCTCTCAATACTAACCAAAAGCACATCAATCCATGTCTTATGTTATTTTCAGAAAATACCAGAAGTATTTCGTCCTACTCCTGTAGTATAACCTTGCCAAACATAGTGGCTAAGAGGGTAGAAAAAGCAGTTAGAATCTCTTAATAGATGAAATTTTAATGCAGATGTCAGGAAGAAGGGCCCACTGATAAGTGGAGCGGTGGTAAGTATGAGACAATGGGTTTTTCTGTTTGTGTGCAGCAGACATGTAGCTGTTAGTGAGACTAGAGTGATATGCAAAGCTTTATAAAAGAGGCTTTTCCAGCAGGGTGTGGTGGCGCACGCCTTTAATCCTAGCACTTGGGAGGCAGAGGCAGGCGGATCTTTGTAAGTTCAAGGCCAGCCTGGTCTACAGAGTGGGTTCCAGGACAGCTGGGGCTACAGGGAGACCCTGTCTCAAAAAGACCAAAAAAAAAAAAAAAAAAAAAAAAAGAGCCTTTTCCAGATCAGCTTGCTGGCCCTTCTGTGCTTGTCTTCAGAGATCTCACCTCACTGCTCCCAGGCTTAGTCCTCTTGCTCTGTGCAAGTACACATAATGAGCAGTTTCATCTTTTTATATTGAAAATAACCTCCTGTCTGAATCTGGGCTTCCCAGGTGACTCAAGTTGGTTGATCTCAGCTTAAGAAAAAAAACACCAAACAAACGACTTTCCTTCTGCTCTTGGCTCTACCCTGTATTTCCACATAAGCTCATAAACTGCTATAAGTGTTGTTTTCCTTTTGTTGTCTGGTTTTGGGGGGTGGGGTTTGGGTGTGCTAGAGATTGAGCTACACACACACACACATATATACACATATATGTGTGTATGGATATTCTAGGCATTTGCTTTAATCCCTGAGCGACATCCACAGCCCTTGTTGCTTTTCTTTAAAATTTCCAGATCCAACAAAGGTAATGGTTCCCCCTTCCAGCATGGACGTCACTGTGGGAGAAAGCATCGTTCTGCCATGCCAGGTGACACATGATCATTCACTGGACATTGTGTTTACTTGGTCATTTAATGGGCACCTGATAGACTTCGACAAAGATGGGGATCACTTTGAAAGAGTTGGAGGGGTAAGTATTAATATTATATTATCTATAGGAAACATCGTACAACCAAATTTTTGAAAATTGATGCAAATTAACTTGTTTAGATTAACTTTTAAAAATGTAAAGTCACTGGTCCAGCATATTATTTCACAAAATTCTTGGTTAATTTGTGTTCCTCTTGCACCATTTATTAATGCCACAAACCAAGCTTGATCTTTAACATGCACAAAAATCCAACCCATTCGCTTTTTTTTTTATTGCTGTGTGTAAGGAAGGAAACTGAGGCTCATGAAAGTTACATGAAGAGCCTTTTCTCCACATCTAAATGGTGGTTCTCAGCTTTGAACATCAAAGCTGAAGCTTTACGTCCCATATCTTATAATATACCACGAAACTGCCTAAGAAAATAAGTGAAATATAATTTGCTGATGCACTTTAAGTTGCTGTTGCTCTCCTTTTGGAGCTTCAAAGAGACTCATCATCATAAAGTGGGGGCATGCTCTCTTGATTCTGCAAATACACTGCAGTTATTCATTATCTCCATGGAGCCTGACTGCAAATGCTTCAATTTTTGGAGTGCTTTACTTTTCTGGAAAATACACATTATCATGGAATATGTAGCAAGGGAAGGTTAAATCTGGAAATAATTTGTGTCTATCATAGTCATTCTTAACAATTATTTTTCTGCCCCAACACAGCTCTACATTCCCATTCGTAATAAAGACCCACTCTGACTACCACTTTCTTGGAGAGCCTAATCAGAAAATAGCAGGATAAAACTGGAGCTGTGATTTGAAAAGCCCTTCCCTCCCTCAACTGCCATAAGAATCTGATTTACTGATTTTCCCCTTTCATCTTGTACGTCCCCCTTACATTGAGTATAAATGCCCTGAAAGCAACTACTATATCCATGGGATATATTTGGGATATGTTTGCCACCCAGCTCTATGGTAATGATTCTGTTCATTGTATGTGTGCTGACTTTTTTTATAGAGTTTAGTTATGGAACACTGAAAGTGATTTGAATGACTATTTTCTTCTCACATTTCCCAAGGATGGTATCTACTTGATACCATTTTAGATGCCTGGGAGAGAAGTAAATTCATTATACCAGTGGATGTCTTCGTTCATTAGGGGTTCTCTCTTGGAACACGGGTTGAGAAATGCTGGCTCACATTGCCAATACTATCATTCTACACCTCTTTCATGTAGTTCAGCTTAATAAATTTGGCTTAATGAGAGAGCTACTACCTCATAAAAGCATTGACTATACCGAATACTGAGAGGCTTAAGAAATGTACATAGCCCCACACCTACCATGAAAGAAGTACTTCATAAACTTTCATGGTTGTCTAATGTGAAAGAAGGGTAACATCAATTTTAATAACAGAATAGTATAAGTTGAGAAAGCTCTTCAGAATAGTTGTTTGTCCCACTAAAACCAACTTCATGGAAAAAGTAAATATGAAAGTACTTCCTCTCAGAATTTCATGAGGAGCAGCCAATTAGAATGGATTGATGACTGAAAAAGATCCCTGGTCAATCAGATACAGTGGCCACTAGGTACCACCCAGGCAGAAGTGCCCAGGGCATCATCTTAATGAAGGACTAGGGAATATTGTTCATCCGTAGAGCTACTCTCATTCAGCCGAACACAGTGGCACAAAGCCTAGCCTGGTCTCTAGTCTCCATAGAAAGACCCTATCTAAAAATAACAGCAACAAAAATTATGGACTAGAGAGATGGCTCAGTGGTTAAGAGTACTAGCTGCTCTAATTTCCAGCACCCACATGGCTGCTAACAACTGTCTATAACTTCAGTTCCAGGGGATCCGATGACCTCTTCTCAACTCTGCAGGCATTGCATGACACAGGTCCACTTACATACATGCAGCCAATACACTCATACACATAAAAATAATAAATAAAATATTTTTTAAATTTAAAACCAAAAAAAATTCTGTCACTAGATTTCCCTTGTGGGAAATACCGTTCTCTTCTGGGGAAAGAGCTATCACCAAGATCACCATCCACTCTTGCCTTAAAAAATACATATATATAGATAGATCTAAGTATATTAGCCACCAGGATTATTCATTTTGATAGGATGAGTACTTCACAATAGAGAGAAGTGTATGCCATTCTGAATGCAAACCAGTTTCAGTTTGTGCTTCCTGAGTCAGCATGGTAGGAACAATGGTTGGTAGTCAGCTTACTTGGGTTTTAGGAAAGTTACAGATTTGCTATTCTCTGATGCCCTCAAGTGTTCAGTCAGAAACAGAACAGAGACCACAGATGGGGCCGGGCAAAATAAGCTGCGACTTTTGCATTTTCTCAAGTAGAATTGTGAATGAGGATCTCAATTAGAGTGTGATTTGGATATTTCTGAGGGAAAGAGCAGCCTCCCCCTGTGAGACTTCTTATTTCATATTGACTTTATTTCTGATCTCTGTTTGATTTTAAAGCTCTAAATGTAGCCATAATTTAAGAATAGCTAGGACACATGCTAAGTCACAAAATCATGGAATTGTGTTAGTAGGTTGCTCTGCACTGAAATATTTAGGCTGCAAAAGTTTCTTTGACATTAAGCCCATAGCAAATAGGATGAATCACTGAGGATAAGCATTTCCTTGATGCCAGCATAACTTCCACCTTAAAATCAGTCTGGCTTCCACCTTAAAATCAATATGGCTTCCATGTTAAAATCAATATGGCTTCCCACCCCTCTGCACACATCTTATGAGGCTTATTTTTTATTTAAACCTCTATTTGAAGCTCCAACATGTGAACTATCTTAGGTAAAGAAAACTAATAACACTGATGATGATTACAATGATTATGAGTATTCCTTTTATTTGCAAGACACCTAATCATTTATCAAGCGTGTTCTTATCCTATATTAGTTCCATAATCCTCACAGAATCCCTATGAAAGAGATTGGTAATTATTTTCCTATTTTTACAGAGCAGTTGTAATATGTGATCACTATAGAGTGGAATTGGATGAGAACGCAAGTGTTATAAATAAAAAAGAACTTTCAGATAGAAAAATATATCAGCTCTTCTTGAATTAGATTTAAAGCCTTTGACATGATTGTTTCACAAAGGAAATTGATCATGGCCATCAATAACACAAGTTTAAATTTACTCTATGCTTCATAGTCTGTAAAAGGATTTCACATAGACATATGGTCTCATTTGAGTCTCACAACACAGACAGTAGCAAGGCATCCTTCTTTTGAAGGTCAATAAACTAAGGTACAGACAGATTAAGAGACTTAGATGAAATCACAGAGCAGGGATCAGCCCCAAACAAGGAAGTATCAAAACTCCAGCCGTCCCCTCAGGAGGTGCTTTTGCCTCTCTTCTAATCCTTTTTGCAACAATTGGCACTTCTGTCTTTTTCATTGCCATTCGTAAATATGAACGCGACCTGTTGTTAGGAGACAGAAGGAAACCGAGTACTTGTTGGTTTCAAATAAGGATAAGCTCGTTCTGGAGGGGAGGATAAAATTATCCTCAACAACAGGGATTAGGGCTGGGGAGATGAGGAGACAGCTCAGTTGGTAAAGTGCTTGTTTTACAAGCACAAGGACCTGAGTGTGATCCCCTGAAGCCCACATAAAGCTCAGGCATGGTAGCACATACTTGTAATCCCAGAGCCCAGGAGAAAGAAATGGGGAGATCCTTGGGGCTCACTGGGCATCCAGACTAGTCTACTTGGCAAGTTCCAGGCACATTACATACATTGTCTCAATAAGCGAAGTATATAATATATGAAGAATGATACTCAATGATTATCCTCTGAACTTTACCTTCACTCAGAAACATACATGCACCAACACATGCATAAACACATAGGAAAGAACAGGGATTGGAATTGACTGTGTCTTTTGCTAGCTACCTAGTAACCTAACGTTTCTGTGTTAGAGTTTTTTCATCTGTAAAATAAGACTAAGAGTAACTACATCAGAAAACAGGTGAGTATCAAGTGTGTTCACAGAATAAAGCACTTGGAAAGTTCTGCCATACGCAAAGTATCACCTGCCTCACTCATTGTCACCGCTATTTGGAGGAATAGAAGCTTCAAGGTTTCTGTAGTTTGGAAAGGGAAAACTGAGGAAATATGATACTAAATTTGGGTATTCAGAAAGAAGAACATTCCAGATATAACCCATGAGGTTGTTGCTTTCTTACTGTTCAAGCTTTTCAACAGCTGGACTATGAAGCAAAGCTCCAAGGTATAGCGGAGCTCACTGAGGAATCTCCTATTTATTAAAAGTGCTTTTCTGGTGAACAGCGTAGAAATATTTCGAGGCACATAGACATCCATACTAGGATATAATTAATCCTATTCATCTGTTAATCAAATATGCGTTTGGCATTCAGAAAACAAATTAGCACCATTCCACACTAGGTGATTCAGGAGTTCCTTGGAGAACCTGGCCTTCTTAATCCTTTCACTCAAACCTGAGAGCAATTAAAATGCTGGCTGCGAGACAGGGTTATGGGGGAAAATGGAGACGCCTCTAAATGGAGGTTTGCCTCCCCTTTCCAAATATAAAATTTCAAAAGGATCAGAGTTGCCAGGCAGGCAGTGGCACTGAGAACATGCTGAAGGAAACCGGTAACTAGATCAAATGAGTGATACTGACAGGAGCGCCTGAAGGATCCAGAGACCCAGAAGAGACAGACACCTGAGCTCCTGTGGAAGGTGTGCGTTCTGAGAACGGTGCTGCTCTTAGCTTTCTGGCTGCCTCGCGTATTTTTAATAGGCCATGGGTTGCATCACTAATGTTTTCATGAGCCAGTGTAAAATAAATCCATTAGTCACTGTGTCCTTCATGTGATAATGCTATTTAGGGCTCATTAAAAAGTAATTGTAGCCACTTTCCTCTACTTTATCAGCAGGATTCAGCTGGTGATTTGATGATCCGAAACATCCAACTGAAGCATGCTGGGAAATATGTCTGTATGGTCCAAACAAGTGTAGACAAACTCTCTGCTGCTGCGGACCTGATTGTGAGAGGTAATACACACACACACACACACACACACACACACACACACACACATATTCTTTTTGTCCTTTAAATATGTCTGTGTATCTGTGATATGTACTCTACCACAGTGTTATAAAATCCTGGTGATTTAGAATTACATTAAAAAGTCATGCATTTGCCAGGCATGGTGGCACATGCCTTTGATCCCAGCACTCCAGGGGCAGAGGCAGAAGGATATCTGTGAGTTCAAGGCCTGCCTGGTCTACATAGCAAGTTCCAGGCCAGTTGTGGCTACAGGCAGACCCTGTCTCAAAAAAGAAAAAAAAAAATCATGCATTTGCCAGGCATGGTGGTACACACCTTCGATCCCCTCATTTGGGAGGCAGAGAAAGACAATCTCTGTGAGATGGAGTCCAGCCTAATCTACACAGCCAGTTCCAGGCTATGCATGGCTACAGGCAAACACTGTTTCAATAAAATGAAACAAAACAACAAAACAACACATCAGACATAAGCTAACCATGGTGCATTGCACCAGCTTCCAGAGCACATGTCCATTATAGAAAATGGACAACCAGACAGTGCACTGAACAGATCCAGTTCTTTTATACTAAAAAGAACTCCCATGGATGCTCTAATTATTGCTGTTGGAGTTGACAGGATGTTCTAGAATAACTTTAATTTAACAAAAACAGTTTAAAAGGGGCTCCAACTGTGCCTTTTTGTGTTTTCCTCTGGGCTGAACCACATTAATGTT
The DNA here is from genome assembly GCA_009823505.1 of Rhizomys pruinosus. Taxonomy (NCBI): domain Eukaryota; kingdom Metazoa; phylum Chordata; class Mammalia; order Rodentia; family Spalacidae; genus Rhizomys; species Rhizomys pruinosus. The sequence continues at coordinate 1,085,177 of VZQC01005157.1, read as the reverse complement.
TTAGGCTAATGATGTAACAGTGGCTTGAGCAAATTCCTGATGTCTTTCATTTTTTTTCTCTTAAGAATCATTAGGACTGCCCAGGTTTTAAATGATGGTTTGAGAAGAAAACACTCCTCAGCACTTGGGATATAATAAACAGAATTTGATTTTCATGAGGTCTGAATCCTACTGATATGAGCTAAGTCAGACCTAGCAAATGTGACCACCCTGAATGAGGACACCCACTGGACACATTCCAGGCTTCTCCAAGACAATTTGTAAAATAACTCTGAATGTCCTTTTAAGATTATTTTTGAAGATAGAATCTTGCTATACAGCTCATGCTTGTTTCAAGCTCATCTTCCTTCTGCTTTAGTCTCCTGAATGTTGGGATTACAAATGTGTGCCACCACACCCAGCCATCAAAAACCATCTTTAAAAAAAGGAAAATTAAGCCAGGCATGGTAGTACATGCCTTTAATCCCAGCATTCAGGAGGCAGAAGCATGTAGATCTCTGAGAGACTTGAGACCAGCCTGAGTTCTAGGCCAGCGGGGTCTATAAGGATGCCTTGTCTAAAAAAAAAAAAAAAAAAGAAAAGAAAGAAACAAAAACACAAACATAAAAATAAAAAAAAAAGTTTTTCTGAACCTAACAATCAGAATCAAGCTTATGAATGTTCACGGGGTTTCTAAAGAACTAAAACTGAAGTTAGACTGGAGATGTAATTCAGTGTTAGAGCAAGGGCTTGGCACACTTCAGGCCCTGGGTTACATCCCCAGGTCTGCTAAACAAATAAACCAATTAATTAATTAACTATCTGATTAGTTAATTAATCATCTAATTAATTAAGTAATTAATTAATTAATTAAAAGCCAGTACAGAACATCAAAATAATCCAGTGCCCCATACGAATTTATTCATCAGAATCCCTAACCCTTGGTGATGAGAATTGTCTGGCCAGCCAGTTGGGTCCATTATAGAAAGATGAATGCACAAAGATACAAATAGTGTATATCACAAGTGGATGCAGGTGAATCTGAGTGCACAAGGAATGAGGTAATATGAGACTCAATAAAAAAGTTCTGCCGTCTGGTCTGCCCTAGGCAGAAGTTAAGGAGGAAATGTGTAGGAATTAGCGACTTAATTGATTACTTTAGCTATCTTTAAATTGCCTAGAAAGAACACCATTATACTTCAGATAAAGGCCAGATGAGAGAGGTAAGAGATTTTAAAAGTTGGGTTTGTTTGTTTGTTTGTTTGTCTTTTTGAGACAGGGTCTCCCTGTAGACCAGGCTGGCCTTGAACTCACAGAGCTATGCCTGGCTCTGTCACCCAAGTGCTAGGATTAAAGGCATGCGCCACCACACCGGGATAAAAGTTTTTTTTTTTTTATTTTTAATCTAGGTAGATCTACTCACAGAATAACTTATAGAACTGTGTTTATTTCCATTTTAAAAATACCCAAGCTGGTCTGTTCTTCCCTTAAGGACAAAAGAACTCTATTGCTGAAAATGTATCCTGTATTTAATTAGGATAATGTTCAGATCAGCAGTTTAAACACCAATAAATTAGACTAATAAATATTTAAATCAGTAATACTTGAAGTTCTTAAATGATATTGTATACTTCATTTCACAGAAAATAACATTGGATACCAGGAGGAATTTGCAAACGCAGTCTAAAAGAAAATTTAGTCTAATCAGTTAATAAGGCCAATAAATTAATATGACATTTAGAGCCATAATCTTTCATTTTATCTCCTCCTTCTCTGTCCTTGTATCTTTTATGCACATTACACTGGGGAGGCAGAAATGTATTTCATTGTCCTTAAGAGATTTTCATATTTGGGGGACTGGAGAGGTGGCTCAGCGGTTAAGAGCACTAGCTGCTCTTACAGAGGACCTGGGTTCAAATTCCTAACAACCATCTATAATTCTGGTTCCAGGGATCTAGCCTTTGCAGGCATTCTATAGCACAGGTACATTTACATACATGCAGGCAATACACTTAAACACGTACAATAAAAATAATAAATAAGATATTTTTAAAAGAGATTTTCAAATTTGGAGCCAGAAGAGTTTTGAGCCTTTTGTTCTCTGATGGCTTAGTCTCCTGACCCCTTCCCTGAGAAGGAAGTACACACGACATCAAAGCAGTAGTCTTTTTGCTATCGATTGAGACACAAACGTGTTATCGTTTTTGCTTGAAGGACAAATAATTACACATTTTTGCCATTTTGAAAGAAGCACCCAACTTCCTTAAAATGAAGTAAACACTCTGTAAGGTCACAGCTACACTCCCTCCAGTGAGCAAGCTCAAGCCGCCCTTCATTTCCTTCTTCCACTGTGGCCACAAAGGGGCTCAGATACTACCTATTGATCTAATTCTTTGAGCAGTTAAGAGAGAATACTTTTCTATTGGTGGTAGATTCTAAAGGCCATCAAGCAACATCCACAAAGAAAAAAGCTGGTCAGATACAAAGGAGAATATACTGTCTGGATTTTGTCTGGCTATTAGGGGTAAAGACCAAAGGTTACCTCAGCTCAGTCTAGGTGGCATTAGATTGACATACTTAAATGTCACCATGGAAAATTAATCAGTTCCAGTATACAGATTTGCAGACATTTCATTCAGGAGTCAGGGAAAGAAGATAAATTTAGCCTCACCTGTGAGTCTATAAAAGTATTTTTTTTAAAAAAGCAGAGCTAAGGTAGGGCATTGCATGAAGGTGAGGAGTGAATCCCAGTACCAAATCTGTCTTTGGGAAATTACCATTAACTTTTTGTCATTCCACAAGTAGATCTAATGGGCATGGAGGCTGTTACCCTGTCCACTCTCACCATCATCTTCTATCCCAAGGTATCCATTGTTTAAATGCATTTAAAGAATGCACTTAATTGTCTGGACAGAGCTTTTCATGTTGGAAACTATCAAAGCTATAGGTCTTTACTCTGGTCCTGTTGATGTTTTAGCCTTCCCTTCCACTTGTTTTCCATTCTTCTGTTGCTTTATGATCTCTAAACCTTCAGTGAAATCTTATTTCTTCCTCTTTCAATGGTTTAAGTACCTAGACAGAAGCAATCAATAGCAGGAGGAGGAGCAGAAAGATAGAGGTATGACTTACAGAAACGTCCAAGAGGGACTTGAGACTCCAGCCCTGTTCTGAAATTGCTTTGAAGAGGGGGAACATCTTGTGACTCATGAGCACTGTCTGTTCTCATAGCAGCTCCCTCGTAGGCATGTGTGTGCTGCTCCTGGTTGTGGTGAGGATGGCACATGGATTGTGCGATGGTGGTGCTCATAATTACAGTGTGGCAGAATGCACAATCCAGACTTTTATATCATTTTCTGCTCAAATCCAAGTCCTCAGTAATTAGAAATGGCCTTTTCTAGCAGGATATTTTTAGTTAATCAGGGCCAATACCCTTCCTTTTCCACTACAGTATCCCCCAGATAATAGGGCCTGATTTATCCTAGGAATGGAAAGGTGTGTCTGGGCTCTCTGTTAGCATCAAGACATTCTATTATAAAGCTTTGTTTGCCTATTTGGTTTGTTCCATGTTCTGCAAATCCCTGCAAGGAAGGAACATGTATCAATTCACCTCTATAGTTTTAAAGTTGAGTAGAGTTCCTCTAATCTAGCAGGTATTCAAAAACCAATTGCTGTGATGGATACATGAGTGAGTAAATAAGTGACTAAGTTGGCACTTCATGTAAGTGGGTGGATGATGTACTTGGACATTTGAACACCATGGTCCAATTAGAATGCCTTGCTCTCTCCCAGGTCCTCCAGGCCCTCCAGAGGCTGTGACTATAGATGAAATCACAGACACCACTGCTCAACTCTCCTGGAGACCTGGACCTGACAACCACAGCCCCGTCACCATGTACATCATTCAAGCCAGGACTCCATTCTCCGTGGGCTGGCAAGCAGTCAGTACAGGTACCATATTGTCTGTCAGAAACATCCGGATCTTAGCATAGTAGACAGTGAGTTATAGGGGCAGCCAGGAAAGGAAGCATCTAGGTAGACACAGCTACAAATGATATGCTTGTCTGCATCTCCCAGAGGAGTCAGTTCTACTATGTTTAATATTTGTTTTCCTTCATATTAACTCCTGTTTGTTTTACTTATCCTAAGAAATAGTATCTGTTGTACCAGTGGTATTTTTATTTTCTTAACACATTCAAAAGTATCTATAAAAATAAAATGCATCTATCTGTGTAGTCCCCAAAATAATATGTATACCACTGTGTTCCATTTTGGAAAGCAATGGAGAAGGCAAAATTACAATCACAGCTTTAGCAAGGTTTATATACAGCTCTCTGGAATGTAGTATCTAAGGACTCCATGGAGCCTTTGGTTTGCTGTCTTGACTGGTGCATGGATTAATCTGGAGATGAAGAGATCTGAAAATATTTTAATCAATTTCAAATATGCTGGTCTGTGTATTTGTATATGCAAATGTCATATGTATATATGTTCATGTACATTTATTTGTGTATATGTGTTGTGTGTGTGAGTGCTGTGTATATATGAGATTGTATGTTTATATTGGTGTCTATGGGGTATATGTGTTGTGTGTATATGTATGTAATTTTGTGTTTGTGTGCATATGTATGTTTATGTGTTGCGTCTATATGTGTTATGTGTGTTATACATATATATGTATGTATATATGTGTTTTAAGTCCTCTGTGTTCAACTTGTTGCTACTGTGACAAATACTTTGGAGAAACCATTTAAGAAAGGAGAGGACTTACTTTGGTTCATGATTTCAGAAGTTTTGGTCCAAGGTTGTCTGGCTCTGTTGCTGGGGACAGCCATCGTTTCATGGTGGAGGGAAGATGGTCATGTAAAGTCTCATGGTGGAGGGAACATGGTCATGGAGAGTCTCACGGTAGAGGGAACATGGTAAGGTAGAGTCTCATGGTGGAGGGAAGATGGTCATGTAGAGTCTCATGGTGGAGGGAACATGGTTATGCAGAGTCTCATGGTGGAGGGAACATGGTTATGCAGAGTCTCATGGTGGAGGGAACATGGTCATGCAGAGTGTCATGGTGGAGGGAACGTGGTTATGCAGAGTCTCGTGGTGGAGGGAACGTGGTTATGCAGAGTCTCATGGTGGAGGGAACATGGTTATGTAGAGTCTCATGGTGGAGGGAACATGGTCATGTAGAGTCTCATGGTGGTGGGAACATGGTCGTCCAGAGTCTCATGGTGGAGGGAACATGGTCATGTAGAGTCTCATGGTGGTGGGAACATGGTCGTCCAGAGTCTCATGGTGGAGGGAACATGGTCATGTAGAGTCTCATGGTGGAGGGAATATGGTCGTCCAGAGTCTCATGGTGGAGGGAACATGGTCATGCAGAGTCTCATGGTGGAGGGAATATGGTCATGTAGAGTCTCATGTGGAGGGAACATGGTCGTCCAGAGTCTCATGGTGGAGGGAACATGTTCATGCAGAGTCTCATGGTGGAGGGAATATGGTCGTCCAGAGTATCATGATGGAGGGAACATGGTCGTCCAGATTCTCATGGTGGAGGGAACATGGTCATGCAGAGTCTCATGGTGGAGGGAACATGGTCATGCAGAGTCACATGGTGGAGGGTACAAGTTCATGCAGAGTATCATGGTAGAGGGAGCATGGCCGTACAGAGTTCCAACCCTCATTGTAGCTTGGAAAGAGAGGGAGGCAAGAAGGAACCAAGACAAGGCACTCTTCATAGGAGCCCCACTAGTGACCCACCTCCTCCACTGGCTCCACACAGCCCAGGGTCCCAGCACCTCTCTAAACACCACCCCACCTGGGGCCAAAGCTATAAGTCTTGAGACTATGAAGGATATTTCAAATTCAAATCAAGTGGGGCATGCCTTTAATTCCAGCACTCAAGAGGTAAAGGCAAGTGAGTCTCTGTGAGATCTAAGACAGCCTGGTCTACATAGTTAGATCCAGGCCAGCTGAGACTACAGGGAGAGACTATCTCAACCAACCAACCAAACCAAAAACAAGCAGAAAAACAAATCAAATCATAATACTGTTACTATTATCAATAGCAGCAAGATTTTCATCTTCCTTTGCTCATTCCTAATATTTATGCTATGTTTCTAATCTTTTTTAAGTTTCTTAGTCATTTCAATGTTAGGTCTTTATCCTTTTGCCTCTGTCAGTGACTCATATTTTCATTTAGATTGCATTTGAGAAAAAATTGGAAAAACATGCAGTTCCAGTAAGCAAACTACATACTTTTTTTTGTCTTTTTGAGACAGGGTCTCCCTGTAGATCAGGCTGTCCTGCAACTCACGTAGATCAGGCTGGCCTTGAACTCACAGAGATCCACCTGCCTTTGCCTCTCAAGTGCTAGGATTAAAGTCCTGTGCCACCAGGCCGGGAAGTACATACTTCTTTAATCCCCAAGAGCTGGCTCTGTAGTCTTGATGTTTCAAAGAAGAAATAAATGAAGCTATAGACTACATTTTTTAATTGATATAATATATATCATGTCACCATTAACCTTCCAACTCAATTTTTTCATCAGTTTATCAGACCTCAGAAGTGGTTTTCTGTGTTTTTGTCTGAAATCACTGACTTTCTGCTGATCCACAGAAATATTTTAGGAAGATGAGAAAAATCTGGAATTGAAGCAAGCAATGAATTCTAGTCTTAGTTATGTTAATCACTAGATCTCTATAGAATGTTATTTTCCTCTTCTTGTAATAAGAATTGCTTTAAAATGAATACAGTAATTTTGCTTTACTCCTATGATAGTCATAAGAATTAAAGATGTGCTTGACATTACACAGTAAATGCAGAAAACCATGTTAGGTGAGAATAATAATTATAGTGAAGTAGTTCCGGACTGTGAAGACTTTGTACCTTATGATTTCATCAGCTGGTATTTGGGATGAGTGCGAATGTGATTACCCCACCATAGAAATAGTCAGGGGGCTGGAGAGATGGCCTAGCGGTTACGGGCACCGACTGCTCTTGCAGAGGACCAGGGTTCGATCCCCAGCACCCACATGGCGGCTGAGAACTGTCTGTAACTCCAATTCCAGGAGAACTCCAGTTCCAGGGGAATCTGACACCCTCTTCTGACCTCCGCGGCATTGCACGACACAGGTGCACAAACCTACATGCAGGTAGTGCATTCATACACATAAAAAATAAATTAAAAAAAATTTTAAAAAAGAAACAGTCAGTAAACTAACTGCAATGCCGTGGATGAGAAGATGATGATAATGATGATGATGTTAACATCATCTATGCACTGTGTGTGTGTGTGTGTGTGTGTGTGTGTGTGTGTGCGCGCGCAGAGGGGAATCTAGTATGACATTGCCACCTTTTGATGTCTTTCAGTCCCAGAACTCATTGATGGGAAGACATTCACAGCAACTGTGGTGGGTTTGAACCCCTGGGTTGAATATGAATTCCGCACTGTTGCAGCTAATGTGATTGGGATAGGAGAACCCAGCCGGCCCTCAGAAAAACGGAGGACAGAAGAGGCCCGTGAGTAGTGCTCAAGATGTGCAGTCTGTTCTGGAAGCTTCTCCTCCCTGGGATTCTTCCTGCTCTTTAGCTCCATTGATGCTCTGTATTCACAGTTCCATTCCCTTAAATGATCACGATGATCAGAAACTAGGCCAGAAGAATATCAGCCTAGCAGGTAGTAACTTCTAACCGAGATCTCCTTCCTCGTCATTGGACCAACTAGTACTTCTTGTGTGTCACCAAAAAGTTAGAAGTAGTAAAAGAAAGTGTCTTCAGAAATCCTTACTAGCATTTCTTAGGACATAAACCATTCCTAGATGTTAAGAATGAGAACTTCCCACACATAGCTTGCATGAGGATAGGGTGAGAGTAACATGCACTCACTCACTGGATCAGACTTCTCTGTGAACGAGGTCCTGTTGTGTGGTCAGTGTAGGGTTCCCAGCCAAGGCAAGAACAATGATTTGCAAAGGAATAGCAAGATCCTAGGCAGAGGAGACTCTCACTCTACTCTCAGAATTAAAAAAAAAAAAAAAAAGTCCATGGATGTAATGTCCTTAACTTTAACCAAGGCCAAATACCCGCTCACCAGCCACATTTCCCAGCTATACTTTCAAAGATCTGCCTGGAGACTTTCTCTGGATGATGGTGTAGCTATATCCATGCCTTCGTCCTCCTTCCTAAAACAACATTAATTCCACTCAGCAATCATGAGAAGGAAGCGAGTCTGATTTCCCCTCTTTTACAGAGAATACTGGGGATCAAAGAGGTTAAGCACAGTGAGCCAGGGGTCAACCCATGTCCTGTACTTTCTTCAACACCCAGCTCAAAATTCACCTTCTAAGAAGCATTAGCCCAGCGCTCCTCCGAGCGACCTGCCACTCCAGAGAACCACGGCCCTCCTCCATTCTGTCTGCTCTGTCTGCGGGTGCTGTCCACGTTGCTCTGCGATATTCCACATGTCCTCCCTCCCTCTCACTAGATTGTAAGCTCCAAGTGGGCACAGTTTGTCCTGTCTTTCCTTTGTGTACCATTGCATGGTTAATAAATGACTAACCAAGCTTGAGGACAGGTACTTCAGTCCTTTCTTTACTCCCTGGAATGTCCAGGTTTCTAGGGTCGGAGGTAAACAATGGTCAGTCAGTGACGCCTGACAACATGTATAGCTTGTTGAACATGTATAGCTTGTTGAATAGCTTGTTTCCTTGGGACATTTTGTCTCCTCGGTTCTGATGTCCAAAGATAAAGGTATATTTGCTCAGAGTTTCACTGACAGTAAGTCAGCCCAGCTGGCACCCTTCCTGGTCTTCCCTTTCCATGGCCCTCTGACATACTTGTTTTCTTATCTCCTGCACAGTCCCTGAAGTCACCCCAGCTAACGTCAGTGGTGGAGGAGGCAGCAAATCTGAGCTGGTTATAACCTGGGAGGTAAATGAGTCACCGATCCAAGATCCAAAGGGATATGCATTTGTCTGGGCTGTTTTGTTATTTTCTTTCATGTGACAGAAATCCAGGAATTGTCCTCCTCTGTTTTTAACAGCTGATATCCATTTGAGTACAAACACTTCTCACATAGCTAATGGCTGTCAGGAAGTAGAGGTACTTGTCCATCCATTCTTGAAGCAAATTTTAATTTGATTCTTCATGGGAAAAACAATCACCAAAGAGAAGATAACACAAGTTTTGTTTTGTTTTGTTTTTTTAAAAAAGGATTGTGCAGAGAAAACCAGTTTTTCTTTTCTTTCTGAATTGCTGTGTGGCCAATTGATTTTAAATGTCGGCAGCTATAGATTGAGTGTCCCAGCACAATTTCCTAGCAGTTGGCTTTGCTGCTGGATTATGAGGTATTTCTTTAAACAACCTGGAGGAACGTTAGTCACCAATTTATTAAAAATTGATTTTGAGAGGAGGTGAGACCTTCATAAAGAATTTGAAATGTGTCCGAAAGAGTCTAGACAACATCCCCAGAAATAAAAGTCTTTCATTTATTTAGAGCCCCAGGAGAAAATAAAATCCCTAACTTCCTCCCATCTGAGTTCAGTCTCTTTTGAGAGGCAGAATCATGCCTAAACCAAGATGGTCTTCACTCCTTCAGTGAGTTCTTCTGTGGACTGGGCACTGAGAGAAGAGCATATTGGATGGTGTGTGCCAGTCGTTGGCATTAGGAAATCTGCTGTGTGGTTAATTAGCCATCATTTCTACCCTCACCAGAGCCCAACTCACCACTGCAGATTTTCATTTCCTTTTCCAAGACTGCCATCAATCCAATGCCACATGAATCCCTACAGCAGACTGAAGGCTGGCACTAATTAAAAAATTAAAAAATAGGGGCTGGAGATATGGCCTAGCGGTTAAGAGCGCCGACCGCTCTTACAGAGGACCCGGGTTCGATCCCCAGCACCCACATGGCGGCTGAGAACCATCTGAAGCTCCAATTCCAGGAGAACTCCAGTTCCAGGGGAATCCGAGACCCTCTTCTGACCTCCGCGGCATTGCACGACACGGGTGCACAGACTTGCATGCAGACAGTACATTCATACACATACAGAAATAAATAAAATTAATAAAAAAAATCTAAAAAATAAAAAAATAAAAAAATAAAAACCTTGACAAAAACTCAAAAGAAAGTGGTGAAGAGATAGAGACAAGAATATGTGGATTACCTTTCCATTTGAATCAAACTACTGTGCTTTCTGAATTCCTCCCCAGACAGTCCCTGAAGAGTTACAGAATGGCAGAGGCTTTGGTTACGTGGTGGCCTTTCGGCCACATGGCAAGATGATATGGATGCTGACAGTGCTGGCCTCAGCGGACGCCTCCAGATATGTGTTCAGGAATGAGAGTGTGCGTCCTTTCTCTCCCTTTGAGGTTAAAGTGGGTGTCTTCAATAATAAAGGGGAAGGCCCTTTCAGTCCCACCACATTGGTATATTCTGCTGAAGAAGGTAAGGTCCATACTATCTGGATATTAATAGCTCTTTCAATTCTCAAATGTTGCTCCTTTCAGGATACTCAGTCTACTTAAAATGTACACTATATATATAAGTAAAAAAGCACATCCTGATTGGAAATAAGTACGCCATAGAAGCTTGGTTCATTATTAGCCTCTTGGGAACACAGCAACTTGGGCTGTGTGTGTGTGTGTGTGTATACTGGTAATCTCAGCATTTGGGAACCTTAGGCAAAAGGATGGCAAGTTTGAGGCTAGCCTGGGCTACATAGTGAGCCCCTATCTCCAAAACAAAAATGCGAAAATACAAATCTAGCTTATATAAAATCATATGGTTAGCCATCAGTTGATTGCATTGCTAAGGAGACATATAGACATAATCTGTCTCTTGATACATGCATATATTTATCAGCTATCATTACTTAGTAAAGAATCATATTTTATCCTTTAAATGAACATCAAACAGAAAAGTTTACTCACTTTTTAAAAAAATACCGCACTTATTATAACTTCTTGGAGGAGGACATTATGAAGCAGCATGAAACGTGTCGTTCACACTGTCATGATGTTGAAGTGTCGTCCCATGTTAGTCCCACTTCTGGCCTGTCCCCACACTTGGATGGCTCTCACATAGTCCTCAGTATGCACACACTTCACCATCGTGGTTTTAAAGATGATGTTCAGAATGAAATCATATGACAACATCTAAAAGTTGAGACAGTAGTTTGGACTTAGTGGAGATGGAGTATATTCTTCTTTCCCAATGGAGAAACAGTTCCCATGGAGTTCCCTCCACAGCCTTTCTTCTGCCCCTCTGCCCACTCCCACGTGCTCTGTTCTATAACCATATGCAGAAGTTCGAAGCCCTCCCAACAGACGCTCATTCCCCTTGCATACATTTGGTTCCCCTGTTCCCTGCTTTGCCCAACTTGTGAATTCCCACTCCTTCTTCAGGCCTCCCCTTGAACAGCCAAGGCCTTCTGTGGTTCTCCAGGGGAGCTGAGTCTAATGAGTACTAGTTTTCACCTAGTTCCTTGAATATTATCTACAGTCAGAGTTTTTATAGCATTTTCAAATTCCTTTATTATAGTTCTCATTTCAACATACTTTTGAGGTTTGTTTGATTGGTCTGTTGAAGAATGGTGTTTCCTGACAATGGATGATTTTTTGCCCTTTATCCAGTGACATTTAATAAATTCCAAGTTAAGTAACACATAGCAGAATCTTGTATTGCTATGGGTAAACAGAAGTCCATGTCTAATATTTCCTGGTTTGTGTTCCAGAGGACTAAAAAAATTGACATTGAATTAGATCAAATGAATTTCTTTCAGTTTAAAAAGGAGCTTTATAGGGCTGAAGAGATGGCCTAGTGGTTAAGAGCGCTGACTACTCTTGCAGAAGACCCGGGTTCGATCCCCAGCACCCACATGGCGGCTAAGAACCGTCTTTAGCTCCAGTTCCAGGGGAATCCGATACCCTCTTCTGAACTCTGCGGCATTGCACGACACAGGTGCACAAACCTACATGCAGACAGTACATTCATACACATAAAAAAATAAATAAATAAAATTAAAAAATAAAATAAAAAGGAGCTTTATAATAACATAGGTGAGAGCTGAAGAGAAAGAAGACAGAGCTCCTGTAGGGTTGGATCCTCCTAGAAGAGATGAATTTTTAAGAGTATGAGAATAGTTGTGCACTGTCTTTAATTGCATTAGAAAAGAATATAACCGGGCTGGAGAGATGGCCTAGCAGTTAAGAGCTCTGACTGCTCTTGCAGAGGACCGGGGTTCGATCCCCAGCACCCACATGGCGGCTGAGAACCATCTGTAACTCCAGTTCCAGGGGAATCTGACACCCTCTTCTGACCTCTGAGGCATTGCACGACACGGGTGCACAAACCTGCTTGCAGACAGTACATTCATACACATACGAAAATAAATTTAAAAATTAAAAAAAAAGAAAGAAAAGAATATAACCATCCTATCTAACATAAGATTTTGTGAATGTCATTGTTATAACATGACTGAACTAAGTTTTTCTTTAAGATAGAATATTGAAAGACAAGTTTTAGATATAAACGATACACAGCTCTAGCAGAAATTTGGCAAAAAAATAGCTGGAATTTGAGAAATATTTGTTTCAACCTGCTCCTTGAAGCTAAAGATACTGAACCCCAAGGGCTTTAAAACACTTGAGTGTGATTTTAGAGATGATGGTGTAGAACTAAACTGCCCTCCTAGCTTTCTTGAATCATATTCAAGTGAGTTAATTGTGCTTGTTTCTTTTCCCTTTTATTTTCATAATCCAACAACTGAGACTTTAATTTAATTAAGAAAGTCCAGTTGAGAGAATTGCTGACCATGAAAACTTGGTCTTAGGGGTTATTTCAGTTCCATTTATCTGCAATGTGGGACTCAAAGACTTTGGATCTATTTTTCCTAACCACCACCCTACGCATGATAATCATTTAACCATTGATAAATGGTGTGCCTTTCCCGATCATTAAGGACCATTCTATGACTATGGATTTTTTTTTGTCTTCTAATACCATTTCTAAAAGCCTGTCCTGATGAGGCTGATGGGGTAGTAACTTTTTTTCTGAATTCATCTGCAGAACCCAGCAAACCACCAGCCAGCCTCTTTGCCAGAAGCCTTTCTGCCACAGATATTGAAGTCTTCTGGGCCTCCCCTCTTGGAAAGAATAGAGGACGAATTCAAGGTTACGAGGTAAGTTAGAGATCTGTGCCATTGGTCCATAACTCATGGTGAGACCTCCAAGTCACGCTGTGATGGGAAAAGACCTACATTGCCCCACACAGACATTTATTCTAGAGTCCTGTTTTTCTCTTTTTTGAAAAAAAATTTATTTATTTATTTATTTATTTATTTATTTATTTGAATGTACTGTCTGCATGTAGGTTTGTGCACCCGTGTTGTGCAATGCTGAGGAGGTCAGAAGAGGGTGTCGGATTCCCCTGGAACTGGAGTTCTCCTGGAACTGGAGTTACAGACGGTTCTCAGCCATCATGTGGGTGCTGGGGATCAAACCCAGGTCCTCTGCAAGAGTGGTCAGTGCTCTTAACCACTAGGCCATCTCTCTAGCCCCAACCTGTTTTTTTCTAATGGAAACATTGAAGGATCGGCTGGAATACTACCCCTGATCTCTGTTTGTGCTTGTTTAGTGGAGCATTTCCAATTACATATTATAATAATATATGCATATGCATTTATATGAAATAGAAGCATTTACAAGATAGTGGTTAAGAGTATGTATTTCTCTCTTTTTTTTTGGTCTTTTTGATCTTTTTGAGACAGGGTCTCCCTGTAGCTCTGGCTATCCTGGAACTTGCTCTGTAGACCACGCTGGCCTTGAACTCACAAAGATCTGCCTGACTCTGCCTCCCAAGTGCTAGGATTAAAGGCATGCGCCACCACGCCCAGCTTGAGAGTATGTACTTCTCTTGAAAAGGACCTAAGTTCAGTTCCCAGCACCCCATTGGGTGGCTCATAACTACCTGTAACTCCAGCTCCACTAATCCAACACGTTCTTCTGGACTCTGTAGGCACCTGCACACACACACACACACACACACACACACACACACACACACATGGACACACACACACAATTGAAAAATAAAATATTAATTTAGAAGACTTTGATCTGCCCAGGATCACTTAGGCTCAAAACAAAAATGGGTAAAACAGGATAAGTAATCATCTGTCAATGATTCACTTTACTATCTCACTAGAAAACTAAGAAAAAAAAGAGACTTCCCTGTGGTAGATAATTTTGCAGAGACTGCTAATCTCCTTGTCCTAAGCTTCGCTCACAAATTGATATAGAAAATCAACTCCACCATAAGAACTTACATAAAAATATTATTGCATGGTGACATTGGGCATATCTCCAATGGGTATGATTTTTTTTTTATTTTCCCAGGTAAAATATTGGAGACATGATGACAAGGAAGAAAATGCTAGAAAATTACGAACAGTTGGAAACCAGACATCCACAAAAATCACCAACTTGAAAGGGAGTGCACTGTATCACCTAGCTGTTAAGGCGTATAACTCTGCTGGGACAGGACCCTCCAGTGCCACAGTCAATGTCACGACCAGAAAGCCACGTAAGGACAGAGTTGCTCAGAAATATTTTGGGGATTCATCAAACATATTTCAAGTTCATTACCTATCCCCACCTCCCAGGGATCATTTGCATACTAATTGGTATCATTATATGGATTCCAATTCACTTTAGCATTTTAGCTGAACCTTTCGGAATACCATGCCAAATTCATTGCTCCAGAGGACAGAAAGATAAATGTTTTGCTCCTCCCCAGGAAGGGCTACTTCTCTTAGCTATAAGTGTTAGGCGACCAACTGAATCTTTTTCCATTTGCAATGTTGTATCTCGTCAGATCTCAGTGACCTTGAAGACACATATTAGTGCAATCGCCCGTTAAATTGCCTCCACTCTTGAATTCTAGTAAGAAGATATTCCTCAGAATCCACTGAGATTTAATAATCTGTGACTTCTTCTATCTTAATTTTTTTCATAGCACCAAGCCAACCCCCTGGAAACATCATATGGAATTCATCGGACTCCAAAATTATCCTCAACTGGGATCAAGTAAAGGCCCTGAATAATGAGTCAGAAGTAAAAGGATACAAAGTGGGTAATTTCTTTTTGCAAGGACACCTAATCCCTGCCATTAGTGGGAACAGTGTCTGGACTTGGGGCACATGTTCCATTTTCTCACTCTTCACTGATTTTTCTCCCCTGGCCTTTTCAAGAATCTCTCCCCTAAAATACATGGGCCTAAGTTTTATAGGTGATCCGTGATAAATTTTGGAGGATTTAGGCCATGGTTAGGTCACCCTATTGCTTTGGGGACCTCTAAGAAGACATCAAATCATGGCAGGGAGGGTGTGAAGAGAGAGAGGAGACAGAGAGAGAGAGAGAGAGAGAGAGGCAGAGAGAGAGATACGGGGATTCCATAACCTCCTGCAAGACCTTGTCTACAACCTCACACTAAACCCCACCCCTTAAAGGATCTACAACTTCCAGTAGTACCAAAAAGCAGGAGACCAATCCTTTAATCCATGGCTCTTTAGGGAGCCCTTATCCAAGGCCCAGCACCACCTAAACTTGATGATTGTGCAAACTCAATCAGAAATTGTTAAAGATCCTATGATAGGGCCTCTACAAAATCCCAAAGAACCAGTTCTTTAACCTTTGTTTTTGCCAAATTTGTTTTATTGTCATCTCTGTTGTGCTTTAGGTAAGCAGGACCTACTTCCTACCACCTTCCCCATTATTCCTACTCCTGTTTCTGTGGTTAGGAAACTTTGTATATAAGAAACAGGATACGGCCAGATGTGGTGGTGCATGCCTTTAATCCCAGCACTTGGGAAGCAGAGACAGGTGGATCTCTGTGAGGCCAGCCTGGTCTATGGAGCGAGTTCCAGGACAGCTGGGGCGACAGGGAGAACCTGTCTCAAAAAGACCAAAAAAAAAAAAAAAAACCAAACAAACAAAAACACACACACACACACATACAAGAAACAAAAAACAAACAAACAAAAAGAAACAGGATACAGACTTTTAGAAAATTTGTTTGCCTGATCATATAAATTCTGCCTATCCTAAAGAGAAAATGAAATACACAGGTACACATAGACACACAACACACACACACACACACACACACACACACACTCTCTCTCTCTCTCTTGTGACCATATCTAAAAGGAGTTATAAATATCTTGGACATATCTTGGCAATATCTTTTAATTATGTGTCTGTGTGTATATCTACGTGTGGGTATGTCCGTGAGCACGGGTGGCCACAGAAGCTAGAAGAGTATATTGGATCCCCTGGGGCTGGAGTTACAGCCAGGTGTGAGCTACCTGATGTGGATGCTGCCAACCAAACTTGGGCCCTGTGCAAGAGCACTATGGATGAGCCATCTCTCCAATCCACAGCCAACTTTTAACTTCTATGGTCATGTAAAATCCTGGTTGAAATGACTATTTCATTTTTTTTCTTTTTTTTTTTTTTTTTTGGTCTTTTCAAGACAGGGTCTCCCTGTAGCCCCAGCTGTCCTGGAACTTGCTCTGTAGACCTGGCCTGCCTCTGCCTCCCAAGTGCTAGGATTAAAGGCGTGCACCACCACGCCCGGCGACTGTTTCATTTTCATGATTCTGTAGTCTTCAATTGGCAGTGTTCCTGGCTAGAAAGGCAGCTACTTCACCTGCTGGTGGCTTCTCACTTGGAATGTCTTTGCTGACTCAAGGGCAGCCAGGAACTCTCTAGAGCACTCTCTCCATCTGTCACAGGTTGATGATCTCAAAATAGACTTCTGATATGGCCTTTAAGTGAGAGAGAAAGAAAAAGCTGATAAAAGCTGATAGTCCTATTTTTTTGGTCTTTTCGAGACAGGGTCTCCCTGTAGTTCCAGCTGTCCTGGCACTCACTCTGTAGACCAGGCTGGCCTTGAACACAGAAAGATCTGCCTGCCTCTGCCTCCCAAGTGCTAGGATTAAAGGCGTGCACCACTACGCCTGGCCATTTTTAAAGCTAAAGATGAAACTGGCTTCTGTAAGGCCAGCTCACATTTGAAAGAGGGTGGGACACATGTGGAACAGTTTATCCTGTTGATGTGAGGAGTACAGTGTGTGCAGGAAATGGAGGAAATGGCAGGACTGCTTGTGGGCAACGCATAGAGCAGAAAATCTACCGAGAAGACTGTGACCAGGAAGCTGGTTGCAAGCATCAGCGAGGACTGAAGGAAGGATCTACAAATATTTAGCTGTGTGAAAAGGCCTCAGAAACATAATATCAACTTCAAGTATCTAAAAGGCTATTTAAATATCCATGAGTTGAATTGTTCCCCGGGGTTCAAAGGAATAAAACTATGGCCCAAGTTATATGGAGATAAATTTTGGCACACCTGTACTTTCCAGTAACCAAAGCTGTTAAAAAATAGGCTTAGTTCAAAGACAGTAGAGAGTTCTCCATTGATGGAAGTAAGGAGGCATTAGCTGTGTCACCTTCTAGTGAACTGTTAGAAAAGGAAATACAATTGGCATTTAAATTAATGGGCCTTTTGCTTCTTATCTAGTCTCAGAATGTTATGAGTAAGAGACTTTTTTGCAAGCTTTTGATAAACCATAGTCACTGGGGCTATGTGTATAATGCCCTTGATCTCTAGTGATTTTATAGTAATCCTCCGAAAGAAAAAAAAAAGGATTCTCCTTGTAATTTTGCAAATCCACTTTAATAAACCCTGCCAAGGTTTTCGTTATTAAAGGAAGATGATAAAACCAAGCCTATGCTTTTGAAATTTTCTGAAGGAGAAGAGCTAGGAAATAAAGATTTTCAGTTTCCAGAATGGTCTTTCATCTATCTCAGAAAAAATAGAAAAATTGCAAAGACAGACCCACTGATAACATGCATGACAGACAGAAGCAGGCTATGTGGAAGCCTCAGCTAGATGGAGAATGTGTGCATGTGCGTTTATCAAAATGGACCAGCTGCTACTCACTTCCAGCCTCTATTGCCTTGTTAAAAAGTAGGCACAATGCCCCAGATATTCAAATGCTTGAAAACATGGCAGGGAAAAAGCAAGTTATTATGTAAAATCTTTCAATTTAAACATCTTGGCAACTCACTTAATTTTGTTTTTGCTTTGCTTTTAAACATCATTTAAGGCAATGTAGTCCAGGGCAAATATAACTGGTATGAGGTCTGAATTAAGTGTGGGAGCTGCAGGGTAGGGACATTTTTATATGGAGATGTGGAGAGGGGCAGATAGGCAGTGCTGCCAGGCATGTGGTAGAGAACATAACATCACTAGGAGGTTAGAAGGAAAGGAAGAGCTGGACTTGGAGACACATCTGGAGGT
Organism: Rhizomys pruinosus; assembly: GCA_009823505.1. Taxonomy (NCBI): domain Eukaryota; kingdom Metazoa; phylum Chordata; class Mammalia; order Rodentia; family Spalacidae; genus Rhizomys; species Rhizomys pruinosus. The sequence continues at coordinate 1,066,839 of VZQC01005157.1, read as the reverse complement.
GGAGCCTTGCCTACTGCTCTAGTAAAGGGCTGAGAAGACCCCGTTTGGCAGGTGCTGTTTTTCCTTCATCCACAGGGCAGAGTCTCACAGTCCACCAGCAGAGAAACATTCTCTAATAGCTACTTTGCGCCCTTTTCACTTAATCCTTTGTTAAGAGCAAATGCTGGGGATTGGGTATGTAGTTCACTGACTTTTTTCCCACTCTGTGGGAAGAATGGGTTGAATTTGAAGCATATATCTCCTCTCAAAAGAGTAAACACTTCCAGAAGGGCCGTAATAGCATAAAAAAAAATCAGAAGCCTGTAGTTCACTCCTCTGTGTGACTGGTGGTGAATTGCTTGAACTCTCTGAGAAATGCATTTATTCTTTTATGAAAGGAGACACTTCCAGTGTCTTTATTTCTTCCTGGCCCTTGGGTTATCTGCTCCTTCCCACTGCGTCTCCTGCCATATTCCTCTGCAACCAGGGACTGGCATTTTATCACTGAGCTTAGAAGCCTTCCCTGATTTAACAAGGTTTGTTTGCCAGAGTTTTTTTTTTTTTTTTCAAGTGCTGGTCATCTTGTTGGGTAACTGTGATCAGGTGATGGCTTGTGGATCCCCTAGATGGTGGGCTTCCAGGAGACCACACCTGCATTCTCATCATAATTTTCTAGCCAAGGACATATATTCATTATGGTTGTGGTAGAATGAAGATCTTATTTCCTGAATGCCTCTTAGGGTGAAATAATATGAAAGATCACATCTGATTGACTATACCTATGTCCAGAGATTCAAGGGGTTAGGTAGGTTGGAAGATGAGTCAGAGAACAGTAGATTTAAAAAAAAAGTGACTGAACCAACGCTCAATGGTTAAACCCTTGCTGTGCAAGTGTCAGGGCCGTCCATGTAAATGCCAAGTGGGAGAGGAGATCCACCTCTAACTCCAGGTTCCAAGGCAAGAGATGAGGGATCTCCAATACAGAGCCAACTGGCAACTGAGGCTCGTCATATAGATGAGCTCTGGGCTTGATTGAGCGGCCACACCTCATTGAATACAGTGGATTCAACATCTGAACATCAATCTTGGGACTCCACGTGCTGCATGCACAGACACACAGACACACACACACATACACACACACACACACACACACACACACACACACACACACATACTCACACGAGATAGGGAGACAACAAAGAAGAGGAAGTCAATACAGGAGGGCAGCATGAAGCGCCTTTGCAACTTGGGATCGGGTTAACTCTGCCTGAGTCTTTGTTGTGAGGAGCAAGATCAAAGTGATTTTGTTCCTCACAACAAAGACAAAGCAAATGGCATGTTAGCAGGGCTGATTTAAATAAACTGAAGGAAGGAATGATAAAGGCAAAGCATTAAATTCTTTTTCCTAGCTGTCAATTAAATGTATTAGGACAGGTAGAAAGCACCCTGCAGTGCAGAGAGCAAAGAGTCCTGAAACACGCACAAGTCCCGTGTGTAAACTTTTAACTGTAATTCAAGATTGTTCTCTAGCTGATACTAAACTAAGGCTGACAGGCAGAGAACTCCTAAAGTATTTTAGACAACCAAGAAAAACACTGCCTTGACTAAAGATCATGTTCATGTAGTGAAATCCCTAATTTTACAGATGTTCAAAAACTAATAAAGCTGCTCCAGTAAGATGACTAGGAGCAGTGCCCTCAGCATTCCCAGGGGCAGGGATCAATATGCACGTTGAAGTTGGCTTCAGTGAACTAGGCCTAAAAGATTATGGACATTTTCAGAAAAAAATTGGGGAACTGATTATTATTTAGTTGGCAGCCCCTTCTATATATACCTGCTCCTTCTCCCAAACTCTCACAAAAGCTTATCTTTGCAGCTTCTTCCTGAGAAGGCCCTTCTAGAACTTATTGCCTAAACAGACATTTTTGCTGACACAGATGTGTCCACGCATGTCACATGGAAGCTAAAGCAGGTTAAAGCAAACACAAGAGTATTTGACTTCCCAGATGAGATCTGCCATGCTCAGTGTAGGATTTGGGGAAGATACTTCGATTTCTGCAGAAACTGAATAAAATACGACAATGATGTCAGCATGCACAAGACCCTTACCAACTCAATCAGACCAAAACTCAGCATAGAAAAAGGGAAATGGGTAGCAGGCCTCAACCCTAGCCAAGGAACTATTGGTAACTGATGACTTCAGGGTTTCTTTAAAGGAATGACTGTAGATAGATCAAATAGAACCCAGTGGATGAACTTGCACTGAGGGACATTTTTGTACAGATATTTGACCAGATAGGACTTAACATATATGACAGAATGCATGAAACATGGTGGGAGGTATGAGAGACATAGATGAGGGAGGGGTCTAAATGTTATTAAGATCTACTATATGAAATGCACAAAAATGCAAAGAAATTTTAAAAAATTGCAATAAATGAAACCTAGGACACCTAGTGGGCTTTCAGATTCAAATATCAGATCAAATGATACCATGTGTTATCTATGGGGTTACACATATTTTCCAAATATGGTTTTTCAATTATTTCATTTGTATCTTCTGGATTTAGACTAAAGAAAAATAGACTAGCACCTATGTAGAAGTGTGCATGGAAGGAGCCATCACATGTAGAATACATGTCATGTGTGCAAAATGCTAAGGAAACCATTTGTAGTGGCAGTGGGGAAAGAGAGGCCTAGCAAGATTAGTCCAGAGAGCATTAAAGGACGCGTTCTGAGTCCTTGACCTCCAGCTCAGCATCTCTCCTTTTTAGGGTGCAGCTGGAAAAGCTGGTCTCCCTATACCTCCTATGGATCCCAAGGAATCCCATCAGGACTAGCTATAGATATTAATGTTTCATATGCATGTGAATGTCTAAGGATAGTCATGGATAATTGGTCCTATGACATCACAGACTAGTGTCACATTTAGAGCTGAGATTATAGTATTAAAATACAGACCTCATAACTCTGGTAGAATTGATCACTGATAGGAAAATTTGACCCATTATGAAAGGTTCTTGCTTATATCAAACTTACCCCTTCCAGAATTCCCTTCTCCTCCTGAATACTGAAGGTGTTGTGGTATGGGTTTACTTTTTTATTTTATTGAATTATCTAGGTCCCTTCAATCCTTATTTACATAGGGCATTCTTAATTGTGGGAAAGATTAGTTAGGTGGGTTGGGTTCTAAGCCAATGATACCTCCCTGGCCATACCTATGGGGTGGGCTCTAAGCCAATGGTACCTCCCTGGCCACACCTATGGGGTGGGGTGTAGTGACAAATTGAGTCATGATGGATATTTAAGCGGACATGTTGGAATAAAATCTCTCTCTGCATTCGAATCTCAACCTGCCTACACGTGGTATGCTTTCCTGCACAGGCTTTCCACATGGGTAGTCCTAGGATTAAGTGGGCCCTGCCATGAATCCCGGCGGCGACCCCACAAATGGTGCCCAACGTGGGGCTCAAACCCACGATGCTGAGATTAAGAGTCTCATGCTCTACCGACTGAGCTAGCCCGGCGACTCCACACTCAGTAAGAGATTGACTTTAGAACATATGAGGCCCAGAATATTCTATAAGCTACTTGGACACACATTTAAAAGAAACTTGCCAGGCATGGTGGCATAGACCTTTAATCCAAGCATTTGGGAGGCAGAAGCAGGCAAATCCCTGTGAGTTCAAGGCCAGCCTGTTCTACATAGCGAGTTCCAGGACAGCTGGAGCTCAAAAAAGACCAATTAATTAATTAATTAATTAATTAATTAAAAAAATAAAAGGAAATGTGTCTTATCAGATCTGGCTTCAGAATCCAAACTAAACTACCCACATACATAAGTAAATTAAAGTTCATTCAGCAAATACTATAGACATTGGTACTAAGCACAGTTCTAATTCATTTTAACTTCCTAATAACCCATAAAATAACCCGTTAAGGGAGAAATTCCCAGAATCTAGTGCATTCATTAGCCCTAACTTTATAGATACCACTATGCTGAAGTTATATTGCTGGACTGTCCAAACTCTGGGCTCAGAAGGCAGAGTGTGGATCTGGGTCTTGTGTTTAGCCACTTGATTATTCTGCCCCATAGCAACAAACAAACACAGCAGGTAGTAGTAAAGCTCTACAAAAGCAAAAGACACAGGAATGAGAGAATTGGAGAGAACCAGGGGAAACAAGAGAGGTTTATCGCTTTTTAGAAAGGTCAAGGAAAGCCACTTTAGGTGACATCTCAATAGGGTTGTCAAAGACAGGAGAGAATGAAGGAGACCAGCCACTTTCTGGGAAAGTGTGTAAACAGGAAGCCTGATGAGGTGGCACAAGCCAGTGTAACAGAGGTGAAGCGCTGGGGACTCTGACACCCTGCAGTAAGGGCCGTGGCTTTTTAGCTTTTGTTGTTGCCATGAGAGACTTAGACAACGTCTTTTTCCGTGTGTGCTACTGTAACAGACTACCTGGGGCTCTAGTAGTTTTAAATGAACAGAAACTCATTTCTCGAAGTTCTGGAGGCTAGGGGTGTTGTTATACAAGAACAGCCTTCTTGCCACATTCTCACATGGAAGGAGGTAGGAGACTGAGAAGTAGCAAAGGACAGGGGCCTTTAAGAAACGCAGACTGTCCCCCAGGAGGGCCCAGTGACCTTGTAAATGGTCCACTTTGTGGTTTAGGAGGTTTTGTCCATTTATTTATTTTTTTAATTTTTTGACAGTGGAGAGGTGCTGGGTCTAAAGGCTGACCTGGAGCTCCCAATATAGTTCAGGCAAGCCTCAAACTTGCAGTAATCCTCCTGGCTCAGCTTCCCCAGTACAAGGATTGCAAGCATGAGCCACCACATGGAGCTCAGGCTCCCCCTTTCCTTTCTTTGTTTTTAAAAATGTTCAAGCCAGGTGTGGTGGCACAAGCCTTTAATCCTAGCCCTTGGGAGGCAGAGGTAGGTGGATCTTTGTGCGTTCAAGGCCAGCCTGGTCTACATAGCAAGTTCCAGGACAGCTGGAACTGCAGGGAGACCCTGTCTCAAAAAGACCAAAAATAGACAAAAAAATAAATAAATAAATAAATAAATAAATAAATAATGTTCAACCTGTTAATGCTGTTTTAGTAGCAATTAAATTTTTTTTATCTTTTTGAGATGGGGTCTCCCTGTAACTCTGGCTATCCTGGAACTCACTCTGTAGACCAGGCTGGCCTTGAATTCACAGAGATCTGCCCACCTCTGCCTCCCAAGTGCTAGGATTAAAGGCCACTACTCCTGGCTCACAATTAAATTTTAAGAGGAGTTTTAAAATACATGAACATTCAAATCATAGCAACCACTGGAGGATATTTTCCAATTATAAATAATTTTTTCATGCTTAATTTCTTATTTTCTAAATGTTGACATTCTGGAAAAAATAAAACACTAAGGGGACCATAAAACATAATGCATGCAGGGAGGGTGTGGTCCCTGCGCTACAAATTCTCTAGCTTTTCTTTTTATATTTTATTTATTAAATTATGTGTAAGTATGTGTGCGAACTTGTGTGTGTACATTCACATATTTACACACTCATATGAATGTCACAGTGTGTATATAGAGGTTGGAGGACAACTTTCAGGATGCTTATCTCTTTTCAGGATGTGGGAAACATCAGGATGTGGCATCAGGCTTGGTGGCAAGTACATTTACCTGCTGAACCCTTTGGCTGGCTCATTTTTAAGAAAGATTGTTAAAATTTTTCTGTGTATGCATGTTCTGCTGAATGTATGTATGTATGTGTGTATGTGTGTATGTATGCATTTATGTGTATGTATGTGTGTATGTATGTGCATGTGTATGTATGTATGCATGTGTGTATGTATGTATTTGTACCACATGTGCTTGGTGCCCTCAGAGGCCAGAAAAGAGCATCAGATCCCTGGAATTAGACTTACAGGTGGTTATGTGCTACTACACGGTCCTGAGAACCGAATCCAGCTCTTCTACAAGACCATTGAGTGCGCTTAACTGCTGAGACATCTGGCGTCATTTAAAAAAAAATGTTTTCTGGGCTGGAGAGATGGCCTAGCAGTTAAGAGCGCCGACCGCTCTTGCAGAGGACCCGGGTTCGATCCCCAGCACCCACGTGGCGGCTGAGAACAGCCTGTAACTCCAACTCCAGGAGAACTCCAGTTCCAGGGGAATCCGACACCTTCTTCTGACCTCCGCCGCATTCCATGACACGGGTGCACAGACCTACATGCAGACAGCAGACAGTACATTCATACACATAAATAAAAAATAAAAAAAATAAAAAAATTGTTTTCTGTCTGCTGGGTGTGGTAGCATATGCCTTTTATCTCAGCACTCACTTGCCAGAGGCAGAAGCAGACAGATCTCTGTGAGTTCAAGGCCAGCCTGGTCTACATAGTCATTTCTAGGCCAGCAGGGGCTACAGGGAGACCTTGTCTTAAAACAAAAAACAAAAACAAATTTTCTCTGTGTAATTCCCTCCTCTTGCATTCATGTCCTGAGACTGAAAGCCATTTTCCTGGAGGTGGTACCTAAGCTGGCACTTAGTTAGGCACCCAGGGTGTAAAGCTAACCTTCTTGAGTTTCACTTACTATCCTGGAACCCCAAGCAATTGCTTAATATCCGCAAGTCTCAGATTGTCATCTCTGTGGTCAGAATGATAACAATGCCTAATCTGTGTAAACTTTAGAAATACAAGTGTTCAGACACTGGACAGTGGAATAGTCAGTGTTTGGTGCTCTTACTATTCCTAGGAATCCTGTCTTTCTCCTCCATATCCCACCTGTATCATATCCAATACAAGAACAAGCTGCATGTCAATCAGCTGAACCAAGTACTTTGGGTAAATAAAGCTTTTATGGGCTTTTATTTGGGCTCCAATGCATTCCTTAATATTACAAATCTGGTAAGCAGTGCTGATAAAAAGAGGGGGGGCACTTTTTCTTGGGAATGTTTCTTTGGGATTTATATTTGAAACTAGTTGAATTCTCTGAGCTCTTGCAAGGACCAGAGGTAAATCAAAGAAGCAATTTATTCCTCCGAGCCAGATGTGACCTTGCATCCCATCAGCCAGTCCATTCTCCTGAAGAGCTGGGATGAGAAGCTTTGACACTTCCAAATGTGACTGGGGATTTATTGGCGCCTGATCATTAGCAAAGGGATGCTGAGCCTGGCGCAGCTGATGCTCCACCGTGGGGAGAGCAGAGCTTGTGAATCTTTCCACCTTAAGGAAATTGTATTTTCCACCTTGTATTAGAGAGACATAAATTAAGGTGATAAAATGCCAGGGAAAAAATGGGATCCAAACTATTTCAAGGGAATTTTATGAATTTCACTTGTGTTTGGTTTTATCTTGCAATAGAAGAGTGACCTTTGTTTCTAACCTCAGTAGATCAGTATTTATAGGGGTCTAGGGAAACATGAGCTAGTCTTGTGGTTTTCAGATTGGGGCCCATGGTCCGTCAGCATTGGTGTAAGCTAAGGACTTACAAGAAAGGCAAAACTTAGGTCCCAGCCCTGACCTAAGTGATCAGAAATTCCAGGAATGGCTGAGCAGACTGTATTTTAAGTATCCTTTTGGGTGACTCTGATGCATGGTTGGGTTTGTTAATCTAATCCATTATGCTCCTTCCACGTAGATGACATCTGAAGATTTAAAAAGATAACAAAACATATCACAGCCTACAGCCCCACCTCCTTAAGTGCCTACTCCGGAAGCCACAGTAGAACTAAACAGGGCTTACTACCCTCTACCTATCAGTACTTTGAGTAAGACCATTCTTTATTGCAGGAAAAAAAAAATTGTTCCCTGTCCTTCCACTTCTGTTGAGAAGTGCTAGCTAAGGGCATCAATATTTTTTAAGTGGCTCAAGTGACCCAGGATGAGGACTACTGATTTTGCCCAGTTCCATCATTTTTTTTTAATTTATTTATTTCTGTATGTGTATGAATGTACTGTCTGCATGCAAGTCTGTGCACCCGTGTTGTGCAATGCCGTGGAGGTCAGAAGAGGGTGTCGGATTCCCCTGGAACTGGAGTTCTCCTGGAATTGGAGTTTCAGACGGTTCTCGGCCGCCATGTGGGTGCTGGGGATCGAACCCGGGTCCTCTGCAAGAGCGGTCGGCGCTCTTAACCACTAGGCCATCTCTCCAGCCCCAGTTCCATCATTTTTATCATCACGGAAAACTAGAGAGGTTAGGCTATTATGATTTAAGACTGTAGGTTTAAGGAGCAGCTCTGTGAGAAAAATGGGCCTCAGTTTCCTCTTCTGTGAAAAGGCATGATAATGGCTATGTCGTGGGATTATGGCGACATTGATAAATTGTCTGTAAGCATCAGAAAGAATCCGAAGTAGAGTTTCCCATGCTTGTCTCTGTGCACACAATGGCAGATACACTTTTTCAGGCCTTTCTGTTTCGTCCCCAGTTGTGTTAAGGCCCATCAGAGCAGACAGCCCCAGGCAGATGAGTGTGTTTTCAAGCAAGCTAGCTGGCCACCTCATCAGGAAAATCACAGCTTAAACTCAGCACCCAGGAGGCCCAGGAAAGAAAACAAAGTAGAGCTATTCAGAGCTATACTTCCAGCCAGATTGGCGCTGATTGCCTCTTCTATGTGACTCCTAAAAGGGGTCCCGGTAGGCGGGCAAAGGTGGAGATCACTTCCCCTTGCCATTCAGAAACCTACATGTGCTCTTTCAAGCAAGTTCTTGATAATAACCTGCTGGGTGTTTCTTGAGCTTGTAATCCTTGCTGTGTATGCTTCACTTGCCCCATTTAAACCTGCGAAGATACACTTTCATATACTTCTTTTGAGCCAAGCCCTCACTGCATTCTGTCTTTGTGGATTTTTGAAAAGTAGGTTTTATTTTCCCCATTTCAGAGCAGAGGGAAAGGGAGGTTTAGAGAGGTGAAGTAAGTGACCCATGGTCACATAGAGCCAAGTCTATTTGGCTCCCAAGGCCTTTGGTGTGTCACCGACTGGACATCCTTAAGAGCTATTCGCTTTTCATACTGCATTGTGTTAACTGAATGAAAGAGCAGCCACACTGCCGTAGATTCGTGCTGCTCCCTTTGCCACATCAGTATCTTTTCAAGCTTTGCTCCACGATAGGGTAGCAACAGACATGGCCCTCACTATAAATGAGCCTTCTCCATATGCGCAGGTGGTCAGAACACATCCATGGCCCTGCCTTTCCCAAGTGCCCAGAGATGGAAGCAAGCAAACCCCTCATCTTTGAGCATTTGGAGAGCATCGAATGATACCGGGTCTTTCTTCTTCTGGCAGGTCTTATACAGATGGAACAGGCAAAGCAGCACATCCGTCATTGAAACAAATAAGACATCAGTGGAGCTTTCTTTACCTTTGGAAGAAGATTATATTATAGAAATCAAGCCATTCAGTGATGGAGGAGATGGCAGCAGCAGTGAGCAAATTCGAATTCCAAAGATATCAAGTGAGAATGCTTCTCTCCCCCATTTCTTTCCTTTGCCTGCTGTTTCATTCTTCCAGATGACCCAAGGTTTAATGGAAAATGAGCATGAAAACAAATAATCATAATTAAAGCCAACAACATCTGATGTTTTCTGAGTACAAGCAACTCCATACAAAACCATTCTCCCAGTTTGAGTAGACCTAATCAGTTCAAAACCAAATAGCACGTAAAGGCTGTCTGATGTCAGTCACAGAGAGTTGCCCTATGTTGATCCATTTGGTGAGCAAATACAAACCTCCCCAATTACAGAGCCCCCAAAAGTTAAATAGAAGATCCAGTCAGGAACAAGATGCCAAAGGGTCTTAAGAACTTATCATGTTTTGTTCCCAGTGAGTGACTCAATGCAATACCAAGTCTTGTTGGAAACTTCTTGAATGTAACACAATTTATTTTGAATGGGTATATATAATAAAGTGAAGAATACATATGGTTCTATATATTGGACTGTCTTTTTTAAATGCTGTTGAATAGTGTGTGAGAGAAACCTTTTTGAATAAATGCATTCCATTCTGTTTTAAGCACTATGTTTGCAAGTATAACAGCCACTATTACATTCATAGCTGTAATATGATTCTACTTTTTCTAAAACAAGAAAATTTCATAGAGACCAAAATCAGAATAATGATTAGCAGAGGTTAGCCACTAGGAACTGGAAGACTAGTGAATATTGGGGTTCCATTTGCCAGGACTTTTTGGTCTTTTTGAGACAGGGTGTTTTTGTATCCCTAGCTGGCCAGGAACTTGCTATGTGGACCAGACTGACCTTGATCTCACAGCTCTCTGCACCACCACACTCAGCTTTCATTTGCCATTATTTTTTAAATCTTTTAAAATACATTTATTTTTATTTTATGTGTATAAGTGTTATGTCTGCATGTGTGTGAGTGCACCCAAGTCATGCAGTGCCTAGAGAGGACAGAAGAAGGCATTGGATCCCCTAGAACTGGAGTTATAAATGGTTGTTAGCTTCCATGTAGGTGCTGAGATTTGAACCTGGGTCTTCTATAAGAACAGCTCTTAACTGCTGAGCTATCACTCCAGCTCCTCATTTGCCGTGATTTTTTTTTTTTTTTTTTTTTTTTGGTCTTTTCAAGACAGGGTCTCCCTGTAGCCCCAGCTGTCCTGGAACTCACTCTGTAGACCAGGCTGGTCTTGAACTTACAAAGTTCCACCTGCCTCTGCCTCCCAAGTGCTAGGATTAAAGGTGTGCACCACCAGGCCCAGCTTGCCATGATTTTTAAAAATCTAGAAATAGTGATAGCTGTTCAGCATTTGAAAGTACTTAATGTCATTGGATTGCATTCTTTTTTTGGTTGGTTGGTTGGTTGGTTGGTTGGTTGGTTGGTTGTTTGGTTGGTTGTTTGGTTGGTTGGTTTTTAAGGAAGGATCTCACTAAGTAGCTGTACCTAGACTGGAACTACTATATAGATTAGGATGTTCCCCAATTTGCAGTCATCTTTTTGCCTCAAGTTCCTGAGTGCCAAAAATATAGCAACCACTTGGCTCAGTTGTATTCTTTCTTTTACATGGTCACTTTTATATTTTGCATCTTTTACAATGATAAAAGATTAGATGGATATCCAGGTTAATGTTAGATATTAGTTATTTCTTACTTGCTTTTGGATTTAGTAGTGTGGAGATTAAGGGATCAGTACAGGCTGGAGTCATGAACTTTCAAGCTATCAGTGGAAAGATGATATTTTAAATCATGGGCAATATCCTTACCACAGAGTCCCAAGCTTTAGTGTTATAGTGAGTCTCTGCTAAATGCCCGTCATCTTGTTTTTTACATGAGGAAAAGACCATTATGTCTTGCAGATGTGAAATGATAGCAAAATAGCCAGTAAGTAACCATGAAACAATTTTGATGGAGTCTATAAAATTCAGATATCTCATGTCAGAAGAGGAAATAGCTCTCTGGTCATTTCAGCCATCCTCTGAACTGCCTTTTATTTAGAAGGAAATTCAATATATGTCTGTTGATGTTCAAGAACAATACAGAGTTTCAGTGGCAAACTGAGACCCAAAGTCATGTTCTAGATCTTCTGTAAAATTTCCCAGTGTCTTCAGGGGCTTTATATTTACAGCTTTGTCTTTACACACAAACTAAAGTTATCATGTGGTATTTTGAAAGTGTGGTGTTAAGGGACATGTATGCCACTGAATCGCATTATTTTTGTTTGTTTGATTTGATTTGGCTTTGTTGTTTTGTGAGGCAGGGTCTTACTCAGTAGCACAGGCTAGCCTGGAACTGGCTATATTAATGAAGCTATCATCAAGCCAGGACTCTGACTTCTGTTGAAAGGAAGGCAGATATGTAGGGAGATGTAGAAGGCATCTCCAGGCCACAGACACCCAAGATTGGGATTTACTTATCTTACTTTGATATTTATTTATCTTACTTATCTATTATATATTTATTATATTTATTTATTTATTTATTTTACTTATTTATCTTCTTTTTAATTTATTTTTTGTCTCCTTGACAATTCTTTGTCTTACTCCTTACAAAAATATATGTTAAGTAATTATATTGGTATAGTTCTTAGATGATAAAGATCTGACTAGCACAGTGTCTCCCCTCAAGAGATTTTTGCATTATGTCAGTGAGAGAAATTGCACAACCTTGAAGAAACTTAGAACTATGAAAATGTAAGATCCCAAAGAAAAAGGTTTAAAAATGAAGAAATGGGGTCTATTTAGACAAACATGATTTGAGTCCCAATCCATTCACTTAGCCAGGCCATCTTAGCCAAGTTAGTCACCTTACTTCTTGAGGCCACTGTCTCCTCATCTGTTACAGGGAATAGTAACAATATCTGTTTCACAGGAGTTTTCTGTAAGATTTAGGTGGTCTGTGCAATGAAAAAGTAGAATTCAAATGGAAATATCAAATGGAAATTTCATTATTGACATATCAGCATTTATAAGCAATATTGCTAGTAACACTAAAATATTTCCCCTCACTTGGTACAGATGAACTCAATTTATAAAAAAATTAAAAGAAGTAATAGGATGTTCTATATTACCTGCTGCCATGCTCACAGATAAGTCATCACAAAGCTGATATTAACGAATCATTAAGAAGAATCATGCTAGGGGGATAGCTCTGTCAAAGGCTTGCCTTGTAAGCATGAAGATTTGAATGTCAACAAACCCTAGAACCCATGTAAAAAAAAAAAAGTTGGACATAGCGGCATACTCTTGTAATCTCATTACTAGAGAGGTGGAGTGAGAAGATCCCTGGAGGTCTCAGGCCAACCAGCCTACTTGATAAGTTCCATGCCAGCAAGAGACCTTGTCTCAAAAAAAAAAAAAAAAAAAGGTGGATGGTAGCTAAGGCAAAGTTGTTCTATGGCTTCCACAAGCATACTTACACATGCGTACACATACCTGAACAAAACGTTCCTGTACACACAAAAACATGTATGCATGTGCATATACACATAACACACACACACACACACACACAAACACACACACACACACTAAAAATAGGATAGAAGCTGAAGAGATGACTCAGCAGTTAAGAGTACTGACTGCTCTTGAAGGGGACCTGGGTTCAGTTCCCAGCACTGACATGTTAGCTTACAAGTATCCAATTCCAGGGGATCTGATGTCCCTTCTGGGCTCTGTGGGCATTACATGACACAAGTGCATTTACATACATGCAGGAAAAATACACAAGCACAGAAGAGAATAATTAAAATAAATATATAATTTAAAATGTAGACAGTAAGTAGGTAGAAAGACTGAAAGATAGATTAGATAGCAGATAGAGAGATGACAGATAGATAGATGAGAGATAGATAGATAGATAGATAGATAGATAGATAGATAGATAGATAGATAGATGGCAATCAGACAGAGAATCACTTCTGTAGAACCCAGGCAGTCCTGATGTATTGGTAAGCCCTGTAGTAGAGTCTCTTCCCTTTGTAGTCAGGATGAGGCAGGCCCTTCTAAGAGAATTTGTTCTCTCTTTTCAGATTCCTACGCCAGAGGATCTGGAGCTTCCACTTCAAATGCATGTACGCTGTCAGCCATCAGCACAATAATGATTTCCCTCACCGCCAGGTCTAGTTTATGACAAAAGTCATCTAAAAGACTTGCTATTTATAATATAAGCAACATTTAGCTAGTTGTTTTGAAGACACCCAGTACTAAGTAATATTGTTGTTCAAGTACATCTTATTACTGGAAAAAAATGTCTTTTGCTTCTTTAGGAATGGCATTATACAGTACTTCCTCAAAGCAAATCTAGCTTTGTCTGAAGTTTCTTTGGAAACTCTGCAATGCACTGAAGACATCTGTAATATGATGTTACCAAAGCAGTTTACATATGTCCTTATATGCATATTTTTTATTATATATTTAGTGTTTTATAGAATTTTTTAAAGTTAACATATAATGTAGATATTGATTTTTTTCCTCTGCTGTAAAATGCTCTGGGCAACACAACCATACAATTATGATTTGAGACTAGTTCCTTTAAAGACAGACTTTGGGACTCATCTTGGTATATGAATCGCAAATGATTTATACAATTTTACAAGGATCTAGTAGCAAAACAGCTGGAGACTCAGTCTGTAACTCAAGGCTGCTGTATATAAATTACTCTTTGAATGGTTAATGCATTGAATCAAGTCCTTTTGATGCACACAATATGTTTTCTCACCCCGTTGTGAATTTTATTGTTCAACACAAACAAGATGATTTCAGGAATGGCTAAAAAATCTCAAAAGTTCAACTTCTAGCCTAAGAGGCACCTTGTGCAATACTCCCATCCCTGAATTTAGCATTGTACGGTAAGACTTCCTTTGAGCATTGTCTTCGTGGTAGCTTTATCTTAGGCATTGGATTTGAAGTTACGTGTTCTGTAGTAACATAGACCAAAGTTACTATAGTCAGCCAAGTCTTTCGAAGCATAAAAATAATTTTATTATCTTTAAATATATCTGTTTTGAATGTAAATTTTAAAAAAGTAACTCTGTCAATGGATTTATAATTTATTTTCAAAATTTCTTATAGATAACACATGTATCTCTGTAATAGTAGAGCCCTTCTTTTGAATTACAGTCACATATGGAATTTGGGAAATTTCTCCTCTTTCAGCAAATAGTTACTACAAAGAATTTTTCATATGACTCTATAAAATATTAGTAATATGAATGTATGATAAAACGACGACTCTCCGGTTTTACAATAGCTAGCCTAAATGCTTTATAAGCTTTATGTTCTAAATCTTAAAATCACACATTGAAAAATGACAATATCAACAAAACATTATTCTTATGAAGAGAACTATTTGTTTTGATGGGGGAGGTTTTGTAAACAGATACTGATGGAATAGAAAAGGCAATGAGATTTTCTATACATATCTCCACAGGCAAACATAGTCACCTTTTCCTTCTTTCTTAAAGAGCTCACATTTGCCTGTAATTTGACATTTTTGCTTACAAATAGCATAACTTTTCAATTTGCTAGTTATATTTATCTACTAAAGTCATAATCAGGATTCCACTTGTGTAAAAATTAGGGTGGTAACAGGGAAATATATTGTCAGTATTTCAGCTGTGTTCCTTTCTTAGTTTGATATGGTTACTTCTATGTTAAAATACAATTTAAAATCACACGCAAAAAAAATCAACAAAATAATAAAATGAATGAAAAAAATGATACTCCAGGTAGTTCCCAACCCCAGTGTAAATGGCATTTACCAGTGACCTAGCATATGTAATCTTTTTTTAAAGGTATTGTTAATAAATATTCTGTTATTTGTAAAGATACTTGTCTTCTGGGAGCATTTTTCCTGCCTGCCTGTCAGGGAATTTGTTAGCTTACCCTGTGCTAGTTATAATTTGGGATCATCAAGGGACTCAAAAGTTTCTAGCCATGGTCCAAATCTAGATGACCCAGAGCTACCCCTTTGGAAACGACAATCCTAAAGACACCATTTCAAGTCCTCTTTGGAAGCATAGAGGGTCAAAATCCAGTAATAAAGGTCCCGAAGATCAGATTTGAATACTTTCTCTTGGTTTTCCAAGCCTCTTCTATATTTTAGCTAAGTATATTTGTTCCCCGCCCCTGCCCCGTGCATTGCCAAGATGATAAATTCTAAAGTTAAGCACGTGAGGCCTTTCCTAATTTAAAACACCTTAACCCTCTATATACAGCCACACTGACCCTTCCTGCCCCCAAGCACTGCTTGCTTTTGGTCTCACCCTTGTGCCTTTTGGTCTCATGGCTGCTCTTCCTTGAAATGCATCCAAATAGCAATTATCTCCCATCCAAATAGCAATTATCCCAGGGCACCTCCAACACCCCAGCTCCTCTGTGAGGTCTTCCCACATGCCCATCCTTGTGATGCCACCTGCTGAACTTGCTTCAATCCCTCCCTTCATTTAATATTTAATCAGGTACAACTTTTGGAAATCTCTTGTACTGTTATCTTGCATTTGATCTTAATTCCTGTATTGTTACTTACTACTCCTTGTATGTATGCCTTGTCTTCCCAACTAGATTGTAAGCTCCTGGAGGGCAGGGACGTTGGTCTTCTCTTCCGTGTACTCTCCATAGTGCCTAGCACAGTGCCTTGCAATAAATACTCATTGATGAATTGATTGAAAGGGTCTTTGAAGTAGCATTTTCCATCAGTTGCCTGCCTGTGTGCTATACCAAAGCAGGGAAGACTGTGACAACTTCTTCGATGTGTTGGACAGCGCTAGTGTCTTCTAACATTATACCTTAATGAACTCCTTTCACCTCTCAGCTTTATCATCTGATAATGAATTTCTGAGTTACTCTGATTGGGCTGAAGAGTGTGAACAAATGCCTCATAGGCACTTCCACCAAAGCTTCTATGATTTATTGACTCCCACGGTTATGACAGGTTGGGTCAGTATTTGAAAGCAACAGAAACAAATCTGCTATGCAGAGCAAGCAGAAAGGAATGAAGTAGCATCATACAGGGTCATCACAGGAATCCTGGAAACACCTGAGATCCAAGCTTTGATGAGGCTAAGAACAGGACCACCACCAGTGTCCAGACCACAGGAACCTGGCAAAGGCTTTTGGTGTGCATTTGGGGGGCTAAACCAATTTTGTTTCTGGTTTTGAAGTCACTTTGCTGAGTATACAAACTCTTCTGGAAGTGTCTGAACAAGGTGGCTCATATAACCAGAGCACCTTGCTTACACCAAACTGTCATACATGAGGAGGGAGAGTATGTTCAGACTGGAATGTTTCTGGAAGATGAGAGAATAGGTGTTGAGAGGCTCTACACACAGATTTTTCTATGCATGGCCAACCAACCGGATTTCCCAAGCACTAAACCCAAGTCAGAAACCTAGGCGGAATATGTCCCTGCATGAGATTTATTCCCTAGGGAGGAACACTAGGGAAATTTGCTTTATTAAACCTTTGCAAGTTCTTGCCCTTCACCTCTCTCTTGTGTGTCATAGACCTGCGATCTATTTGTATAAAGAGACATTCTGTTCTGACAGATAATTGGATTCCTTCTGTGTAAGTAGCTTTTAGACGGCCCACACAGCCTGCAGAACAGCACCTTTCTGCGTGGGTGGAAGACATGGAAGATAAACTTTGTTTCTCAGGTTAAGCACTGAATTCTTCCAGCCTATGGGGTGGAAGGTGCCGGGAGCTTTGATCATGATACAGAATGATTGCACTATTCTTTCCCCAAATGTTGGTTATTTATGACAAGGAGGCTATTTAAAACCCAGTTAACCTTTTCCTGCTATCTCTCACAACACCTGCCTTGGAACCAATATGCTCAAGGAATGTTGTCTACCCAAGTAGGCCTTAATTAACTACTAAATGTCATGGAATTAATGTAACATCATCAAGTACATTTTTAATTGTACTAGACTAACGTTGCTCTTCTTATCCTTCATTTGCATCAACCTTCAAGGCTTGACTGTATTTTCTTGTTGTTAAAAGAAGTACAGGGTTCTCACTGAGAATGTGGTCAACCAGAGTAACTTGAAAGATATGTGACTTTAAAATTGAGGACCTTTGGTAAAACTGTGGACATACCAATATTATTCCATCATACAATGCCAGTCATTAGGGCCTTATAAAGGCAGCCTAACCCAAAGGCTAAGAACATGTGTTGGACATTCTAACAGGCTGGGGTTACTTCTGAAAACCGCCACTTTTTACATAGGATAAATTAATGATGCTCTAAATGCACATCTTTCCAAACATTAGCATTTATTACTATTGTGTTGTTTTGTTTTGTTTGTAAGACAGGATCTCCCTGAAGCCCCTGCTGGCCTGGAACTCGCTATGTAAACTATGCTGGCCTCAGTCTCACAAAGATTCACCTGCCTCTGCCTCTGAAATGCTGGGACTAAAGGTGTGCCCTGCACATTAGTGTTTTTGTTTTTTTTTATAAATTAGCTACTGCTTTTGTCCAGGGATGTAAAAACTGTGAGTATAAAGGAGTTAAATTCCATTGGTTCATCTGCCATGGCCATTTGTTTAAATCTTACTTATTATACATATTCATATATAATCATTTTGATGCCATAGAATATATACTAATATGAATATTGATATTAATATTGACATAAATAAGGGAGGAAGTCGGTTCCTCATCCAGATACCAGGTTTTCTAGAAGACCACTTTCAGTGTCCCATACTGTACTAGGCTGACCTTTTCTTCTAGGCATGTGATCAGTACCTATTCTTGACAGCCAAGTTCAGTCATTTGATTCAAAGAATGAGCACATCTGTTGCTGTTTCATGTGATTTCCAAGCCCTCTGCTAGACTGTGATCAATCTATGCAAGTCAAGCTGCCTGTTTTCTAAAGAGACCCTCTTTAACCCTTGTGCTAAATGGGCCATGTACATTAAAAGTTCCAAGTCCAGAGCTCAAGAGTAAAATACAATACTAACAGAGTCCATGGTTCAAACAAAACTGGCCTCTGTTCTTTATCCTCATGGTTATGGTCAGATGGAGATTAGCAAAACTCTAATCATACAGATCATACACACAAAGGCCTTTTTAAAAAAGGTCAACCAGATGATAGATCTAAGGGTGTAGAGACACTAAGGCTGACGTGCTGTGGATGTGATCAAACATGACATCCACAATCTCTCTCAACCAGGCTTTCTCTAAATATTCTTTCCATTTGTTGGAAATAATACAAACTGTTACTGGACATAAATATATCTTGGGATTTTAATGGACAAATAGTAATATCTTTCATTTTTATAGTTTTCAAAATGTTCTTCATACCAAGAAGGAAAACATACAAGTTTATGTTGGTTTTTTTTGTTTGTTTTTTTTTTTGTTGTTTTTTTGAGATAGGCTGTAGACCAGGCTGGCCTTGAACTCAGAGATCTGCCTCCCTCTGCCTCCCAAGTGCTGGGATTAAAGGTGTGCACCACCACACCCTGACCTAAGATGGTTTTTAGCCACCATATGGGTGCTGGAAATCGAACTTGGGTCCTCTACAAGAGCAGTCAGTGCACTTAACTGCTGAGCTATTTCTCCAACCCAAGTTTATGCGTTTTTTCATTAGTGAAATGAAAAACAAAGAGGTAACACCAGGAGACCCAACACAGACCAGGGCTAGAACTGAACTTTGTTTATTTTTGTTTTCTGAGACAGGGTCTCCCTGTAGCCCCTACTGACCTGGGACTCACCATGTAGCCCACAGTATCTTCAGTCTCCCAGAGATCAGCCTGCCTCTGCCTCCTGACTGTTGGGAGTAAAGGTGTACACCATCATGCCTTGTTAGAATTGAACACTCGATTCAGTACATTTAAATACTAAGTGTGTTAGTTAGCTTTGTGTACTTGTGACTAAAATACCCAAAAGAAAAATTTAAAGGAAAGAGTTATTTATTTTGGTTCACTGTGAAGGCACAATCATGTCATAAAGGCTAATTACCTCATGGTGGTTAGGAAGCAAAGAGAGATAGTACTGGGACCTGAGGGAACCTTTAAAGGCCTGCCCCGAGCAACCTGCTTCTTCAGTCTAGGCCTTACTTTCTAATTTTTGGAGACCAAGTATTCAGCACATGAGCCACATTTGAGATATTCCATATTAAAGCCATCCACCTAGACATAGATACTTCCTAAGAGAGAAGACAGGCTGGCATCAGAAACTAGACCTTAAGCTCAGTTAGAGGAAAGTTCAGGACACTGAGTCAACAAGAGAGAACAGTTGAGATGAGAGGAAGTGATTTGAGGTGAGGACTAGGCCTGGGGTAATTCCGAACAGGGTAAGTCTAGGGAAGAGCCCTCCAAAGGAGTGGGAGAGGATAAGGTTCATGGAGTAGGTTGGGTTATTCAGCAAAGGACTATTAGCTAATCTCCATGCACCAGACAATACTATAGGTACAGGAGGAATATACATGGGAAAGCCAAGGAGCCTGGATCACCATATTGTGGCAACAGAGAGAAATGCAGTGATGATGCTAGGCAACAGTGCTTATGTGGTAATAGTCTCAGTGCAAAGCAACCTGGTGATCCCTAATTTATCACGGAGAAGTGGTGGTGGGAGGTTCAGAGGTAGGTGCTAGATCAAACAGCTGAGCAGAGGCCAGGAATTCAAATGCTTGTGACAAGGCTCCAGAGCCCCTTCCAAGCACTGTATTTCTGTATCTATGTATAGATGGCAAATGGGTGAGTGGCCAGATATATAGACAGGTAGATAGATGGGGTGGGGGGGCTGGAGAGATGGCTCAGCAGTTAAGAGCACCGGCTGCTCTTGCAGAGGACCTAGGTTTGATTCCCAACACCCACATGGTAGCTAACAACCATCTGTAACTCTAGTTCTGGGGTACCCGACACACTCTTCATGGGTGCACTTATAAACATGTGCTTACACACATATACTCACACACATAAAATAAAAATAATAAGAAAAGAAATTGACCAGGTCTTGAACTAGCTCCCAGACCCACACTTCCTGCAGACAGATCCCATGTGAGCTACGTGTGGTGATTTCTTTATTTCAAAGTAGCCTAGCAGGGATGTTTCTCTTTCTTTTATTGCAAATCATTTTTTAAAACCTTTATTTATAGCACCAGCCTTTTACCTTTAAGCTGTCATACCAATATTGCCAAATTCAGGGTCGTCAAATAAAATATGAGTAGCCCGTTTAAACCTGGATATCAGAGAGAACAAATGTATACATTTTTGAGTCTCATGCAATGTTTATTTGAATCTTATAATCCTGTGTGGTGAGGAGGGTGCACATCCCTCTTAATAAAGCCATTATTTTTTAAGTTCAAAATTTCAGAGTCTTACTGATATCTGAAGATTGGTTGCTCTGAGCTTTAAACATTTGCTGATTTGAGCTCCAGTTCATTTGTTGAACTCTCCTTCCCTCTTTCTTTAGATGGTGTCTGGTGTGTGTGTGTGTGTGTGTGTGTGTGTGTGTGTGTGTGTGTGTGTAGGTATGTATGTCTGTGTATGTCCTGAGAGGTAGGACTGGTAGATGAGGTTCCTCTTAGAGCTGTCATCAACAGGATGTTAAAACAAACAAACAAAAAAAAGATTGGGGCTGGAGAGATGGCTCAGCAGTTAAGAGCACTGACTGCTGTTGCAGAGGACTGGGGTTCAAGTCCCAGCAGCCACATGGTGGCTAAGAACCATCTTTAGTGACTGGCATGGTGGCACACACCTTTAATCCCAGCACTCAGGAGGCAGAGGCAGATGGATTTCTGTGAGTTCAAGGACAGCCTGGACTACAGAGCGAGCTCCAGGCCAGCTGGGACTAAAGGGAGACCCTGTCTTAAAAAGACCAAAATAAATAAATAAATAAATAAATAAATAAATAAATAAATAAATAAATAAAGTATATACAACAATGAGATAAAGAAAGTGGAGAACATTCCAGAAATATTTCCAAGGCTATAAAAATTATCTTCTTGCAAAGAAAGTAAGCCATTCTATACTAGTTGGGAATTTATATACTGGATACACTATTTATCCATCTTTAGAACAAATAACTAGCAAATTTAACTGGGGCCATTGTTCTTCTTATTGAGTGTTAATTGATGAGCTGTGCAGTCCTCATATGCCAAGTGTGCTGGGCACTGGAGAAACTGAGGCGAGTAAGGTGAGGCTAATCTCCTTATAGCTTATCAGAAAAGACAAAAACATACGTGTGTTTGGAATGTGGCATAAAATGTAGACAGATTAAAAATAGGAACGAAAGTTCTGCATCTGTTTCATGCAAAATTAATAACAAAGTTAATTTCAGGAAATCAACAATTTTTTTCACCAACGGACTCAGAGCAGAATAGTTCTTTTTTTTTTATTATTAAACATTTTCTCAAATTGATTATTTTTCAAACCAATAGGAAACTAACGCCCTTGAAAATAACATATTATGAATCTGTTAAGCTTTGTGCAGGTAAATACGACTAGCCCAACTGTGAAATCTAGCCCATTTGTCCATTTTTTGTCATTAAATATTGGAATACAACCACTCTTACTTGCTCCTTGTGGTACTACAGAATAGTTGCCTGAAAGCCTGTAGAATCCTCAGTAAAATTATTTACCATCCATATTCTAGCTCTTTAAGCAGATACTCAGCCTTTAAATGACACTACTAGTTTATTATTTTATGTTCTTCAATCTCCCCTCCACTCATGTTTATGTGCTAATGTTGCCACCTGACAGGGACCAGAGTGCACAGGCCCAGTGGTATCAACTGCTGGCTGGCTGTGCGATCAACCATTTCATCTCTGAGTCTGAATTAGTGTTCTAAATACCTCAGCTGAGTTCTGTTTTCTGATTTGAAACACATCAAAGGAGCCTGCTCCTGTTTCTTTTGTCATGCTCTGCACAGCAGCCAGTTAGTTCCTACTGAGGCTTGTGTAAATAATGGTACATAAAAAAACATTCTTTTTCCATTTTTACTTATTTTTATATGTATGAATGTGTTGCCTGCATATGTGTAAATGCACCCGTGTCATATAATCTCTGCGGCAGACAGAAGAGGGCATTGGATTCTCTGGAACTGGAATTACAGATCATTGTCAACCACAATGTGGGTGCTGGGATTTGAACCAAGGTCTTCTGCAAGAACAACCAGTGCTCTTAACCACTGAGTATTCTGTCCAGCCCTCAAGAAACCCTTTATTGACCTCAGTGTGCTTACACGATAGGCAAGAAACAAAATTTTGAATGATATAAGAATTACACAGAAGATACCCGGGATACTTTCTTCAAAGTAAAAATTAAAGGAAGACTTTGAGGGGGCCAAAAGTCAAATGTTAGAAGCTAAAGGGCTGGCAAGATGGAAAAAGATAGAGGAGTCTTTTTCCACTGAAGAAAGCTTAAACAGTCATAGAAGGGAGAGGGGAATCAGCGTGGTGCTTACAGAGAACAGTAAGTGACTGGAAAGCTCTTGAGAAGTCAGGTAATAGTGGACCTCTTGTTAGGATGAGTTTTAATTTCATGAAGCATTTTTTAAGGGTTTCAGACAAGATGATGCAGGTAGATATGCCAATATGCCTTTAACAGAGAAGACATAATGGAAGTCAGAAATTGAGTTGCGAGGTTGTTGCAATCTGGTCTTAGCTGAGTTAGAGAGGGTCATAACAATAGTGCGGACAGAGAAGGGAAAATGTTTAAGGGAGAAAATTAAACAGTCCCCCCGCCCCATTAAGCAGACTTACACAGGACACCTAATCATGTATGATAAGTTCCTCACTTTGAACCACATTTAGATTCACATCCACTACCTAAGCCAGCATGATACCTAGGAGAGCCAACATTGTCACTTAGTTCGATAGAAGATTTCTGAAGAAAACGTTTTCAAGAAGTTTGCAACCTGGAACTCGACTTATGGGCTCCGGAAGCAGGAGCAGCACCACAGTCATTGTCACGACGATCTGTTCTAATTAGGCTTTTCACCTCTGCTCAAGCCACCAAAGGTTGTTTTTAGTTCTCAGTTCTCACCTCTGGTTATCCACTTTTTCTTCAACAAATTAGCACCTAAGGTTTATTAATTCCACCAGCAGATGATCCTGACAAATACAAGTCTCACCATGAAAATGTTTGGATTTTTAATCAGGATGCTCTTTCCCCTCGTGGACACTTCCCCAGCCTGCAAAAATAGCACTGGCCCCGGGCATCTCAGTGGGGCACAGGTGGGGGAGCTACTTTCATTCCCCAGTCTCCACAAACTCCCCTTCCATTGCGCTCCATGAATTCCAAGTGCCAAGGAGAGGGATTGGAATAAAGTATTGCTTATGATGATGTCTGGGAGAACCGGTGTTTGTTCAGATCCCATGGCTGTGGAAGATCTAGGAGGACAGTGAGTCTCCAGTCTATGTAAGTGGGAGCCAGTCCTGTGATCTCAGATTCCATCAACCTGGGGATACTGCCTGGCTACTTCCATTTGCATTCTTATTGGACACCTGTCTTTCCATTGTAAGTCTTCATAATCTCTGCTGAATATAGTTGAATTTTTAAGTATATGCAAAGTGCCGTGTTAGAGCTGAGAGAACCTGAGCCAGTTCACTAAGCATTTCTAACCCTTAGGGGTTAGGTACCATTCTGCCCTCTGCAGATAGAGATTCATCTCATGAGCATGCCATGCTCCTGAAGTACATGGTCATTCGGGGAGACAGACAACTATTAGGTCCACCCTCCAGCACCTGAGGCTCACAATGAGACTCCAGAGGCATGATCTACCAACAGTTTTTGAAGCCCTCAAAGAGGAAATAATGTTGAATGTAGATTCCCAAAGAACCACTGAGTTCCACTAGTAAAGAATGAGGAAGAGTAAGTTGACAACATACTGAAATGCCACATGAGTTGCTTTGTATTGCTTTTTACACATGTGCCAGAGTTAGGTGGTAGCACTAAGATGGAGTAGAGACAAGAGACATGAGGAGCCTAGAGGACTGCTGGCTGCTAAGGCCTAGGAGAGTGCCTCTGAAGTGAGGAATCCACCAAAAAAAAAAAAATGAGTGACTCTCTTCATCTGAGGACAGCTCCCCAGAAGAAAAAAGACAGAGAGATCAGCCTTTAGACTGATGGTTCCCACTTCTTATTCCTTCAGCAGTGCTTTCAAGCTGTGACGCTCATAAGAAGTTATCGAAGTATGGTCTGAAGACTAGCAGCACTGACAGTGCCTGAGACTCGTTGACCATGCAAATTCTTAACTCTACCCCAGACCTATTCAATCAGACCAGTGTTTATTATCAAACAAGCTCTCGAGCATCATTTGCAGAGCTTCTTGGTCAGCTGGGTGAACAAATATTTTGCCCATTATTATAACATTTCTATGGAACTTTGCCATCCTCGCCCCACCCCTAAAGCAGACTTCCATCACCTCTTTATTATTGGGATCCCCTGGGCCTGATACTCAGCTCATCACTAAACCCTTTCCTGGTTAATGATCTTTCTCATCCCCAGTGACTGCAGCGTTAAGATGGTGGCAGTAATCCATGACATAGTGCAGGCTTGTTAAGAGCAGAGAGGAGGTGCCAAGTATCTGACCCTTTCTCAAGGGTCAGATATTGACAGATGTCATGAGGGTTGTACCTTTCAGGCTTAGCACAGCTTCTTGCTACTGGCAGGGGATGGTTGTAGACTAATCAAACTATCTGTGAAGCAAATGGTACTCATTGAGCCCCAACCCTGCTTTAGAGTATCAAAACTGACTAATCCAGCACCAGAAAGCATATAAAATGTGTATCATGATGGGATTCCGAGCACTGTCACCTCCCAACCTCGTCTCAAGCTCTTTGACCTAAGCTATGTAAAATCAGCACTATTAAGGTCCCTTTTACAGCTGACTAGTCCTCCTTCCAAAACATAGCTGCGCTTGGTTTTACTTGAAGCTCATTGTCCAACACAGAGGCCTTTAGATAGAGACTCACATATGAATATGTTTTTCTATACATTTTCTGTAATAAGAGGGAGAGGAGCCCTTCCAAACTTAAGAGAATAGGGCTGACTGGGCACTAGTCCATCAGTGATTTGCTAGGCTGGCTCTGACAGCAAATCCCTCTTCAGGAAGTGCATTCCTGATCCAGCTGTCACCTTCACGGCAGAGATATGCTCAGTTTCTTTTCTCAGTGTATTTCCAGAGTACAAAGGATACCTTGAAGAATGTAACTCTTTGAACAAAATCCTTCCCTCCCTTTTAATAGGAGGTGATGCCTTTATGATGTGGTGTGTGTGCATTTGTATGTGTGTGTCTGCGTGTGTGCACGTGTGCTTGTGTGTGTGTGTGTGTGTGTGTGTGTAGGTTAGAGATAGGTGTTAAGTGTTCTCCCAGACATTCTCTATCATAAGTCTTTGTGACAGAATCTCTCACTGAACACAGAGCTCACCAATTTAGCTGAACTGAGTAACAGCAAACCCCAGGGATCCTCTTATCTCTGTCTTCCAGCACTGGAATTAGAGGAACTTAAACCGGCACCTGGCTTTTCTATGTGGTTGGTAGTGATCAAGCTTGGGTTTCCATGCTTGCGTGGAAAGTGCTTTACCAATTGAGCTATCTACCTAGAACCAGGTATGACATCTTAGTTCGTGTTTTTAATTTGCCTCAAATGCTCCCTGAGTTAGGCCTGTGGAACTGGATGCAGCCTCTGCCCCGTTTCAGTTTCGGCCTCACCACACCTCTAGACAGAGAGAGAGAGAGAGAGAGAGAGAGAGAGAGAGAGAGAGAGAGAGTATTCCCAATAGAAAAGTCTTCTAGGACTCAAGGGGAAAAGTCACCATGAAGTTTTGACTCCCACTTCTTACAGGAAAGACAGTACTAGCCCTGAATCCAGGTTCACTCACTCCAGAAGGGTGCAGAATGCTTCTTCCCGAGAGTTTAGTCAAGTGCTACTACTGGCAATTGAAACAGTCAAATTGACATTCCCAGAAGTAGACGCATGTGACATTAGCTTTCAAACTGTCGTGCAAAAAGTTCGAATTTTGCAAATGGCAAATGTCGGCAGGTGTGAGGAAGTGCTACTATGCAGAGTGTGTGGCAGAAAGCACGGCCGTGGGTTCCGTGGGCTCTGAGGGCTCCAACAGATCTGCTGCCTTGCTGTGACCAAGGGGACTTTGACAAAGACTCAAGTGTCTGGATGCATGCCTTGCAACCAAATGGAATGTTCAGTACATTCTGAATATTTTATCACTGACAGAGTCCTTGTTCTTGTCACTGAGTTGTGTGTGTTAGTTCCTTTGAGAATGCCACAGCAACCATCAAAACACAGAATTTTCCAAAGTTTCAAATCCAGCCTCTTCCACATAACTAATGATTTCAACTTCTTTTTCATTAGAACCAGGTTTCTGCAAGGGGAAAAAAAAAATCTTTGCATATCTTTTAGAGAACAGCTCATGTACTTTAATTCTTTACAGTTGATTTTAAGTAAAAGAATAAATATATCTATATTTACCAAACATATTCTAATGCCTCCTCCCAGACCTTTTTGTAGGCATAAAGTTTCTTTCTTTTTTTTTTTTTTTTGGTCTTTTTGATACAGGGTCTCCCTGTAGCCCCAGCTATAAAGTTTCTTTTAAAAAATATTTTATTTATTTTTTTATGTGTATGAGTGTATTGCCTGCATGTGTGTGAGTGCACCCATGTCCTGCAATGCCTTGGAGGTCAGAAGAGGGCATCATATCCCCTGGAACAGAGGTGAGGTAGCTTCTTATCTACCATGTGGGTGCTGGGAATCGAACCTGTGTCCTCTGCAAAAGCAGTCAGTGCTCTCAACCATTGAGCCATCTCTGCAGCCCCAGCATAAAGCTTCTTTACTTTTATAATGAAGTAGTAGAGATGCTCTGCTTTGTCTATTACTTTGGTGCTGGGCATGCCCCCTAGGGCCTTGTGCATATAATGCCTGAGGTGTGCAACTGACCTATGCCCTTAGCCCTTGCACAGCTGTGGGAATTTATTTCTTCGTAACATTGTATAACTATCTTTACTGGGTGGAGGCAAAGTGGTGGTGGTGGTGGTAGTGTGTGTATGGTACTAGAGAACAAACCCAAAGTCTTTCACATGTTAGCAGGTGTTCTACCCATGAACTGTACCCGCAGTTTGACTTGATCATTTTCAATGGTTTCATCATATTCCATCCACAGTTTGCTATAATAATCTAACCAATTTGACAATGGAGCTATACTTGAGTTGGCAGAGTGCTTGCCCAGCCTGTACAAACCCTGATTGCAAACCCCAGTGCTACATAAACCAGGTGTGGTAGTGCATGCCTATAATTCCAGGAAACCAGAAGTTTAAGACCATCCTCAGGTAAGTAGTGTGTTTGAAGCCAGCCGTAGGTACATGAAACACTATTTCCCAAAATAGAAAGAGTCTAGGAAATTAGAGCTTTTGTTTTCTCTAATTTTGGCTATAATAAATGATGTTAATAATTAAAAAATGTTTAATAATAGGCTGGGTGTGGTGGCACACACCTTTAATCCCAGCACTCAGGAGGCAGAGATAGGTGGATCTCTGTGAGTTCAATGCCAGCCTGGTCTGAATAGTGAGTTCCAGGCCAGCTGGGGCTGCAGGGAGACCCTGTCTCAAAAAGGCAAAATAAAAAGATCACCTATTCTTTTTCATCATTACTCATTTAACACATTTTTATCACTCACTCCACCCTAGATACTGTTCTGCCCATTGGGTAGAACCTGAGAACACCATAGACATAAGCCCTGCCTTGTGTATATTATTTTTCTGGTTACCAGTACAAAAACAAAAACAATTTGATAAATTTCAAATTCAGGGTATGGTTTAAAAAAACAAAACCTTTTTTTCTACTGCTTACTGAATGTTGTAAAATAATTTCTAAGTTGAGGTCTGAAGAAACATAATCTAGCTTAACAGGAGCCTTGGGAACACCAATATCTTCCACATCCTGTGACTTTGGCACAACACCAAGCCTAGAGGTGCAAGTCACAGACACCCCCAAATGGCTGTAGATTCAAATAATTTTTTTGCACCTATAGATTCAAATACTTTTTTGCTGTACTTTCTTATTGTTCCCTAAACTATGCAGTGTAAGAACCACCCCCATAGCATGTGGATTACATAGCAGAAGTAATTTCAAAAGGATTTACAGTGTAAGGGAGAATGTGTACAGTCTAAGCAAAGACTGTGCCCATTTACTTGAAGAACTAGAGCATCACAGACTTTGGCATCCACAGTGGGCCCTGAACCAATGCCCCACCATTACCCTAGACATAGAGAGTTAGAGAGTTCCTTTTTTAGCAAGGAACTCTCCAGGGGTCACTCCCAAAGGTACTAATAGATCCTCCTTTCCTTCTATGGGGTCCCCAGGAGTGGAATGGATGGCTGTGGCCTTTAGAGGGAGAGGCTAGGACCCTGCAGGATTCGCTCCAGCTGGGGTAGCTTTGTGTTTGCACACATGCTTTCTCAGGTTCAAACTTTGGACCATAGTTCTGAGAGCAGCAGATCGTACTTCATGATCTCAGTCCTTTGTTCTCTCTGCCTCTGTCCCTCTCTTCCTTCCCCCCCCACTCCCCCCCACCCCCCACTTCCCCCCCACCCCCCGCTTGTTTTCTACTGAAGGACAGCCTTCTGCTCTTGCTAGCCCATAGCTCTTTGGGAAGGGGAGGGGCCTTGTCTGAATCTACCTTGGTTCATCTGAATGTACACTGACAAGTTCTCTTTGTTGAAGCAGAGGAAACCACACTGGACTTAAACATGACACTGTAGTTATTGGTCCTGTTCTCTTAATAGAATATTTTAAGGCTGGTATGTAATTTCCCTACAGAGCCCTGAAAGATTCTGTTAATATTCTGGGGTTGGTGAAAGAAACTGGCTTAAGAGCTTACTGTCTAAGCTTCTGGTTTGTTGTTAATTAAAATCAAGCCATGTGTGTAGAATAAGGACTTGGGGGTAGACAAGCTGGTTTCAGAATATGTGGAGGATTAATGTCAACATTGCCTGGCTTCTTAGGATAACTTATTCTCTCCTCCCATCCCAGAGTTTTACATGAAAACGAGTTTATTGAAATTAACCATTTTGGTGAGTTTTTTAATCAACTTCTGTCTTTCTCTATAACGAGCCATCAGATGCTCCATCCACTAATGTTGAAGAAAGTTCTTAGTTTGTTAAGAAAATCCCTTGATGTCAGCAAATCACAGCCCAAGGTCACCTATTACCTGCTTTCATAAATAAAGCTTTATCAGAACACAGCTGTGCATCTTCATTTTCTTTGGATATACTCTTAATGCCAACCATTTGACCTTGAAAAGGATATTTTTTAGGGGAACAGTTTGCTTCCCTTTATCTAAATAATTATTCAACTGAAGAAAAAGGTTGACAAGGTTCAGTAACTACACCCAAAAGTCATAAACTCTTCAGGAAGAAACTAAATACTTAAATACACTAAGTGAGATGCTGTCAACATGGTTAAGATGTCATTGCCGGGCGTGGTGGCGCACGCCTTTAATCCTAGCACTTGGGAGGCAGAAGCAGGCAGATCTTTGTGAGTTCAAGGCCGGCCTGGTCTATAGAGGGAGTTCCAGGACAGCCGGGGCTACAGGGAGACACTGTCTCAAAAAGACCAAAAAGAAAAAACAAAAAAAAGATGTCATTTCTCCCCAAATTAATCTATCATTCCCATCGGTCCAATTCAAATTTTAGCTGCCTACCTCTTTGTCCCATTTTTGTAAAAAAAAAAAAAAAAATGGCAAAGTGGCTCCAAAATGTATGTGATGACACAGAACATTTAAAATAATCAAACAACTTTGGGGAAAACAAAATCACCTATGGAGGCCTACACATTGTCCTGGTTTACAGTAAAGCTATAGTAATCATGATAATATTGTTTTACAAGGATCTCAACCATGCCTCTTATTTACAGAAAAGTCACTTGAGATTCCTGGAAATGAAAAAATTGCCAGCAATCAGCTGAGAGATGGTGGATATGAAATTTAAATTCAAATTAAACTGGCAAGGGCATTTATCATTGAACAAAACTTTTACAAGTTCTACAGCTAAATCTGTGTGTGTATATACATATATATATAGAGAGAGAGAGAGACTGATAAATATATATCTACACAGACATAAAGAGAGACCTGGACAGTTAGGACATCTTTTAGAATCTTTCAACATTACCTCACAGTTGGTCACTACAAAGAGCTCTTTGATGTTACTCTTTGGCGCTGGAACAGGTGGAAACAACTTGGTCCATAAGTGACACCTAACAACAGGAAGGGACCAGGTGAGTGTGAGCACCTCTCTTGCTGAAATTCATCCTCTAGAAATTGAGTTAATACCTGGAGTACCTGTGATAAATTCACATTCTCTGTTGATCAAGAATTTGAAATGTCTCCATCACTGAAGAACCTGGAGCTTCTACACAGCTATGCTTTGGTTTCTGAGACCCAGAAAAGAGGAATTCTAGCTGCTTCTCATCTTCATTCATTGCCAGACCTAATTTCTGGAGACGGACATGACATAGCTATTGCTTCCTCTCTGTTACTTTGCTAGCTCTAACATTCTGCTCAACTGTCTAATTCATGGAGTTTCCTCTCCTTTTTTTCTCTTCCATTGAACTGCCATCCATCATGCATAAATACCCTCTAAATAAAACATCTTTTTTAAAAATTTTATTTATTTTCCTATGTGTATGAATGTACAGTCTGGATGTAGGTTTGTGGACCTGTGTCATGCAATACCGCAGAGGTCAGAAGAGGGTGTCGGATTCCCCTGGAACTGGAGTTCTCCTGGAACTGGAGTTAAAGATGGTTCTCAGCCACCATGTGGGTGCTGGGGATCGAACCTGGGTCCTCTGCAAGAGCAGAGCAGTCAGCGCTCTTAACCGCTAGGCCATCTCTCCAGCCCCAATAAAACATCTTAATTACAAATGCTAGTTAACATGAAAGTTATTTGCTAAACTGTGAAAGGTCCAAACAGAACATGATTCTCAGCCCTCCCCTAAGATTTAGTCTGACCGAATGGAGAGTGGATGGGCCATTTTCAGGCTATAAGATGGGGTATAAGATCTGTGTGACCTTTGGGAAATCTGCACTGATCTAAGGACAGTCAGCCAGCCACTCTGGACCAGGAATCTGAAGGCCAGACCCAGGTCAGCACCTGAGGACCAAGGCCTGTATTTGAAGGCTGTGTGGCAGCCTCAGCATTACATGGGTTGACTTCTCTTACAGTTGTAAAAAGCCCACACAGGGGCTGAACAAAGACAAACAAATTCTGAGTGGGAGATAGTGCAATGCCAAACACTCCCCAGAAAGAAAAGATGGCGGACAACCTGGGAAAGGGCGTGTGGTGCCTGAGGGCCGTGCTCCACCTTGACTAGGGTCCTACTGTCCTGTTCCTTTCTGTCTTCTCTCGCCTCAGAAACAAAGTGCTCTAAATTGCACTGATAACAAGATCTCTGGTGGACACACAAGACAAACTGAAAATGCAATGCTCAGACTCCACCCACCAGCCCCTGAATGTAAAGAATACCTACACTTTGCAGATGAGTGAGAAAATTAACAAGATGAAGCAGATGATGGCTGGAAGAAGGATGAGAAACCATTCTGCCAAGGACTTCTGGTTGCTTCCTGATGAGAGGGAGAGGAGAGAAGTCAAAGTTAGAGCCAGGGAAAATAAAACAATGAGGCGTGGGGCATCAGAACACTTGGGTTGGGGTCACAAGTGCTGGCGACTACCAGGCAAAGAAAGTAACCGACCCCTCCTAGGCTTTGGGTTTCTCATCTGCTGACAGGGTGATCACAGTCACACAGAGCTGATGGCAAGGTCAGATCAAAGGAGGCAGCAATGCCACTTTCAACTGTAAAGCATTATTAATCCAGGCAATCAGCAAGTACTCGGTATCCACCCATGACCTGGGCCATGGGGATATTAGAGCTTGTGAGCTTTAGGTGAGTAGTAAGTTTCTTGGATGGAAAAGCTACAAAAACACAAGGCTACTCAATGCCTTAATTATAGTAACAGGAAAACAGTGTGCTTTTTGTTTTTTATTTTTATTGAAGATCTGTGCATTTAATACATCATTTCTCAGTCCAATTTAGACTCATTCCCCTTTCCATGCCCCCCACCCCACCCAAGTTCATGCATTCTGTCTTGTATCATTTTTTAATTTTATTTTTGTATGTGTATGAATGTACTGTCTGCATGTAGGTTTGTGCACCCATGTCGTGCAATGCCTCGGAGGTCAGAAGAGGGTCTCGGATTCCCCTGGAACTGGAGTTGGAGTTACAGACGGTTTTCAGCCGCCATGTGGGTGCTGGGGATAGAACCCGGGTCCTCTGCAAGAGCAGTTGGCGCTCTCAACCGCTAGGCCATCTCTCCAGCCCATGTCTTGTATCTTTCACTGAGTCTTTTTAAAGTTTTTCTATGCAGAGGATTATTGTTTTGGGGAGAACTTTACTGTTTCAGTTAGTTCTTTGTCCCAGTTCTCTTGTTGTTGTTGCTCCCTCCAATCTATATTGCTTCAAAATATTCATATATATGTCACACATATACTAAAACTCTGTCACCTGAAAGTAAACTGTATGCATTTTCCAAATCACATTTCAGAACCCACATTTTCCCTCTCAATTTTATATTATTCTAAAATATGCATACATACCCTCCACCCATATACCAAAATTATGAAGTCTGAATATAAGTGGTAGGTTAATTCTAGAGACCATTAAGGGAATGTAAGCTCATGCAACCACTATGGAAAACAGTGTGGAGAACCCTTAAAAGACTTAAAACGAGTCTACCCCCTGACCCAGTCATACCACTCCTGGGAATATACACACAAGACTCATCCTACCACAAGGATACGTGCACATCCATGTTTATTGCAGCTCTCTTCACAATAGCAAAGAGCTGGAACCAACCCAAGTGCCCCTCAACTGATGAATGGATAAAGAAAATGTGGTATATCTACACAATGGAGTTCTATGCAGTGGTAAAGAAAGATGACATCATGACCTTTGCAGGTAAATGGATGGAACTCGAAGATATTATGCTAAGTGAAGTAACACAGTCCCAGAAAAACAAATGACAAAAACAAATCGCTCATTTGTGGATGCTAGCACCAAATTCCTAGTTGTAAGGCAAACTGAGCAACATTAATATTATATTTCTTTTACCTGAAAACAATCTGTTTTTACCTACTTTTAAATTAAACTTCTGGAAAGGGGACTGGAGAGATGGCCTAGCAGTTAAGAGCACCTCTGCTCTTGCAGAGGTCCCAGGTTCGATCCTCAGCACCCACATGGCTGCTGAGAACCATCTTTGATTCCAGTTCCAGGGGGAATCTGATACCTTCTTCTGACCTCCGACGCACTGCACGACATGGGTGCACAGACCTACATGCAGACAGTACATTCATACACATAAAAAATAAATAAAATTTGTAAAAAAAATGTAAACTTCTGGAGGACATATAAGAAAATATTCAATTACCAAGGTAGGTGTCAGAGTGTAAAATAAATACTTTGTGAACATTATTATCCTCAAAGTACCGATTACGGGGCCGGGCGTGGTGGCGCATGCCTTTAATCCTAGCAGTTGGGAGGCAGAGGCAGGCGGATCTTTGTGAGTTCAAGGCCAGCCTGGTCTACAGAGAGAGTTCCAGGACAGGTGGGGCTAAAGGGAGACCCTGTCTCGAAAAGACAAAAAAAAAAAAAAAAAAAAGTACCGATTACAGGCTGGAGAGATGACCTAGCAGTTAAGAGTGCTGACTGCTCTTGCAGAGGACCCAGGTTCAATTCCCAGCAGGCGGCTGAGAACCATCTTTAACTCCAGTTCCAGGGGAATCCTACACCCTCTTCTGACCTCTGCGGCATTGCATGACATGTGTACACAAACCTACATGCAGACAGTACATTCATACACATAAAAAAATAAAATTTAAAATGTACTGATTACCATTACCCCCTTTTCATAGATGGCAAAGTAAAGGAAATTAGTCATTGTCACCATAGAAAGGTTTTCATGCATACCACACTATTCTTTAATTTGCCCCTAATCTACATTCAAGTGACGGGTTCTTCCGCAGGATTTAAACATTGCATCAGAGTGGAGGGGCTTTTTTTAAAGGGTGTTTACAGAAGTAATATTCTCACTAAACTGCCTGACTAAGAGGAAAATGCAAATCCCATTAGTAGGATAAAGAAGCACTAGCTCCCTTTCTTGTGTCAGGGACACAAGTTACTCTGCTACAACGGTGAAGTGAGTTTTGTGAGATCTCTCATTGTCCATGGTGCAACTTGGAGTCCATCAGGGAAGAACAGATAAGTAGATGACCCCTGTGGTAATACTGTGGGGAGGTTCAAACCACACCACAACAGGAGGAAAAGGTTCCAACTCTTTGCCATTGTTTCCTCTATAACAAAAGAAATGCGTGGAAATAGCTGTTCTGACCCTTGTCGATATCCTAAACCTTCCAAAAACTTCACGTCATTCAAAAATCAAGAGCCTTTGGCAATCCCAGCGGGGGAGAGCTGTCTTTGGATTTGATGTAGTGCCTCTGGCCCCTCCTCACGGCTTCTCCAGTGCTCCCTCAGCATGCTTGGTTAGGTTTATCCTCTACCCTCTCAAAGCATGAATCTCCCCCTTCATCTCTTCCTTTCTGCTTTCAAATATTCATAGAGTCCTTCATCTTGAATAAGCTGTGACCCTGCCCTGCATCTCCACCAAGATCATTAAAACCTTCTTTCACTGCCCAGCCTGGTCTCTTGAATAAGGTTTCAGGCTGCTATGTTTCCTTTCCTTGGAAACTACTTTAAAAGTCATGGATAACATCTTCCTAGTCAAATCCAAAACCCTTCTTGTTTCCTTTCCCAACTTTATTTTCCCAGGTCTCATATGTAATTAAGGATGATGTTGAACTTCCGATCCTCCTGCCTCCGCTTGTTCCACCACTTCTAGTTTATGTGCTGCTAGGATCTGCATGTGTTAGGCAATCACTCCGCAAACTTCACTATAGCCCCAGTCCATCCTTTAAAATAACAGATCTCCGGGCTGGAGAGATGGCCTAGTGGTTAAGAGCTCCGACTGCTCTTGCAGAGGACCCAGGTTCAATCCCCAGCACCCACATGGCGGCTGAGAACCGTCTTTAACTCCAGTTCCAAGGGAATCCGACGCCCTCTTCTGACCTCTGCGGCATTGCACGACATGGGTTCACAGACCTAAGTGCAGACAGTACATTCATATACATACAAAAAATAAATATTAAAAAAATTAAAAATAACAGGCTTCACTATGACATAATAAATAGACTTTTATCATACCCTCCCTTTGCCATCTCCTTCCCGAACCCCAAACTGTCCACAGTTGAACCCATCTGGAAGTGCGGCCATGGCTCTTTGATTCAAATCGTAGCATTTTGACACAGCATTCCCTTCTCTGTATAAATAAAGCCAGCCTCTCTCAGTGCTCGATTCTGTGCACCCTTTTCCCCCTTTAAGTCTGTTCCTTGAACACTGAAAAGTTTATCAGAGCTTCATATTTGAATTCCATAAAACCTCCATAGCCTTTGTGTTACTCCTACCCTGACATGTAGCTCAGGTCTGGCTTACGAACTCTCCACAGCTGAAACCCACTGGAGTGTTCTGCAGACACAAATGCAGTCAAAACAAAAATTTGTGTTCTTCATTACATCGAAACTACTATGCTCAGCCAGGCAAGGTGCTATGCTGTGCGTATATAATCCCAGCACTTACTGGCTGAGGCAGGAGGAAGATGAGCTGGAAACCACTCTGGGCTGTGTATTGAGACCTAGATTCATCTCAGAACTTTCCTAACCTAAGACAAAGCTGCAACAATTTAATGTTATTGAATAAATTGTTACCACAATGCAATGATGCTCTGTGAAATTTTGCAGTATTCTAGTATTAGAATCTCTTATATTTATTTATTTTGCTTTTTACTGCCCATAAAAATTTTAGAAAATGCTAAATAAAAATAAAACAGCACTGAAAAGACTAAGCAAAAGAAATGAAAACAACCCCAAATTACTTCTTTCCAAGCCCCAAACCCTCCTTGGGGGTAGAGTGATTCTCCTCAGTCTTTGTAGCCTCTGTCCTCATGTTCCCAAGGTACAGGATTACTGTGCACAGTCATATGTGTACGGGCACATGCCTCTATCTCCTACATCCATCGTTGGTTGGTCTGCCAGTTCAGATTCCAGACCCAGCCTGCCATGACTGTGGACTTTCTGGGGCTCTGAATTTTCACCTTACACACAGTCTAAACACAGGATTGTTCAGATCCTTCCCCGTCTACCTTTCTCTGATCCTGTTCATTACACTGAGAACCTTCATCGTCACTTCATTTCATGCTTTTAACAAAACTATTTTTACAAAAGTCGTATGTTTTCACTGCTGAAAATTTGAAAGTTGAAAAGAATAAAATATATAAAATCCATCAGTCACAGGAATTAACTAAGAGCTTATTTTCTGCACATATTTTTATATGTACTTTTTTGAGTGCCCAGACACAGTATTGTCTAGCATACACTTCCAGTTTAATTCTCACAGTGATACTTCCAGGGGCTGCTATGCAGATGAGAAACTGAAGCAGAGATAAGCAGAGACGTCACCTAAGGACACACAGCTAATCAGAAGGGGAAGCCGGGGGACAAGCCCAGGATTGGTCAATGACTGTCCTCCAAACCTGGTTGATGTAGGAATCCCATTCTACCTGCCTCCATCTGTAAAACTGAGGACACACCCTGTAGGCTGGGACTTAACTTAGCATATTCTTAAGCATGTCTCCTAGGCAGTGCCATATCTCTGGCTAGATGTACTTCTCTGTAGGGAAAGCTTGCTTTCTTTGAAGCCCAGCTGTCAGATGTCCATTCCTAAGACTTTTCTTTCACTGAGGTTCCCTACTTTGCAGACTTGGAGTCCCCCATCCCCCGCTGATTTTCCCAGCTCATAGTTGGGAATAAATCACTTTATTAAAACCCTAAGTTGGGGCTGGAGAGCTGGCTCAGCTCATACTGTTTTTGAAGAAGCACCTGAGTTGAATTCCCAGTATTTACACTAGTAGCTCCTACAATCACCTGTAACTCCAGTTCCAAGGGAGGCAACGTCAACTTTCTGGCCTCCATTGGCACTGTTTTGCATGTGCATAAAACTGCACCCAGACACACATGCATACAGATAATTTCAAAAAACACAAATCTATAAAACTCTAAGTCCGTATTGTTTAAAAAGGTTTTTATATCTATTTACAAGTAGGCATTAGCACGCCCAGGAATGGTGGGACACCTCTGTCATTCATTTGGCCCAAGGGAGGCAGAGACAGGAAAGTAATCACAAGTTCCAGGTCATCCTGGTCTACATGGTGTCCCAAACCAGCTAGGCTGAATAGTAAGACACTATCCCTAAGAAGGAGGAAAGGACAGTAATAGGTATTAGCCACACTTTTCATTTGTTTACAACTATGTTAAAAGACAGCGAAACTTCAAGTCCTATAAAAAGAACAAGCAGTGTTGTAAATATTATCATGGTCATACACTTCGTCATCTTTGGCTCAATTGCATAATAACCACTGGCCCAATATGCCAGTTCCCGATAACAGTACCGTTGTCTCCTGACCATGATTTCAAAAATCTTTTCAGTTAAACCACTCTCTGGTTATTCACTTTACCTCTTACTGTGATAAGTGAAGGTTCTCATCATGAGAGCAAACATTATAGAGGCAACTGATTTTATTTCATTCAACAAATAAAAGGTGATCCCTGCATGGGAGGTCCTGAGACCAGTTCTTAGAGGGAGGGAGCAGATGAAGCCACTTCCCATAGCCCATCCTTTGCAGGCTCTCCACCATTGCAGGAGGTAAAGAGCAGGACGCATGCCCAAGAACATGCGCAAGGAGAGCTTCACCGTGAAGAAAACACAAGTTGGCGGGTAAATTTAGTGCAAGAAAAAGCTTTCACATACTCTTTAGTGAAAATTACTCATAATGCTTTACTATTAAGTTTTATCAAAGCAAAAGTAAAGAAGAGAAAGAAGAGAAAGAAAAGAACGAAAAGAACAGCAATAATAAAAAAAGGAAAAATTAAGTCGGTGGTATCTCTAGTTTGGCTGAAAGCAGAAGAGGGGAGTGGTTCCCACCAAGAGCTTATACACTTTAGTTTAAATGGTTAAGAGATTCAGTCCTCTAAATGTTTGGAGATGCTTCCAAACATTATGGAATGGGTGGTGGCCTTGGAGATTTATTTTTTCTTTTCTAATCAAATATTTCATGTGCAGAGCTCTGGGTTTGACCCTGGGGCTAGAGAACAGAGAGAATAAAAGAAGAAAGTAGGAGAAATCGCCAGGCAATTTGAATCATTTCTCTGACTTAAGGAGAATATCTTGCATCCTATTAATCTTGAAGCCACAAGTGTTTCTCAAGAAAGTGTTGGGTACCCTCACTAGGTAATGCAGAGGGGAGTTTTGGAGAGAGGAAGTCATCTAGCCTGTCCTAAGGAGGAAAGGCTCACCGGAATCCTCCACCTCATTCCTGGATGCTGTACTGACCTTGCTAAATTATTGTGGAGAACTCGGTCATCTGATTTCTGGTGACCTTGGTTTCCACTGACTTTGACATCTCAACCAGTTGGCCTTGCAAGTAAGCAGCCTTGAAAGTCTGGAACATCTGTGTCGTGCAGGATGTGATGGTGACAGCAGAAGTTAGGAAGTCTGTAAGGGATGGACCAGCTTTGTCCTAGCACTGCCTCTAGCTAAGAGGCAGCAGCACCCCACCCCCCAGCCCCCTTGACCGACCCCAACCCCATCACTCCCAGCTTTGAGCTGCTGCCTCCCTGGCTCTGGAATTCTGTGATCTTATTTGGGACTGAAAGCACTCTGGAGGTAGATTTGATTCAGAGGCCTGCTCCAACCTATAATTGTCCACAGCAGACATTTGTACTTTCACCACTTTGTATTGATTTGGAATCTGACTCCAGCTCAACAATAGTTTCAAGCAAAAAGGACTAATTAGTAAATTGATGCGTCTCTTCGAATAAAGCAGCCCTGCTGTGTTTCTAAATCAGCAGGTGGGAGAGAAGTTCAAATGGCATCAATGAGCTGGGTAATTGAGGAGGCGTCAATACTTTAGAGTATGACATGGGGTTTAACTAGCATCCTGTGGCTTTCCTCTAGAATGAGGGAGAAGTTCTGGTATCACTGATGAAAGGTTCTGGATTCGAGCACAAGTCAAAGGCAACCCTTCTGGGCGGGGGCGGGGGGTGAGTTTTCTAAGGCAGCTGTCAAATGGCCTTGTGGGAAATACCTGAAAGCAAAATACCTGGAAGCAACAGCAAAATTAAGCTTCAATGTTTCAAGCCTAGAAAAATCCAAGACCTATTGCAAAATCCACAAAATCGTGCTCACCTGGTGAAACCGGGTTCAAGTGAGCAACAGCATGGCAGGGGTACTGAAGACCCAGTGGTGGGCATGTGAACCCGCATGGCTAGTGCAGGCTCTGGAGTGATCACATACCAGGGCCAGACTGGACGGAGCTGAATGGGCAGGTATAGTTTCCTTCTCTGCAGAGGTTTCCCACATAGCATCAAGCAGTGTACTTTTGAGAGAACTCCCACAAACTCTTCCCCAAAAGGAGCAGAGCCTGCCTGTTTCTAGGAACCTGCTAAAGCAGCTGCTCTCTGGCTGTAGAAGGTACCGGTAGCCCATAGAAGGAAGCAACAAGAGATAGAAAGGTTATTGACCTAGTTCTGCCTCTTTTGAATTTCCTTGAGCAGTGTATTTGTTTCCGTTTATTTTCTGCTTTGAAGCTGGAAATACAAGTGAATGAATTAGCATACGGAAAATGCTTAGCATCTGTGCCAGTAGATGATCAATCAATGTGTGTGATAATTATGGCACACCAGAACAAAGGCATGGAGTTCATTTTCCTAGATCCTCAAGGGAAGACCACACTTGGAGTGCTGTGAGAGTCTTATGCCATGTAGTAGGCTCAGGACAAGAGACACAAAGCCCAAATATTGGGGTTGGAGAGATGGCCTAGCGGTTAAGAGTGCCGACTGCTCTTGCAGAGGACCCGGGGTTCGATCCCCAGCACCCACATGGTGGCTGAGAACCGTCTGTAACTCCAATTCCAGGAGAACTCCAGTTCCAGGGGAATCCAATACTCTCTTCTGACCTCCGTGGCATTGCACGACACGGGTGCACAGACCTGCATGCAGACAGTACATTCATACACATAGAGAATAAATAATAAAAATAATAATAAAAAAATAAAAATAAATAAATAGCTTTCTAAAAAAAAAAACAAAGCCCAAATATTCCAGATAGCAAGGAAAGTGAGGGGCCAGAAGGCATGGAGAGTCCCACCCCTCAAGGATCTGAATTAAAGTGAATAGTATGCCAGGCTGGAGAGATGGCTCAGGGGGTAAACATGCTTGCTGCACAACCCTGACAACCCGAGTTCAGGTGCCCAGAACCCATGTAACAGCCAGATATAATACTAAAGATCTATAATTCCAGCGTGGAGAACTTACAGAAGTGTGCAGGCTAGCTAGCCTGGCGACAGAGCTGCAAAGAGCTCTGTCTCAAACAAGGTGTAAAGTCAGGGCCCGACACTCAAAGATCTCCATGTGTGATCTCCATGTGTGCACCGTGGCATATACATGAGTCTGTTCCCGTACCTATGAACACACACACACACACACACACACACACACACACACACACACACATTCTCATATACTCACACATCACATACAGATCCATGGACCCACTCATACACCCTCTG
Organism: Rhizomys pruinosus; assembly: GCA_009823505.1. Taxonomy (NCBI): domain Eukaryota; kingdom Metazoa; phylum Chordata; class Mammalia; order Rodentia; family Spalacidae; genus Rhizomys; species Rhizomys pruinosus. The sequence continues at coordinate 1,025,663 of VZQC01005157.1, read as the reverse complement.
AGTACTACATACAGCATGGCGTACTTTGACAAACATAGTCTGTAGGGGTCAATGTAAATGTTGCCACTGCTTGGCAGAGTCTGAGCAGGTCAAGAGCTAGCAGAACATGCCCTTTCAACAGCTGTCTACAGCCTGAGAACGACCTGTCTCCTGGCCTCAGGCTCCACGCCCAGAACAACAACCAGTGGGACAGCAGAGCATCAGTCAGCATAAAGAAGCAAGTATAAGTCAGTCCTGCTGCTGGGCTCCAGACCTTGGCCACTTGGGCAGATTCTTTTCTCTACATCTGTTTCCCCACCTGTATAATAGGAGAGTGATGTCAGTGCAGAAGTTCTAGATTCTGTAGATAAACTTGCCTAGCATAGGGCCTTGGCCTAAGTTGTTATGCATGGGGAGTTGATAGGAACACCAAGAGAAGAGACCACACCTCTTCTGAAATCTCTGCTTCTGGTATTAGGGGACAGAACCTGAAAGCTTACTGCTGCCCTTCCTTGAAGATAGGGTCACAATCCACAGGACCAAGGTGGTTATGCCTCTGTATTAGGAATCAATGGGGCTTGCCAGGCAGAGAGGCCAGCCAGCCTGAAACCACAGAAGCCTGGTTGAAAGGAAGCCCTTTGACTCAGAGGCAGTGGTTACCCAGCTGAAATCCCCCATTTGCAAAGAAAAGCCCAGAGCCACAGATGTGACAATCATAGGCGGCTTACTTAAGCGGGGTTTTCATTGGGCCCCCTGACTTTTTTTTTTCTTTCCAAGCAATCTTTGCCTCTGTGTTGCCCCAGAGCTTCCCATCTCTTACCTCAGGAAAGCTTTTAAATTGGCAAAATTCTTTATCAAGCCTAGAGAATGTGAGGTTAGGACCTTTCCACCATCTTTCCCTTCCTTCTTCTCTTTTCTGACTTGAATCTTGTCTCACCATGGTATGGGAATTTAAGAAGAATGGGCTGGAGGGGTGAGAGATGAGCCAGAGAGGAAGCTCAAGGAAAATGCAGGCCCAGAACATGTGGCCAGGACTGCAGTTCCCAGGTCCCAGGCACAGCGCAGACACGCACTAGGAAGTCTCCCATCTGGTGAACCGGGGGACCCCATCTCTTCCAGTTTTGGAGGACCTCAGATAAATGTACCCGATTGCCTCATCAGTCATGAATACCAAGTCAAAGAAAAAAAGAGGCTTTCTTTGCACTCCTACATGGCCTACTGGTTTACACAGTGACAGGAAAGTGAAAACCAGGACTTCCTGTCACTAGCACACTTTATTGCTGAAGGGTTTTCTCCAGCGTTCAGCAGGCCCTCTATTAGCTCTGAGGTGAAAACCCAAGTGACTGAGTCTGGCCCTGCTTTCTTGGACAAATGGCATGGATCTTAAGCCTGAAAAAAAGCTTTTAAAAAAAGTGCGTACTCACTAATATCTTAGAGTACCTTTGCCTTAGAGACAGATCCTGACCTGCAGATACAGCCTGCAGCGATGTCACTGCAAGCCCCATTGCTCGCCTGCTGAGTGATTCCTGGACTTGTGGGTCCAAACTCCTACCCAGAAAGCAGGTCTGAGCCTGACCGCAGGCAGAGCTGTGGGCACAAGCAGCCAAGACTCATTTCCACCAGGAAGGATGAACCCTGGGAACATTTCTTGGCATAACTGCTTGCTTCACACCTTGTATTTGAATTTCTTGGAGAGGAGAGAAGATACAGACAAGGGAAAACAAAAGGCTTCAAAGAGACCAGAGTCAGGAGGCAAAAGTTTTCAGTAAACAAGAGATCGTAAAGATAACAAAGGAACAGAAGAATCCGGAACTTAAGAAAGTTTGAAAAGGAGAAAGACGTGAAAACTGGGAAGTTCAGCTCTTAAAGCAGAAGCCAGCTAGCTGCTGTATGGTGGTCGATAACAAATTCTGATAAACTGAAACTGCTGCTTCCATCTATTTTTTTTTTTTTTTTTTAATCCATGCTCTAAGAAATCCCAGGGCTGTAAGGCAAATCTCTGGCAGGCAGACAGCAAGAGCTCACTGGCTGCCTCCTCTGTTGTCTACATCTACATCCCCTGTGCCTGTCAGACTGGCAGGGGACCTTGCCAGCCACAGCGGAAGCCTTCCCCTTCAGTGCCCTTTCACCATCAATCCGACTCACCTCATGTCTCATTTTTTATAAAATAGCCTTGGGCTACAATGGGTTAATTAGTTAACTTAATCTATTCTAATTTGCTAATTGGCTCATATGTCACTTATTTGAGAAAATTATACGTTAATAGCCATTTAGCTGTTTGACAAAGACCAAGTCACTTAATATCTCTGGGCTCCCATTTCTTTACCTTAATTAAAATAAAGGAGGTGAGTATAATACCAAAGGCAGGGGTGATATTTGAGTTGGGCCTGGTAGAGAAAATCCAGGAGGAGGCTCTTCCCTTGGGGGCATTTGTAAGGCAAGGTAGGAAAGGTAGAAGAGTGTTTAAAGGAAATGAATATAGCCGCAAAATTACCTGTTAGACTGCAGGCTGAGCATAATTATTGCCACATCCTCCAGAGGTAAGGAAGAGTCGTGCAAAATGTCCCTGAGGGATTTGGACTTCCTATTATGTTTATTAATCATCTTGATGAAAACGGAGAGTCTGCATTGATTAAATTCACTAATGATCCTAAACTGAGCATGGGAGTAAATTCCAGAAAAGGATGGATTTATAAGGTGAGTGCTAATATTAATCAGCTCATCTTCATGAAATGGGTAGCAGTAAATGAAATGGGATTTGCGGGAGATAACAGCAATGAGGTGCACCTGGGGGGAAACTATAATGAGACCAGAACCAAGTGAGGAATCAGTTATTTAGGAAATAAAAATGGTAGGAAAGCTCTGACAGGGAAAGTGAGTAAGTTAAGAACAAGCTGAAAACAAATTCTCACAATGGATCACAATTTTACTCCCAGCTCAGGCACAGAGTGGAGGACGTGAAGGGCAGAGTTAGAACAATCACAATTTACAGGTGAGGAAAGTGAGGCCCAGTGGTAAAACGGGATGGGCTAAGTCAGGGCAGCAGGACACAGGTGTGCTGGTCACCTCAGTCCCGTGTGGTGCCAGGAGAACTTCCATCCTTGTAGCCTAGTCTAAATTTAGTTTCAATGTCCCTCTGACTATAATATGCTGTAAATGTTTTCTGGTTTCTTGGCCATTGACCTAGACATTGGTAGAAACTGTGATGGAAGTAATCTCTTATAAAACCAGTAAAACTGCCTTCTTTAATTGACCAATAGACATAGGAACCGTGAAAAGGATTATTCTCCATTCAGATCCAAATATAATACTAAAGTCTCCTTAAGCTACGCACTTAAGCAAAATATATTAATACAGGAGAACTCTGATATCAGCAATGGATTATTCTACCAAGGAGATATTGGCCATGGGATCCAAGCCCCCCCCCCAAAAAAAAAGGTAAAGGCTTCTTGCCTGTAAACTGAGATACCCACAAGAAGAGAGGCCATAAGGCCCTACTATTGAAGACCTGATGTAAGTATGGGAAAGATGTATTGAGACCCCACTTGCAAGTGTACAGTTGGTCTCTGGAATGCCAGAGAGTGTTACCAAAGGCCACTAAACCAATAAAGCAAATATAGGTCTCCTTGAGTCAAGCAAGACTCCTCCGTCAGCACCAGCTACACCTCACCTGCCTGGAAATACTGTGCAGCAGAGGCAGCCATATGCCTGTATATCCCAAATCTAATTGGCTATTATCTCTCTCCTTGGAGGAATAACCCATGGCTGATGCCACAAGCTTACATCCTCTAGTGGTTAGGAGATGTTATAAGCCACAGTAAAACCCTGTCATATTTAACAGAAAAGATGTAATTCATGGATTAACATACCATCCAAACATCTGTGTCTATACCAAAGTAAACTACCATAACAATTAGTACTGTTTAAATACCTATATATCTAATTGCTTGTGCTTCATTAGTAGGATTGAAAGGTTATTCCTGAACAAACTGTCAGCTCATGAAAGGAAACAGCCAGAATTGACCAGAGTCCAAGACAACAGCTCCAGAGAAAGTAGACTGTTTTGATTCTCGTCCACCTGTGCCCCTTTTCTAAGCCTAGGGAACAATCTGCGGAAGAGGGGGCGCGGTAGAATGTAAGGGCTGTGATTGGGGTGAATGGTGAAACTACAGCAATATAGTCTGGACACTCATCTGATCAACTTGATTGAACATACAAGCCCCCCCCCCAGCTAGATGGTGGGACCCATGGGCTGTGTGGATTTGGGCACAACTGCTTGCAAATTGGTTTTACATGAAGGATGCTTGTACTCATAAATTATTAATTATTGTTAAAAAATGAAAAAGAAGTAATTAAAAAATATTTTTAAGTTAAAAAAATTAAAAAAAAAAAAAAAACAAAAACCTCTGGGGCTGGAGAGATGGCTCCGTGGATCACCAACTGCTCTTGCAGAGGATCCGGGTTTGACTGCCAGCACCCACATGGCAGCTAAGAACCGTCTTTAAGCTGGGCTTGGTGGCACACGCCTTTAATCCTAGCACTTGGGAGGCAGAAACAGGTGGATCTCTGTGAGTTCAAGGCCAGCCTGGTCTACAGAGTGAGTTTCAGGCCAGCTGAGGCTATAGAGAGACCCTGTTTCAAAAAAGAAAAAAAAAAACTAACAAACTCTAAATTGTTTTTGGGAACACAAAATATCAGTAGTTTGGGGCCAACGAGGTTTATGAAGTTGAGAAATAAAAGAAAATATTTTTCAAAGTTGAATGTAAATAAAAAGAACTCACATTTTGGCAAAATGAATAATGTTAACAATTCTGATGAGCTGCTCAGAACGGCACACACATTGAATCTCAGCTCTCAGGAGGCAGAGGCAGATGGATTCCAGAAAATTGAGATTAGCCTGGTGTACAAAGTGATTTTCAGGCTAGCTGGGGCTACAGAGAGACCCTGTAGCAAAACAAAACAAAAATTCTAATGAACGTTTCTTATATTTGATTCTTTCTTGGGGCACAAAGTGAGTTTTATTTGTGCAAAGGGAGCATTGTTGGGAGAGAACCTGTGTGTCCCAGGCTAGCTCAGTTAGGTGAGAACCTGTGTGTCCCAGGCTAGCTCAGTTAGGTTGGGGTATCAACCTGCAGAGGGGAGGAGGGAGGGGAAGATTCGCCTCAGCAGAATTATGAAGTAGGTGAACCTCTCTAATTCTCAGTTCCTTTTGTTTTGCTTTCAGTTCCCTCACTGCAAGAAGGTTCTGATGTTGCTCTGGGTCCTTCTGAGCATTGTCAGGGTCACTGCATAAGGCTCTGTTGTTTGTGTATTGAACAACCTGGGGTACCACTCCTGTGGAAGTTAGCATGACCTGCCTTCTTTTCTTTCTTTCTTTCTTTTTTTTTGTTTTTTTTTGTTTTTGAGACAGGGTCTCCCTGTAGCCCTGGCTGTCCTAGAACTCACTCTGTAGACCAGGCTGGCCTTGAACTCACAGAGATCCAACTCCCTCTGCCTCCAAGTGCTAGGATTAAAGGCATGCACCAACAGGCCCTGCCTGACCTGCCTTCCTATAGACCCAGAGCTCTACTTCTGAAATCTCCCTGTCTTTCCCAAGTCTCTCATGGAAATGTACCTAATAGGCATCAGCTCTGACTCACATCCACATGGGCCAGTGGACCTAAAAATTTCCTGAAGACCCACCCTGTAACCCAAGCAAACAAAATTCCATTAGTAGAAATTTTTCACATGTCCCTCAAAGAAATCTCTCCTTAAACATACTATTTAAACTGTCCTGGACTATCCTATAGGCTTAGTAGGAGGTGTTGTAGCCAGCCATAATCACAAAGTCAGCTACCAAGAATTCCTTTTTTTTGGGGGGGGGGTTCCTTGCAGTGTCCTCTCACACCATGTCAGAGTGCTATGAGACTGGGCACTACTGTCAGTTAACCTAGGATTTATCCCCATCTCTGACAATTGCTGGTCAGGGAGACTTAAGCAAATCACCTAAACTTTCCAAACCTATACCCCATTTGAAAGAAAAAAACAAACAACTTAATAGAATTAGCTAAGAGAAGAATGAGAATTGTTATGATGGTCCTTTGCAAATATCTACACATACCAGTAATTTCCTTTATCCAAGAAATACCCTGCTTCATTCATGGTTATAATGCAATTCCCATTATTTTCCATGGATCTCACTAGCAGATAAGGAACTCATTTTATTTGCCAAGCAAACTAGTCAATTAGATAATAAACAAAAGTGGGCGCAAAAGCAACACAGATGCCCAGGACATGCCCAAATCTTTAGAATCTCTGTTAGGCTAAATGCTCGGGGATGAGTGTACCCTATTATTATTCAATTTTGAAAATATTCTTTAAGAAACGAAACAAATTATGAATTCAGAATTGAATATTGTAAAAGCATAGCAATAGATAGCAGATTAGTGCTTCCCAGGAGTTAGGGATGGAAGATCAAGAGAGAGATGGATGTGTTTAAAAAGGAAAAAAAGAATCAATCTTGTGATGAAGTACTTACTCTGCATTGTAAAGTCAGATGTGTGCTGTGATTGCATAAGACTAAACCTATCCAAATGAGTATACATAAAATCAATAGAGTTGACAAAGTTTGATGGATCATCATTGTCAATAGTCCACATTTAGGTTCTACTAGAGATTTTACAAGATTTTTCCACTGGGAGAAACTAAGTAAAAGGAAGATGGGATCTCTGATTCTTCCATAGCTTATGAATCTGTGATTATCTGAAAATAAAAATGGATAATCTAAAGAACTGGGGTAGGGGCTGAGGAGATGGCCCAGCAGGTAAGAGTGCTTCCTGTGCAAGTGTGAGGGCCCAACTTCAAATTCCTGGAGCTTGGGGCGGAGAGATGGCCTAGCGGTTAAGAGCGCCAACCGCTCTTACAGAGGACCCAGGTTCGATACCCAGCACCCACATGGCGGCTGAGAACCGTCTGAAGCTCCAATTCCAGGAGAACTCCAGTTCCAGGGGAATCCAACACCCTCTTCTGACCTCCGCGGCATTGCACGACACGGGTGCACAGACTTGCATGCAGACAGTACATTCATACACATACAGTAATAAGTAAAAAAAAATAAAAAAATAAATGAAAAAATAAGAAAAGATCAAATTCCTGGAGCTCATGGAAAAAAAAAAAAAAAAACAGGTGTGGTGGTTACCTAAGTACCTGTATTCACAATACTGTGTGTCCTGGGGTGGGTGTGGGAGGCAGGAGGATTGCTGGGACTTACCGGATACCAACTTATGTCCAGATTTAGTGAGAATCCCAGTCTCAAGTGTGACCAAAGGCACTGAGAATGACAGAACAGGACAACCTATGTCTGCTTCTGGCCTCTGAGAGCACATACATGTTTACATACCCACCACTGCATACATCACACATTTTTACATTCACACATACACAACAAATATGGATAGAAGGAAAAGCAGAAATGAAAACAGTAATTAGGGCCAGAGACATGGCTCAGCATTTAAAAGTGCTAGCTGCTCTTGCAGAGGACCCAGATTTGGTTCCTACCATCCACATGGCAGCTAAGAACCATCTGTAACTCTAGTTCCAAACGATCTCATGCCCTCTTCTAGACTCTGTGGACACTGCATGCACATAATGTACTTACATACAAGCAGGCAAAGCATAAAATAAAAATAATAGAATTTAAAACCCCATTAATTTAAAATATAAGTAAAATAGGCCTGGAGGCTGTACCAGTGACAAGGTAGAACCACACGAAGCTTCCCAGAACAGCCCCTTTCTGGTTGAAGACACAGGCATATTGTGGAAGATGAGGCAGGGTAAAGATGAAGCCATTTCAAGACCCAGGTGAATGTGTGCACTTTCCAGGACTACCTGTTGTCAGGACTGTTAAATACGCATAAGGAACTCACCCACATAAATAGGTTGACTCCAATCGCCCCAGTTCCCAGCTGCTCTGCATGCAGAGCTCACAGCCGCTCTCACTTGAATGGAATATGTAGAAACATCATCGATTTTTGAGATGAATTTGTTGGTTGTCAGTTTTTCCATCTAAATGGGAAACATTAGCATTATAATCATCCCTAGACATATAATTTATGCGAATTACCAGCTTGAGAGGTCACATGTATGTAATGTGACTCATTATTTAGCAAGTAATTAAAAATCAATAGGACATATTCATGAATTTATTCCAGACTGCTTCAGTGTAATTTTTTTGGTGGTTTCCCTGCAAGGGAAAGCAATCTTGAAGCTAAAATATATAAAGTGCAAAAAAAAAAAAAAAAAAAAAAAAAAAGCCAGGCTTGGTGGTGGATGGACGCCTTTAATCCTAGCACCTGGGAGGCAGAGGTAGGCCGATCTTTGTGAGTTCAAGGCCAGCCTGGTCTACAGAGTGAGTTCCAGGGCAGCTGGAGCTACAGGGAGGCCCTGTCTTGAAAAGACATATATATATAAAGTGGTCACCTGGAAGGTCTTAGGTGACCTTGGCCTAGTCTGGGCCACATTGATGTTTCAGAAGGAAAGGCTAGAGTCACTTCCATCCACATACATACATAATACTGGTCATCCTGTCTCTCCACATTGGCAAACCCCACTCCTAAACAGTATCAGACAATTTGCACTTGTTCAGCCCTGCCCCATGACCAGTGCATGGGTGAGCCCTCCTCACGTTTACCCTGAACTCTTTCAGTAGCCTTTAGCATATATCCATGGGTCCGTGTGGACCCCACTCACATCCAACTTTGTTCATGCCACTACCAAGTTTGCCCTTCTACCTAGTAAATACATTTCTCTATCATGTAAAACCTTTTGGTACCTTGAATTGGCCATATCCATGGCTTTAAAACAGAAGCTGTTAGTTTTTAAATAAGATGTCACAGAGCCACCCTGGGAAAAGTCCCTACAGCATGGTAGAGTTATATTTCTAGTGCTGGCCTTATGTCCAGAGCAGCTCAGTCATTGTCTCTCAGCTGAAGGAAGCCTATTCTCTCCAGCCATTAAGTTGCTCTTTTTCTCACATGTCTACCAGGCCTGGCATGGCTGGTGGACTGGTACATGTCAGGAAGTGTTGATTGCCAGTCTATGATCAGATAAACACAGACAGAGGACAATTTAGCAACTTGGAGAACGGTTGGGCATTGCACTGATCTCTAAGTGCATGATCTGTGGGCTGGTATTCTAATGTTTTTCTCTATATTTTTTCCTAGCTAATAATTTTTATTGTGTTTTGCAAAAGTACCAATCTATGATCAATTAAGAATTTACAAAAGAAAGTCAGTGCTTCACTGAGGATATTTCTAGAAGCATAGGCTAAGACATCTCTCTCCCTTTCTCTTACCATTGAGGTTTGTCTGTCCTTTCAGGCTGTATTCAGTTTGTCTCTGTGGAGCCTGAAGATTTCTTTGCCCCTTCTCTGCTATTCTACTGATCTTTATTCCAGTAAGACTGTCCACCAGGGCAGGACTTACCTTAGATGTCCACCCATTTTTATACGAATTACTCGTTTAAGAAGTCATATGTATGTAGTGTGACTCCTAATTCAGCACATTATTTAAAATCAATAGGACATATTAGTTTATTCCAGACTGCAGAAACAGGTCTTATTCCCCATTATATCCACCCCCAACAACAAAAACAAATTTGCAAATGTTTGTTAAATTCAATTAACTGAATTTGGTGTGTCTCTTACATATGTTTTACATTTATTTGTGTGTGTGTGTGTGTGTGAATGTGTGTATGTGTGTGTGTACCACAACAGGCATGTGGAGGTTAGAGATAACTTGCAAGAGTCACTTCTTTTCTTCTACCATGTGGGTTCTGGGGATTGAACTTAGAAAGTCAGCCTTGGTGGTAAGCACCTTTACCCCTTGAACCATCCCACCAGACTTGGTTTGTATTTTATGAGGATGACATTGAGTTAGAATCCTAACTTCTCTGTTTTTTAATTTTGCTTTGTGATTATAAGTTATTTCACACTTTTGCCTTAAGTTACAATAAAGAGAAAGATTATATATATATTATATATCACCTATTTCAAAGAAGGTATAAAGTAACATAATAAAGCTTGACACATAAAATATGCCCTTTTCTCTGAGCCAGACAAAAGAAACAAAAGAAAAAAAATAAAAGAAAATATGCCCTTTTCGCAGGGCATGGTGGCGCACGCCCTTAATCCTAGCACTCAGGAGGCAGAGGCAGGCGGATCTTTGTGAGTTCAAGGCCAGCCTGGTCTACAGAGTGAGTTCCAGGACAGCTGGGGCTACAGGGAGACCCTGTCTCGAAAAAAAACAAAAAAAAATCTGTGTGTGTATGTGCATACATACACAAGTTATCCCTGGGATCNAGGCAGAGGCAGGCGGATCTTTGTGAGTTCAAGGCCAGCCTGGTCTACAGAGTGAGTTCCAGGACAGCTGGGGCTACAGGGAGACCCTGTCTTGAAAAGACAAAAAAAAAAAAATGCCCTTTTCAAGTGTTCGGGATCAGTAGCATTAAAATGCAGTTGTGCTACCACTCTATAACACATTTTCCACCTTGCAAAACTGAAGTTCAAGTTGGGGATGTGGTTCACGGTTAGCCTACATGAGACCTTGGGTTCAATTCTTATCATCCAAAGTAAGAAAAATCAAAATCCTGAAACTCTGTATCCATTAAACAATAGTTCATTTCTCCCTTCTGCCTTTTCCTGACAGCCACCATAATATTTTCTGTTCCCAGGCACTTCCCACCTAGGCACTTTGCCATCTCATAAAGGCAGAAGCATATACTGTTGATCTTTTGTGACTAGCTTATTTCACCTTGCTTGCTGTCCTTGAGTAGTATCTATGTCACAGTATCTATCAGAATTTCCTTTTAAAGGTTGAATAATGCTCCGTTTTAATTGTTTTCCTATTCACATTCTGTGTCTTTTTTTGGCCTTTGTTTTTGTTATTTGAGACAGGAGTCTCTCTGTGTAGCCCAGGCTGGCCTTGAACCCCATTCACAGCAATCCTTCTGTCTCAGCCTCCCTCCTGAGTGCTGGAATTACAGATGTGGACCACCATGCCTGTCTCTTTTCCATCTGTTTAGGGGAATATTTCCATTATTTTGTTGTTGTAGATAATGCTGCTACAAATGGGGGTGTCCAAGCATCTTTCTGAGACTGTATTTTTGAATTCATTTGCTTATATACCTAGAAGTAGAATGAATGGCTCTTATGGTGATTCCATTTATAACTTTTTTAAAAACTTACCTTCCTGTTTTCCTCAACAGATGCACCATTTGTGTTTTATTGAGGTTCTTACAAATGAGTTTCCATTTGATACTTTATATTTTTTTTCAGCCAAAAGTATATCCTTCCAAAACAAACGTCTTATAAGATTTGGTCTACTTCTGTAATACCAGGGTTAGAGGACAGTGAATTTTGACTTTTTTGGCCCTTAAATACATCTGGAACAGACACTAATGCTAATCTTTAGATGCCCCCCCCCAAATGGATATCTACCATGGACTTCTGGAATAATATGAAGAATTACCTGAAAGTAACCATTCCTCATGTTGCAAATTTTCAACTCGTAATCAAAGCACTGGGTTGGAAAGGCAGAAACTGGTTTCTCCCATTGGATATAGAGAGAAGTTCCCTCAATCTCACCTGTGATGTTCTTTGGAGGATTGACTTGATCTACGTTAGAGAAGTTGAGAGGTCAGTGACAGTTCTGTAGGATCACAGATCAGAGCTGATAGCACCAACCCACCCAATCTTCTCCATTTCTAAGATACACTCTTCTCCAGATTTACCATTAAGTCTCAGTCAACCAATCTGCAAGCCACAGGAAGCTGGTGGCTTCCCATAAGACTCTTGGTATGGTTATACTGAAGAGATTCTCACTTGTTAAAAAAAAAATGACAAAGATAACTACTTCAAACGCAAGTTATTGCTTGAACCCCTTCCTGGTCAGCTTGGTGCAAAGTGCATTGTATTCCATGATTCCTTTAAACTTTCCAAGTTATGTAAAGTTCGGCATACAACTAACCATGGAGAGAGCGTGTTCCCTGAGCTCCAGCACGCACCGGCTCCAGTTCATGGCAAGTGTGTAACCCTAGACAAACACTTAATCCTTCTGCTTCAGTGTTTTTACTTGCTTTGTTTGAGGGGATAGAGATAGCTTCCTAGATTTAGTTCTCCCAGACATAGGGGTGTGGTGGTTCATTCCTTTAATCTTAGAACTCAGGAGGCAGAGGCAGGAGGATCTCTGTGAGGTCTAAGCTAGCCTGGTCTACATGGAAAATTCTGGGCAAGCTGGGGTTACAGAGAGAGAACTTATCTCAAAAAAAAAAAAAAAACAACAGAGTAAGCTAAATATGTCTTCACTTATAACTGTGAGGGTCTTTCCCTGAGTTCTCACTTGATGGTGTTATGACTGTGTAAGGGAAATGGAAAGTATTTTTAGGTGAGAGTTCTTGGCTTGGGTTATTCAACTTAGAATTAATAAACCATAGAGAAAAATAGAAATGAGATCCTCTGACTTCTGAACTGAGCCAGCAATTCTCAAGAAAACACTCTTAACCAAGAAAGTACTTATCTCTCTTAGCAACCTGAGGAACTAGCCCCAATAAAATGAAAAAAAAAAAAAATCGCAAACCCTCCAGAGTCCTATAGTCTGTATGTACCGTGTCATAGTTTCATATTATCATTGTTTCCCAGGCTTCCTTCTGCATGCTTCACTCCCTATCTTCATGAACATGACATTTTAGGCTGCCTAAGAAATATAATAATTAAGAGAATTTCATAGTCATGTTAAGAAGGCCTGTGTGATAAATTTTTTTTTGGTCTTTTTGAGACAGGGTCTCCCTTTAGTCTCAGCTGGCCTGGAACTCACTATGTAGACCAGGCTGGTCTTGAACTCCCAGAGATCCACCTGCCTCTGCCTCCCAAGTGCTAAGATTAAAGGCGTTCACCACTACAACCAGCAGGCCTGTATTTTTTAAACAAAGTTTTTGTTACATTAGATGTACATACATCACAGTCAAATTGTGCCATTTAAGTAATAGTTTAGTGTGTTTATTGAACACTTATGCTGGGCACCACTTTATAGTTGTTACTACTCTTAACTCTTACAGAAATTACAGGAGTATTCTCTTACCCCTGTTTTTCACATAGAAAGACTAAAGCATAGTAAAAGACCAACATATCTAAATTCATTCATACAGTTAGTAGAGGAGCCAAGAGCATAGTCTAGGCAGTCTGGCTCCACAGCCCACACTAATAACCCTTTTACCATGGAAGACGTGGGTGTTAATAAGGCTCTTGAAGAGACTCACTAATAGAAATATCTAGGATGAGGGGAAACATCTGTCTCAAAAATACCAAAAAAAAAAAAGGGTAAAACTAAAAAGAGTAGAGGAAATCTTGGCTGTTATGCCCACTATTATGTTGAGTACTTCATGATAAGGCTTACAGTCTAACTCAAGAATGTCTAGCAGAGCTGGGAAGATAGCTCAGTAGGTAAAGGGTTTTCAGTACAGCCATGAAGATTTGAGTTTGGATCCCAGCAACCATGTGAGAAGAGCAGCTGAGTGTGGTGATCCACATGTATGACCCCAGAGGTGAAAGTGATGTGGTATCAGAGATAGGTAGATCCTGGATTTCCTAGCCCGTCAGCTTAGGCAGAATGGAAAGCTCAGATTTAGTGAGAGAGTCTGACTCAAAAATAAGGTGGAACTGGGCATGGTGTCACAGTTCTTTAATTTTAGTACTTGGGAGGCAGAAGCAGCTTGGTCTCTGATATACAGGCTAGCCTGGTCTACATAGTGAGCTCTAGGCCAGCTGGGGCTACAGGGAGACCTGTCTCAAAAACAAGCAAAAAAAAAAAAAGAAAAAAAAAAAAAAAAAAAACACTAAATGAATAAATAAGTTAAAGTGAAGAAGCAATTGAGAAAGGCATGCTGATGTTAATCCCTGGCCTCACATGCATACACAAATGAGAGAGAAATGGGACAGACATATTTTAAAACCTAGAGATGAGGGCATATGAGAAATCTTTGAGGACTAGAAGTGGGTTAGATGTGAAAGAAGACCCACAATACTGTGGGGGAAAGGCTCTGAATTGTTCAGAACCTAAACACTGTACCTGTCATAGGACCTGCAGGCAGAACAGATGAGCTCTGATATGAGATCTCTTAAGTAGTGAGTTAGTTTTTCCTGGTGCTGTCATTTTCAACTGGACAGTGTTTTGCTCTCCAAGGGGCGTGTACAACACATGATTCAGTCACAACTCAGGACAGGGGAACCACAGGGAGGATATGAATGCTAATTCATGGGTAGGGCCCAAGAGTGCTGCTGAACACCTTACCACGCTGAGGATGATCCCTTATAATACCAAGTTATCCAGCCAAATGTTCTGCAGAGTTCAATTTGGAAAGCCTGCCCCAATGGATGGTGACTCAACATCAGAAAAAGTAAGAACCTTTCCTATGTATGCCAAGATTGTACCATTCCATTATTCCTTCTTAGGGGTAAGAGTGTCTCACCGATGGCAAGCAGGGAGAACAGTTTATCCAAAGGCTTGATAGCAGCATGCTTGCTTGAGCCATTAACATGCACTGCAAGTTGCTCAAGTGTTTTGCTATTGATAAATGTCCTGGGAAACCAGCATGCAGTGTTTCTGTTTAGTGCATCTGTGCTGTATTGCTGGCATTCTTCAGTCCAAAAGGCATACCTACATTGGAACACCCATTAGTTTTTATAGGGCAAGAGGAAATGACCTATTTGCATAAATAAAAATAGATACCGACCTATAGTAGAGGAAATACTGTGTGTCCTCAGGGGCATCCTTGCCAACAAGCCAGGTGCAGTGAAGAGAAACTCGGTATGGCCTTGAGTGTGCGTGATTGCCCATGGCAGTATTCGTACTGCAGGTTAAATTCATAACTGAGGTTCCAGGAGACCCTAGGTGGCCACCAATAAGAGGAACAAAACATTACCATGATGGCTTTGGAATCTTACACCGTTTCTTGGAATACTATTGATTTGGAATAACCATGCCCACCTTTTTTTTTTAGAAACCTATTTGCAAATGGCAAATTTACTCAAGGAGTGAAACTAAAGTCACAGAGGTCCAAGTTCTGACATGAAAGAGCTTTCTAGGGGCTGGAGAGATAGCCTAGCGGTTAAGAGCACCGACTCCTCTTGCAGAGGACCCAGGTTCGATCCCCAGCACCCACATGGCGGCTGAGAACCGTCTGTAACTCCAATTCCAGGAGAACTCCAGTTCCAGGGGAATCCGAGACCCTCTTCTGACCTCCACGGCATTGCACGACACGGGTGCACAGACCTATATGCAGACAGTACATTCATACACATACAAAAATAAATAAAAAATTTAAAAAAAAAGAAAGAGCTTTCTAGTTGTTTTGGATGGAACTGTGGGATTTTTGTCTATAAGATGCTTGTCTGCAATTTCAACAGCAGTGCCAGATGTTGTTACCCAGAAACTTCCTTGTCCTAGAGTCACATTTGTCAGTAACTAGCTGTGAGGCATTTTCCCTACCATGTCTGAATTCCAGGTTTTTCTACTGTAAATGAGGGAGTAGGTCAAGGAGTAGTTCTAGAAACCTCTTCCATCTTGCACTGTATGCATCATTTGTATCCACATATCTCATAAATTATGCAGATTGCTGCCACCTAGATGAGTTTTGGATAGCCAGTCTACAATAGCTTATGAAAATCTCTTAAAATATTTTAAGTAAAACTCTTTTGTATTTGTTTATACCAGACTTGCATAAATTAGGTTTGAGTTGTCCAGAACACTGTGGCAAACTCTATTTAGCATTGCCGTGATTGCTTAAGAAGGAAAAAAGTATTTTTTTTTTTTTTGTGTGTGTGTGTGTGTGTGTGTGTGTGTGTGTGTGTTATCAGGAAGGGAACTAGCTAAAGGGGAAGCCCTCAAAGACAGAAGGTATTTTAAAAATTTAAATCAGCTATACACTAATTTTTATCCCTGTCAGTGAGTGTCTTTCAAGGAGCCTCCTATTTCCAAAAGAGAAGTTGAAGAGAGAAGATAAATGAAGTCAGTTTGCTTTGTGAAACATATTATATAAATTATAGATTATATATAAGTTTATATATCATCCTTCTGTACCTGAGGACTTGGTTCTTAGAAGTGTCTCCTCATGCTGAAAGCTTCAGATGTTCAAGTCTTATTTAAAATGGTGTAATCTGGGGCTAGAGAGATGGCTCAGTGGTTAAGAGCACCAACTGCTCTTGCAGAGGACCCGGGTTCGATTCCCAGCACCCACATGTTGGCTTTAACTCCAGTTCCAGAGGAATCCTGCACACGGGTGCACAAACCTACATGCAGACAGTACACTCATACACATAAAAAAAAAAGGTGTAATCTTGCATATAACTTATGCATATCCTTCTGTAAACTTCAAATAATCTTTAGATTAATTAGTATATAATGCAAATATTATTCAAATAGTTGTTACATTGGGTTCTTTAGAGAAGAGTGACGCTAAAAAGATCTATTTGGGCTTCGTACAGATGCTACAATGTTTTTGTCTTAGATCCAGTTGGTTGAGTTCAGGAACATGGAACCCATGGATACAGAGGGTTCTCTCTATTTCTTCATCTCTCTCCTCTCTCTCTCTCTCTCTCTCTCTCTCTCTCTCTCTCTCTTTCTGGGATGTGGGTATGAGTCTGCATGTGCACATGTAGTAATATGCTGAATGTTGGTACAGTCTATATCAAAATACAGTTTGAAGTTCTTCTCACAATTTCCCCAAGGGATTACTTGTTATAAATTTCTAGTAGGCTCATGACATAATTAAGACTTGATTAATGTCCAGCTCTATTGGGCCCTCAGAGAATAATTAGAACTGCAGAAACTTAGTACGGAAAAGAATGTTACCTGTAAGGAGTGTAGTTATCCAGTAGAGGTAGAAAAATAGCAGACATACAACAACTCATATTTCTGACCCTTTACCTTCCTTGAATTCGTGTCTGTACTCAGGATGGAGTCTGTTGTGAATTCACTGGAAAATGATGGTGACACCATACTAGGAGTGAAGGAAGTCTGTATTGTCACCAACACAGTTCAGGAAGTTTGGCCAAGTAATCCCACGGGGTACAATCGTTAGTTTTGTTCTGCAGCCCATTGGGTCCTCGGGAGGTGGTAGAACCCTTCAGAGTCATGGTCTTCAGAGACATGTCCTTAAAGGGGATACTTGGACCCGTGCTCTCTTTTCTTCTTTTGCTCCCTAGCTATGGGTCTCCACCACATGCTCCTACCATGATGCATTGTTAAAAGACAAAAAGCAGGCAGAGAGGGGCTAAATGTTCATGGGCTGAAGCCTGTGAAATCATGAACCCAAATAGATTATCTTACACATTTGTTACAGCAAAAGAAAAGCTAACTAACAATGCAAGAGGCATGAAGTTCTTCTCCAGTACATGGACAAGAGAGTGATTTGAAAAGTACAAAGGGTTCAGTGTCACTAATAATTAAGGAAATGCATATTAAAACCACTTTAAGATATCATCTCACTCCAATAAGACTGGCTAGGATGAGGAATACGAATGATACCAAGTGCTGGAGAGGTTGTGGGGCAAGGGGAACACTCATCCACTACTGGTGGGAATGTAAACTTGTACAGCCACTATGGAAAGCAGTGTGGAGAAACCTTGGAAGACTCGGCATGAGCTTGCTGCCTGACCCAGTCATACCACTCCTGGGTATATACCCATAAGACTCATCTTACCACAGAGATACACACACAGCCATGTTTATTACAGCTCTCTTTACAATAGCAAAGAGTTGGAACCAACCCAAGTGCCCCTCAACTGACGAGTGGATAGAGAAAATGTGGTACATCTACACAATGGTAGCTAGAAGATACCATGCAAAGTAAAGTAACACAGTCCCAGAAAAACAAACGATGAATGGTATCCCTCATCCGTGGATGCTAGCACCAATTACCTAATTATATGGCAAAATGAGCAACATTAATGTGTTCTGAAAACAACCGTGCTCTTATAATGTGAATCCCTTAAAAAAATAAATAATTTTTTAAAAAAAGTACAGGCTTGGAAGCAACACAGCTGTAATTTGGGGAGTCCATGTATCACAGGGTCTGCTGGGCCCCTTCTCCTCCTTTCTCCTGTTGCATCGGTGTCTCAGTGTGTGTTGAGGTGTCTGGTAGGAAGTATTACTGCTTATATGCATCATGAGTAGGAGTGTTCCCTAGAGCTTAGTGTCAATGCAGGGGTGCATTCGCAGGCATGCACCAGGTGGAACTGGATGCAACCTTTGGTTGGGATGTGGATGATAGGAAGAGTGTCGAAAGGTAGTGGTGTTTAGCCAAAGAAAAGCAAGTTTCCATTGCTTTTTCTTCCCCATTTCACAAAGTCTGAAATATAAAACTGGGCAGTCCATGTCACCTTTACCTGGTGGAGCTTTAAGTTCAGCAGAAACCCAGCTGCTGGCCAGGAGAGGGTGACCGCTCCCCACAATGGTCCGCACACTGGCTGCAAAGCCTTCATGAAGGGGAGTCACATGTTTGCTTTCAGTCTTCCTGGTATCATACTAAAAATAAAACCCACCAGTCATGTCATGTCTCAGAGAAAAAGCATTAGTTATTTTAAATCAAATAGGATTTGTGTTTCACTTTGGAAATGATACATAAGTAAAACACAATCAAATAATTTTCCTAGAAAGAAGCTATTGTAATAACATTTTTCTCAATGACCCGTGAGCACATCCCTCTTTTAACAGCAAACATCATGCTATGGTAAAAATCATGTTTCCTTTGATTCTGTCTCTGGGAGTAACTTCTTGACAAGTTATTCTCTAAAATTTCATATTGACTGCAAAATGGTTCATGTAAATTACTTTTTTTAAGTTGAACATTTATTTGTAAATTACTTTTTTCTTTCATCTTCTTACACACCTGATACTAGTTTCTTCGTTTCTATTCAAAGTTTCCGAGAAATATCAAAAGTACCATCTAATGCAATATACTTCAAAAGTTAGTAAATATGGATAGGGAGATTGTTCAGTCAGTACAGTTTCTGTTACGTGAAGACCTGAGTTTGGATCCTCATCACAGATGTAAAAATCCAGGAATGGGTAGTGTGAACCTGTAGCCCAGGCAATGGGGAATGGGGTGGCAAAGGAGACCTCATGACACACGACACACCAGCCTAGCCAAATTGGTGAGCTTCAGGTTCAATGAAAGATCCTGTCCTATAAGCCTTAATATGTAAGCCAGAATGCATGAAATCCAGGGGAGGTGTGTGTGTGTGTGTGTGTGTGTGTGTGTGTGTGTGATCCGGGAGACACCTAATGTCAAACTGGGCCTTCAAATGCATGCACACACATGTGCACACACCACCCATACAACAAGTGCATACTGCATACTACCCATTACAGACACACACACACATACACACACACATACACACACACACACACACACACACTCACACACAGTAAATGTTCTTTTGTGAGGGAGAGAATTTTCCTCAAGATAAATCATTCTACTGTTTCTTATTGAATAATAAGCACATCACTCTAGTTTCCAGATCTAATGGTAACACAGGAGCACCTTTGGTAATTAGTCTTTATTGAAAATCTCACTTCATAAAAGAAAATTAGCATTTACTCTGAGTAATGATTGCAGTCAGAATGAGCACTTACATCATCTTCTTGTGGGGCATTAATTTTCACATGATACTGGAGATTAGCATTCCTCTGTTCTTGGTTAGGATCTGGGTTCCAATGTAAAAGAACTTGAGCCAATCCGATAACTTTAATGGTGAAATTAACAGGCGGTAGAGGTAAAGCTACTGATTCAAAGAAGAAAGAATACAATGTTCAGCCCCATATGAATACATTAAAAAATTCTTTTTGAGACAGGGTGTCCCTGTATTCCCAGCTGGCCTAGAAATCACTATGTAGACAAGGCTTGGCCTGATCTGTGATCTCACCTGCCTCTGTCTCCAGAGTGCTGGGATTAAAGGCATGTGCCACCATGCCTGGCTTTGTGTGGCACACTTTTTGTATGGTGCTGGGGATCAAACCCAGGACCAGTGAGTATGTGGCAGGTGTTTTACTACTAAGCTATATTCCTTGCCCTTAAAATATTTTAAGTATTGTATTATATAGCATACTTGTTTGTTGTGGGTAATTAGACTGTGTAATACTGAAACAAACTAGCCAAAGTTTCTTTAAGTTTTAGTTTACTAAAACTTAAAGTTGATTCAGGTGTTATCTGTAACTTTTGTGTGTTTTATTGAAATATGAACATCTTAGCATATCATTAGTCATTAAAGCTGTAATTTTCAAAATGAGCATCATTATCAGTGATGGGATGTGATAACAAACTATGAGGTTATAATCACCTTCTTTTTTCATGGTAATGTAGAAAATAAATAGATAAGTAGAAAATACCCAGGTACATCACATGTTAACAGCTGTCTCATGGGCATCTCACTTCTATTGCATAAAGGACAGTGATTCATGATGTAAAATGTAATTATTTCTCATTATGAGTCATAGTCAAAAAGTATTTGAGTAGAAACAGTATTTGCTTTCGAAAATAGAAAAGTTTCAATTAATGTCCTATTTATTGTGATTTTTCTGGACATATATATTTATACAACTTGTCAATTTTTCTCACCTCAATCAGGGTAATATTGTATAGATATTGTGACCCGTCATTTATTTATTTGCTAAATAAATAATGTCCACTGGAGCTGTTCAGATCTAAATTAGCTAACTGAAACTGAAAGCTCATTACCTTAGTGGCACTATGCCCATATTTCAAGCGTCTGATGTCCACATGTGAATAGCGGCTAGGGTACTGGACAGTCGGACATAGACCATTTCCACTACGGAGCATTCCAAAGGCAGTGCTACTGCCACCAGATTCCCTCTCTTAAACTCTGTCATCACATTAAACCCTTAAATCAACAAGTTTGAGAAAGAGACAGAAGTGTTTCATTGCTCATTGTGAGCCCTTTTGAGCAGTCCCTTGTGTAGGAAGAAGTCCTACATGTGGTCACCACAGCCGGCTTTCAACCACAATACTCATACATACACTTGGAATTAGATTTTCCACTCTAGCATCAAATTGAAATTTCTTTTAACCCTGCTTTCTTCAAATATAGAGTTCAGACTTTATACTGTCTTATAAACATTCCCAATTGAGTGCTTATTTAGGAGAAAACATTATCCATTTATAATGTACTTTAACAAAAATAAACACTATTGAATAGATGGTCCTTACACTTTTGGGGGGGAGGTGAGTCCTCTTGCAATGTAGCTGTCGCCCCCAGAAGAATTATTAATACAGGTACCATGATGGTCAAATCCTGTAGTAAACAAAGGATGCAAAAGTCCAGATCATCCGGTTACTATTCTAAGGAAAGCTGGTAGCACCAATATAAGATGCAGGCATCTGGCCTTTTAGCAAACACTATGACTTCCTTATGCATTCTGGGAATATAAACATGTTGGACTTTGCTTCTCGATTGTAGATTCACAGTCTATGGAGCAGAATGACATGTAAATCAATAATTAGTTGAGAAACTGCCCCAGTATGCATGTTTGGGGCACTATAATCACAAAGATTTACAATATGACTCTTAGAGAGTGAACTAGAGTTCAAAAGACACACAAAGGGAGATGGATATCCCTGCTAGAATCCACGGAGCAGGAGAGGATCAGCACTTGGGACAGCAGAGCAGGCCTCAGAACAGAAGTTCCAAGCAGTTCATAGAAAGCACAGACATTACAGTTTTTGTTAATGTGTATTTAAATACGAGTCAAACTAGAGGCATAGCTTGGCCATAGAGTGAATATGTGAGACCCTGAGTTCAAACCTCAGCTCCCCTCCCCCCAGATTCAACATGGCAAACTTAAATTTGCAATAAGTGTAAGTGTGAAATCTGAACTTTGCTTCATAAGTCCAGGATAAATTTGGACACTGAGAGTAGATGGAGAGTTGGAATGCCAGCTATGCGAATGTGGAAAACCAGGAAAGTCTCAGCTCTTCCACCTCTGAAAGGCAGGTGGGGGACCCCCTGCTGGTAACTGTTTACTACAAGTCTTCAGTTTTCTTTTCTACAAATTTTGAAAAAAAAATTTTTTACAGGAGCTCAACTTTAAGGACAAACAGTGTACGTGACCTCCACCTGTGGCCTGTTCCCCTCAAAAAAAAAATAATTATTTATATATATATATATATATATATTTATATGGCTGGAGAGATATGGGCTCAGTGGTTAAGAGCACTGGTTGCTCTTGCAAGGACCGGTTTGATTCCCAGCACTCACATGGAGCAGCTCAACCACCTATCCAGTTTCCAGGGGATCTGACACCTTCTTCTGGACCTCTGGGGCATTACACTACACAGATGCACTTACACAGTTCAGGCAATACACTCATAGACATAAAATAAAATATTAAATAATTATCTTTATCAATTTATTTGTTTGGTGTGTGTGTGTGTGTGTGTGTGTGTGTGTGTGTGACTCACACCACAGCAGTTTTCTGCATCTACTATGTAGATCATGGGAATCAAATTCAGGTCTCCAGGTTGAGCAAGTGCTTTTGGCCCCTGGGCCATCTCAGTAGCCACTCCTCACTTCTTTACAAAGTGCATTCTTGGGCTGGAGCAGATGGCTTATTGGTTTTAAGAGTGCGACTGCTCTTGCAGAGGACCTGGGTTGATTCCCAGCACCCACATGGCGGCCTAAAGAACTGTCTTAACTCAGTTCCAGGAAAATCGAGATCCCATTCCATGACCTCCGCACATTGCACACACACGGGTGCACAAACCTACATGCAGACAGTACATTCATAAACATAAAAAAAATAAAAATAACAAAATTTAAAAAATGCTTCTTATTGCTGACTCTCAGAGTGCTAGTGAATAATTCAGTGCCCAAGAAAATACACAACCATGATCCACAAAGGAAATTTCTTCCACAAATATCTTTCCTAATTATAAAGGAAGTGAGTCTGAAAAGTTAAATAATTTTCCAGAGTACACAAAGCTGGTCAGTAATGGGGTTTCGGTCCTATCTCAGTTCTCAGATCTTCAGACAAGAAAACTTATGTTTTCTTTCTTCTTTCTTTTTTTTTTTTTTTTTTTTTTTTTTTTTTTGAGATTGTAACCCCAGCTAGCTTAGTACTTACTATATAGACCACTGTAGACCACGCTTGCCTTGAACTCACAGAGATCTACCTGCCTATGCCTCCTGAGTTCTGGGATTAAAGGTGAGAGCCACCATGCCTGGCTTCAGACAAGAAAACTTTTCATTCTGCAGCCTGATAGTAAAGTGACTTATAGGGCTGGGGTATATGGCTCAAAGTGAGTGACTTGCTGAGCATCTGAAGACCCAGGGTTTCATCCCCAGCACTAGCGGAATAAAGACATGGAAAAATAAAAAGGATAAATAAGACCTAGTTTTTACTTAAAATTATTTAAATGGCTTGGTGTTTCCAAAATCCAATTCCTGTAGAACCACAGGGGAGATTTTCATTAAGTGAGTAAATTGTGAAAAATAACACCAGACACTGGAGCTTCATTATTTCTTCTTACAGCTTATTACTTAACATACTGCTATTGCTACTCACATTAGAAAAATAACATAACAGCCATAAAGAATAGCACATGGAAGTCATTCAATTCTTTTTTCCCAATAAGCGAGTATTACTAAAATCAGAGTTATGTCCATTTTCATAAAATAATCCTGTGCTCTTCCTGTGATAATTCCATGCCAGTGAAAGAATTTTTATACCGAACATGATCATGACAACAAAAGCAGATATTCAAATATCCTTGTGGATTTTTTTTAACAAGTCAGAATTTTAATGAGTTAAAGGAAAGTATTTGTAATCTGCTAAGCCTGAGAAGCTCAGATAAAATATCCTTAGTAACAGCAAAAGCTAGCTGCCTCTGCAAATTATCAAAGTGATGTAATAAATGTCAGCATTTCCTGAAATGATATTAACTATGATCCAACTCCAGTGCTTTCCAGTAGCAGAAATTCTAGGTCAGAGGGGAAAATAAAAAATTAATATTTCCTAGTGACATTAAAACAAGAGGTATGGTAGAACTTGCTTGTAAAAATAATAAACATCTGTTTATCACTTGCAATTAAAATATTGAAGTAAAAGCCGGGCGTGGTGGCGCACGCCTTTAATCCTAGCACTTGGGAGGCGGAGGCAGGCGGATCTTTGTGAGTTCAAGGCCAGCCTGGTCTACAGAGTGAGTTCCAGGCCAGCTTGGGTTACAAGGAGACCCTGTCTCGAAAAACCAAAAAAACCACCAAAAAAAAAAAAAAAAAAAAAAAAAAATAAAATAAAATATTGAAGTAAATAATTACTTTATTAAATATCTCAGCAGGGAGGTAATTGAATATTTTACATGAGTACCCACCCTTGTCATATAATTTGTCATATATTTTGATTTTGTAATAGCTAAAAAGAGCATCTTTAAAAAATTTGATCACTCAAACATTTTTTATTAAGTTTTTGCCATCAGTGGTGAAATACTTTTTTCATATCTCTTGATATTTTCTGTTCCATAAGTAATACCTGTGAAAGAAAGGCATTTGTCCTATGGACAGCAGAAGCTATTTAAATAAAAGTTCAAACAGTATGAGGAAGAACAGCTATGTTTAACCTCAGGCTTACTACTACTGGAGCCTGCACTTCTGACTCCCTGTTTCCTGTGAATCTGCTGACTCTGTTTCCCCAACACATGCCTAGCCTTGGTATTTGTGGCTCTTTAAAGTATCTGGTCCTCTTGCTGAGGAAAACTGACTCAGTTTCTTTAGCCCATGTTTTTAAGTCAAAGATATACTATTATCAACTGAGTGTATGTCATATAAAGATATAATTAGCGTTATTTATCTATATAATCACAAAATGATATATATTCAACCCAGCCTCCTTCCGGTTATAACTTCAAAAATACAACAAAACCCTTAAATTGTTTAAATAAGATGCAAATTAAGAAGAATAAAAGGTCGCCTACCTACATTGAATCAGAAATACACTCTTGGTCTAGGCGAGAGTTAGAAGGGACTTGATGTGGCGATTCATCAAATGAACTTAAAATTTCTTGAGTGCCTTCAGAGGAGTTAGCATCTGATAGGTATGATACACTTTGAAATCTAGAAGGAAACAGGAGCACACCATCTTTCATGACAGATGTTTCTAGAAATTGAGAAAAGTAAGGTTTTAGCCGAGTAATGGACATCCCCCATGTTCTTAAGAATCAATCAAATTCTGCTGAAGTTCATAAAATTTCCCCCTTTTTCTTTCCAATTAATTTTTCTGCTCAGAGGATTCATTTTACAACCAAAATTATGTTTGCAGCCTATTTTTAGAACTTTCATGACAGAATAGAGGTGACATCTAATTCCAGCCTCAACCTTAGCGGCAGAAATTGAAAAACGACGGAGAGATTCATGCTCTACTAGACTCCTACAAGGAAAGAATTTGCTTCTTTTTTCTCTTAAAATTGTACAGTGTAATCAGCTATAAAATCCATTTAAGGGTGAGCGGAATGATGCAAAAGACTAAGGGCATGTTTATCAAGGTACACCCTCCCCCAGTGAAAACTGAACATAGCCATAAAACATAAATGACTAGAAATGAAGACTAACGCAACACTCCGTCACAACTGGATTTCTGAATAATTTTCTAAAATAACCCTAAAATATCATTTATAGTTTCAAGTTGTGCAACACACAAAACACCACATCAGTCCAGAGGGACATAGCTGCCACCCTCGGACCGATACATGGAGGTGTTTGCAATGATTACCTCAGCAGTTAACAACAACTCCCCCACTCTCACAAGTGTCATCCACATAGACGCCGCACCATCAGTAAGCCTACCTGTTCACCGGCAATGCCCTCCACTCCAACGATGCTCGCAGTAGAGGCCAAGGACCAGGTCTGCCTACCCTGCCTGGATTCCGTGCCACAGCTGTAGCATGGAGAGCACTGCCAAGCTCAGGACAGCTGCATGATATGCCTGGCCCTGTGAGAGTGAGGTCAAGTTAGTACCCAGGTCTGATGAGGCACACAGTTGAGCCCAATGTGAACATAGGGGCAGTGTAGAACAGCTGTGAGGCATGGGGGCGGTGAGAACAGCTGTGAGGCATGGTGGCGTGCACCTGACAAGCAACCCCAGTCCTTGGGTGCCTTGCCTAAAGATTTCCCCACTAGCATTTCAAGTTATGTAAACAGAGCGGATTGATTCCCAAAATATGATTATATTTCAAACTGCAAACTTTTAATAAATAACAAAATAGATGTTTTATTGGACAACTAGGAAAGAGAACATATTAACATGAAATAGAGACAACAGATAATGAAATGTTCAAAATTATAACTCATCGAATTTGACTTTTCTTTCTCTTATTTTCTGTTTCTCCTTTAAAAATATTTTAGCGGGGCGTGGTAGTATACACGCCTTTAGTCATAGCACTTGGAAGGCAGAGGCAGGCGGATCTCTATGAGTTCAAGGCCAGCCTGGTCTACAGAATGAGTTCCAGGCCAGCTGGGGCTACAGGGAGACCCTGGCTCCAAATGACCAAAAAAAAAAAAAAAAAAAATTTAGTTCCTCTCCATCCATTCCTTCAGTATACCTGGAAAGATATTTTTGCTTGCTTTGGGTAACTAATTAACTTAATGTGCATAAAGCCAAGTGAGATATTTGGTTAACTTTCTGTATATTTTAAATAAAATAAAAATTCATGAATATCTAAGAACTCTCAGGAGAAACCAAAAGCGGATTGATTACCTTTAGTTAGACAATGGCGTCACTTCCTCATCGTATCTTAGTTTGTAACTTTTAAAAATTAACTCTGAAACTTCTTCACCAGCATATCCCATTATAGTCTATTTTCTAAACTCACATCTTAATCCTATGCAGGGTCTACAGTAGCTGAAGACAAGTGTCTTCTATTTCCAGAAACATTCACAAAACACAAGATGTTACTTTAATAGCACTCACCTTAGTGTAAATGAACATACCAGATATAGAGCCAGCACAAGGAATTGAGCACTGTACCCCAAATCTGCCCAGCAAGCTTCTGCTACACGTTTAGTGTCAGTATTAGTTCCCTCTCTGGTGATAACAGAGTTGCGAAGTGTTTTGTTTCCTCTTTTTCATTTGAACACTTTTCTATATATTTACCAATTATTCCTCTCTTTCTGTACACCCCCCCCTTTTTTTAGTGTCCATGGGTACAGTTCCAGGCCAGTCATGGAGAAAGGTATATATCTGCCTTGCAAACACTGCAGTCACTCCCACTCGTGAAGGCGTGTGGTGAGCACGATGATGCCAAGCAACAGCCTGGCACTGAGAACAAGCCTTATCTCTGCACATACAGATTTTGCGACAGCTCTTGGCTTTTTTTTTTTTTTTTTTTTTTTATCATCACTGCTATAATGGTTTAAAAGTCCCTGGCAGTTTCTCTCACAATGGAAAGGTCATGTGAGTGCTCTTTGGAGGAGGATTCTCAAGAGAGCAACTGGTTATAAGAGCCCCACTGGACTCTCAGCGACCACACTGCTATCTGGAGAGACTCTCTCTGGTGTAGACAGACATGCTCTGGTAACTCTCTTGCCTGCAGTTTCAGCCTCCTTCAGTGTTGTCTTTGGGAGTTATAGCTTTCAGGGTGCTTCATCAGCAAGAATAGGCTCTGTGCCTGGTCATTGAATTGACAGATCACAGGGCGGGCTCCCTCCACCCTGAGCACAAAGAACTCTTGTCAGTCTGTCTTCCCTCTTCTCCTTCGTATTAGATCCAGTACCCTTAATTGAATATGTTGGGTGGGGGAGGTCTAGCCTGACCCAGCTCATCCTACCTAAGCCCTGACAGTGGCAGTTCTGGAACGTACTCCACATACTTGCTCTTAGTCCTCTCCCAGTACTTAGTGGAGCACCTAGCCCCACTGTCATGCTTCTACTGATGCCAATCCACTTGTGTTCATTTTTCCATCCTTTGCTCCTTTGATGCATTATCTGAGCCAGAGATCAGTCACTGTCTCTGAAAGGCCAGCAGCAAGCTGAGCTGTAGGGAACACCTGGTGCAGGAACTGTAGTCCCCAGAGAGGTCAGCACAGCAGCTGTTCCCTCAGAGCAGACACAGAGAGACCATTCTGGAGGCTAGCTCAGTATTTCTCTTTGTAAGATGATAAATAATGAGTCCCTGGAAGGAAACTTCCGCATGGCTGTGTCCGCGTGGTGTAAGTACAGCATATGTTCGTGGGGGTTCTCAGGGTAACCGTTGTAAACGGTTGCCAAACGGTTGCCAAAATGAAACCAATTCAATTATTGTTTGATGACCTGAAAAATATGATTTTCCTTGGGGAAAGAGGAAGTGAAACAAGCAACAGAGAGAGATCCATCTCTTTGCTGAGAGGCACCCAGGAAAGTTTAGATAGAGTTTCAGCCATCAGGCCTGATGTTCAAAGCCTTGAGCATCTTATTTCAGATGGACCACTTTCATCACTAAAAAAAAAAAAAAAAAAAAAGGCTAAAAATATGTATTCATCACTCTGAGGGTAGAAATGTTTTGTCTTGAAAGGATACTTTTAATATTCATTATATTTCTTACATGTTTTGACTCAATATGTATTTATTGGATGCATCTATGTACCTTGTGAGGCCCTCTGAAGCCTTTCAAAAAAACAATTCTGGTTACTCGCCTGTATAACTTTTCCCCCAGCATATGATTTGATTTTTAAGTTGCTGCATCAATAAAAAACATAAATTTTGTGCTCAGTTTCCTTCCATGTTTCCCTGTAAGCTCGAAGGAAATGAGGAAAGCTAGAAATTTTTAGTTTATATTTTATGACATCAATTGCATTCTTTAAGATGAAAATGTAAATGTCCAAAAACATTACTGGGGAAACATTCTAGAAGAATTCACAGAATTAATGTTTTTCAAAAGTTAAATATCCCTCATTCTTCAAGAAGTAAAGCATTGTGGGTTTCGTCAAATAGCACAGGTGAAATAGGAATTGTAATTACATGGGAAGCTGGATTCAGTGGCTTCCCCTTGAGCTCTGGCTATTAAAGTGTGATATGTAGACCAAGGTTTATATAAAACGAGAGTGAAATTCATTGTAGCTTTACTTGCAGTAGTAAAAGTAATATAGGAATTGTTAAGAGACATATATAGCTTTTCAAGCTTAACTTATATGGATATTAAAGTGGGGTGTTTTGATGAGCTTCTTTTTATGGTATTTTTTAGTCAGGTTCTTATATAGCCCAGGCTGGCCTCAAACTAGCTATGCAGCCAAGAATGACCTTGAACTCCTAATCCTCTTGCATCTGCCTTTAAAGTTCTGGGATTGCAGCTATGTACCACCATACCCTGCTTTATCAATAACTTTGGTTATATAAACATTACAGAAAAATGTTAAATAAAGGCAATAGGGGAGTGTGCACACTCTCACACACACTTTTTTCCAATCTCATTTTTAGTCAGATGAAGAATAATAGGAGAGGTTATCTCTAAATGACAGGGGTCTTAGCTACTGCTACAGAGAAGACACGGGCATGTCTCTGGTCATCACCAAGAGGAGTCTGCTTCTCACCCACATGTCGAATTTCTGGCTTATCTTAGGTTGGGTTCCAGATCACAGAATTTGGTCCAGGAATCTGCCAGTCATTTGGAGCCAGTGGGTACCCTGGTCAAATCCTTCTTCATAGGGCTAGCAAAAATGACAGAGGATAGAACCAACCATTAATCACAGTTTGAGTGTCTGCTCAATGGCACAGTAATCGTCAGAGCATGTCGAAGAGTCAAGTCCAAATTCAAAAGGCCCAGGCCCAGAGTACCCTCTGCCTTGTTCAGCCCCTGGTAAGGGTGTGAATGTATGTAAGTACTACAGGGCAGTGACAAACTAGGAGTAAAAATATTACTTCTGATGCAGCAGGGTGAATGCTTCTCATGCTTTTCTCTATGTACAAATGTTTTGTTTCTTATTTATTTATTTATTTATTTATTTATTTATTTTTATTTTATGTTTATGAATATTATGCCTGCATGTGTATAAGTACACCTGTGTCATGCAGTGCCTTCAGGGAACAGAAAAGAGTGTCAGAATCCTTGGAACTGGAGTTAAGGATCGTTTTTAGCCACCATGTGGCTGCTGGAGTTCGAACTGGGTCTTCTGCAAGAACAGAACACTGAGCCATCTGTCCAGCCCCCAAAATGCATGAACAGGGGGCTGGAGAGATAGCCTAGCAGTTAAGAGCACCAACTGCTCTTGCAGAGGACCCGGGTTCTATCCCCAGCACCCACATGGTGGCTGAGAACCATCTGTAACTCCAATTCCAGGAGAACTCCAGTTCCAGGGGAATCCGAGACCCTCTTCTGACCTCTGAGGCATTGCACAACATGGGTGCACAAACCTACATGCAGACAGTACATTCATACACATACAAAAATAAATACAATCTAAAAAATGCATGAACAAAAAATTACTACAGAAATACCAGCAATATGGTAGTCAGCAGACTAGAACTAGTAACTCAGAAGTAAACTGTTAAATGTATGGTCAGTTGATAGTTTTTGCAGGTGTGCATTCATGTAGCAAGTGTGCATATATGTGTATATGCACATATGCATGTAGGTGTGTTTGTGTGTGTGTGTGTGTGTTTGTCTTCCTTGATTGTGCTCCAGTTTATTTATTGAGGCATGATCTTTCAAATGAACTCAAAACTCACCCATCAGTTAGTCTGGCTGGCCAGATTGCCCTGGGGTCCCCCTGTTTCGGCCTACTGAGTGTTGGGGTTATAGGTAGCTATCACACTCTGCAGCTTTTATGTGGGTTCTGGGGATACAAAGTCTTAT
This sequence comes from Rhizomys pruinosus, assembly GCA_009823505.1. Classification (NCBI taxonomy): domain Eukaryota; kingdom Metazoa; phylum Chordata; class Mammalia; order Rodentia; family Spalacidae; genus Rhizomys; species Rhizomys pruinosus. Next base: position 994,821 of record VZQC01005157.1, on the reverse strand, counting down.
CCTCATGGTTGAGCAGTGAGTGCTTTGTACACTAAGCTATGGGTGATGTTTGAGAAGGGTGCCAGGATCATTCAACAGGGAGAAAGACCAGTTGTAGCCACAAACAGTACACATATACACATGCAAAAAAAATTGATATTGAACTTATTTTGCAACATTGCAAATGTCAACTTCAAAGACATGAGATATAAACATAAGAGAGAAAACTATGAAATATTGGAGGAAAGTAAGCATAAATATACATGAGCTTGAATTGCACAATAATTGTGTAAAATAAGTAACAAAAACACAAGTAACGAAAGAGAAATAGATGATCTGAGATTTCACCAAATTAAAAGTTGCTGTACTTAAGAAACTAAAGCACAACCAAGAATTTTAAAAGTGACAGGATGGATACATACTTCCAGATACATATTGAATAAGTTTTATTTAAAAGACACAAAAATCTCTTTTTTAACCCTGCAACACAATGAAAAAGAATATAGTTATCAAATCAGTAAAGAATTTAGCAGATTTGCATTCCAGAGAAGATGTACCAATAGCTAATGTGCACATGAAAAAGTGTTCAACATCATTAGCCAGGAGGGGTGTTCAAACCAAAGCACAAGGCAACAACCTGTTCACACCCATTAGGGTACCTAGTACACAAACAGGAAAAATTATAAATGAGTCTCTAGGGAAACTGGAACTCTCCAACTCTATTGCTGGGAATAGAAACTGGTTGCAGCCTCACTGTAAAATAGCCTAGCAGTTCCTCAGGAGAAATTCCATTCCCAGGCAAATACTCACTCAAGAGAATTGAAAGCATATACTCACATAAAAATTTATATGTGATAGATTAGCGAAGCTCTCAGAGCTCATCAGAGAGGTTTCTTCATGTAGCGGATGGCAGTTAAGGTAGAAACTGAGTTCAACGTGCAAAGGATAAGTGTTTGTTCAATGTTCAGTCATGAATGGGTCATATACTTCACCCCAAGGTTCAGGGATCGTCATCATTGTAGATGAGGGAGAAGAAAGGTTGTAAGAGCAAGAGATCAGGGAGGATCAGGAGAAAATGTCTCCTGGAGAAGACAGGACCCCCATGCTCATGAACATATAACGGCTGTGTTTGCCTGCATGAGACCTGAACAAGATCAAGCCTGTCAACCTTCCAGCATAGAGCGGGAGGGTCTCACAAGCCCCTGCCCCTACTTAACTGTAACTGAGGAGCTATTGACAGCTGATGTCTTCAAGAGGAGAGAGAGTCTGTTTTCTTTGAGGGTGTGGCCCCTGGTAGGTCAAGCAAACTCCAGTGGAAGTCCCCACACCCATAATTTGTGTGGGCAGCACAAATTGAACTCAATGAGACATTGTTAATTAATAAGAAGGAAATCCTACATAGTCCTTAAAAATAGGCAGCTAAGTCGGATAAGAAGGAAATCCTACTATAGTCCTTAAAAATAGGCAGCTAAGTTGAGCTGGCCAAAAAGGACAGATGCATGACTCCTCTCTTAATGTGAAGAGTTCAGAACAAGATAATCCACAAGGAAAGAAAACCAGTTGGTGATTGTGAAGGCTGTAGGCAAAGGGGAAGCAATGGGGGGGGGGGGATCTCACACTAATGAGTATGAGATTTCTTTAGGGAGATGAAAACATTCTGTACTGTATGATGATAGTTGGCAGCTCAGCAAACACAATAAAATCACTGGGTTATGCATATTCTGTGTATTTTATGACATGAGTTATATGAATACAAGTGTCATAAAAATACTATAAATATGTCCTAAAGAAATTTAATAAGAATCCCAATAGTTATTGGAAAAACTATAGTGTAAACTCAGTATACACATATCACTAAAATTAAAAGTATGTCTCTATTCCGAGAAGAATCTCAGACACTGAAATTCTCCCAGTTCTTTATGTAGGGACCAGTCCTTGGCTCTGAAAGTCAGATGTAGGAAATCAACAAGCATGTACACAAACTAACCAAAGGGCTAGAGAGATGGCTCAGTGGTTTAAGAGCACTTGCTACACCACCGTTAGGGCCCAAGTTCAGATCCCAGCACCCACATTTCACCATGAGGGTGATCTCACACATGCCAGTAACTCCAGTAAGATGGAGAGGGTGCAGAGACAGGAGGATGGCTGGGGCTTGCTAGCTGTCAGCCTAGTTGAAAAATGCAAGCTCCAGGTTCAGGTAGAGACCTTGCCTTAAAGGAATAATGTGGTGAGTGATAAAGGAAGACATCTGGCACTCTCTCCTGTCCTCCCTACAGGTACACTGACATGTGTCCATACACACACATATGTACATATCACACATACATACATGCATACTTTCAAAGAAAAAAATAGTATCAGGATCTATACAGTTAATTTCCTTTATGAGTGAAAAGTAACATTCTGTTTTAGCCAAGAGAGAAGCTCCTTGCTTGCCTGACACTGTCATTTGCTTTGCACACATCACGGTAGCCCTGCAAACCTGAGGGTGCAGAATTTGCATAGCACCCCTTCTTTGTTATGCTTTCTAGTTTTAGTCCAGGATGGTAAAACCTTCATTCCACAGATATCTTTGTTGTTTCAAAAGATTTTTAACTTGGACCCGGTGTTTATCTGGTCGTAGCAGGTGGGAGACTCCTTTTAAGAACCTCCTGATTATTCAGTGAAGTCTGAATGTCCTCTGCTCCAAGGAGAACTCTAGGACTTTTGTTCGTGACTGCAGTCAATTGTGGCTTCCATGCCTTCATTTTGTGCTGATACTGATAGTAATGTTTGTATTTCTGTCTCCACCGCAGAGGTCGCTAGATGTACATCTCCCTTGTGGAATCTGAAAAAGTAGGTTAGAGGATAGGTGTTTGTTTAGGTGTTTCATAATCTTTGCTAGTTGCAAGCACACAGAGATGATTTTTGTGCTTCAAGGAGGGAAGAGGATTTCTGTTTATGCAGTAGGTTATTCCACGTGAACATAAAGCTAGAAATTGCAATGGAGAACGGTATATGGAAACGGAGTTTAGATTTCCTCTGCTCCAATCTGAGGCTATTGATATTTCAGACTTTTGAAGGTGATTATTCTCAGTCTTTACCCTTGGGCTTCCATTCTCTTAACTATTACTGAAGTCCCATCTTTTAAAATTAATGACCCAGTATGAAATTTCAGAGCAGCTAAAATTGATTCATCTATTTACTTACCTCTTTTAAATGTAAAATAAAATTGCATTTGTGTGTAAAATCCCCCAGCACCAACGGAATTGAGTTTCTGCATTTGCTGAGAAATATCTTTATTTGTCCTCTGGGAGATCTTAAACTTTAGTTGGCTTCTATTAAACTTTTATGAGAACAAAATCAGGGAATGACTTTTTCTTCAAACAGGTACTTTTTGTTACTTCAGAGAAAGAACAAACATTCTTGAAAAAGGAAAAGCAAAGGGTATGGTGTGACAAGAGGAGACAGTCACCAACACTTCTAAATTGAAGACTGTTAACATCAGGATACAACTATATATACTTTTTCTGACTTATCTAAATATTGCCCCAAATGCCTTCCATAGACAGGTGACTATGCTGTTAACTCCTACCATAGTGAAGAGTGTTCGACTGCATTATTTCCTGTGTGAAAATACAGAAGCTTCTAGCAAGGAGAGTAGAGTAATGAGTGCTCAGCCTAGAGGGAAGGGTCAGTCTACAGTGAGGTCATAAAAAGCTTTACCTATGTCAAGTGTACTTTTTATTTTGTGTGTGCGGTGTGGGGGTGGCAGAGGTCAGCTTTGTGTGCTGTTCTTCAGGACTCTGCTTGTTTTATTTTTCATACAGGCTGGAGGCTCACTCAACTTGGACTGTCCACCTACCTCTTTTCCCTCCATTCTGGGACTGCAAATGTGTGGCACCATGCCCGCCTTTTTCACACGGGTTCTGGAGCCTGCACTTAGGCCTTCACGCTTGCACGCTTTCTGAAGCCCTTCAGCTAAAATTTTAACTGAAATCACACCTCCCACCTAAAACCCAGAGGGGGAATGTATTCAGTGTTTTCTGAGACACCTAATGTTGGTTTCGCTCTCTTATGGATTCAGCCTAGTAACTGAAGCATCTCCTCAGAGTTTTAGCGATCTGAAAGGGGTCCCTAAAGATGTCAGGTTCTAGGAAGACCCTAGGAATCTGCCTGATTTCATGGGATATGTAGTTAACATGAAAATCTTTCCCAGAAAAGTTTATCTTGGAGTGTGCAGGTGATATGATGATGTCATACATATCCTTAAGGGAAGGGGGCAGGGAGGGGTCAGAGAGGATTGAGGCTGTGCCTCTGGTTTTGAAGATAGAGAAAGAGATCTTCTAGAAATTTGAAAAAGCAAACAGAATTTCCCCTCAGAAGGAGCCCCACCCAGTAGACTGTAATTTCAGAATTCTGGTCTCTAGAGCTGTGAGATGGTAAGTTTATGGGCTTATACATTTGGGGTAACTGATTAAAGAAGATATAGGGAAGTAACTCAGGTGGGGGGGTGCCTATCATTTCTTCCTCAACTCCTTTCAGTTTTCTTCTGATGTCATTCACTTCTCTTCCCCTCCAGTGGCCCACTGTCGTGGCCCACTCTCATGGCCCACGACTCATAATGACAGCAGCTAGCTGTGCACTGAAGAAATCACTCAGGAGAACACAAATGGATTCATTAAAACCCCTACTTCAAAAAACCCTTACATTTTAATATTAGAGTTAAAATTCTATCCAGCATCATATGTGCAGTACCATCCTTCCTGATTTGACCTATGGGTTTCCCCCTGTCTAATCAGTCTTGAGTAATAGCTTTGAGTCACAAAGCTTGGATAGAAAAATCCATTTGAACCACCTATTTTTATATTCTTAGACAAGAAAGATGCTTTATATCTCAGTTTCCTTTTTAAAATTTTTTTATTAATTTTTATTTTATTTCTGTATGTGTACGAATGTACTGTCTGCATGCAAGTCTGTGCACCTGTGTCGTGCAATGCCGCGGAGGTCAGAAGTGGGTGCCGGATTCCCCTGGAGCTGGAGTTCTCCTGGAATTGGAGTTTCAGACAGTTCTCAGCCACCATGTGGGTGCTGGGGATCGAACCCCGGTCCTCCGCAAGAGCGGTCGGCGCTCTTAACCGCTACGTCATCTCTCCAGCCCATATCTGTTTCCTTTTAAAAATAAAATACTTCATTGGGTATTTGTTAAGATTAAATAAAATATATGTAATATATGGCATTGTTCTGAACATGATTTGCTGTATAGTCTTATTATTATTGCATTACTCTTGGAATTGGCACGATGTGAGCACTAAAGAAATATGGATGGATGAGTGAGTGGATGGATGGATGGATGGATGGATGGATGGATGGATGGATTGGGCACATGGATGTTTGGGTAGAGGGATAGATGAATGAGTGAAAGGATAAACAGGAAAGCAATATCACTGTCACAATCACTCTTCCCGCTCATTGCTTCTCTTTCTAGTGTACAGAATGAATTCATGTCACAAAAACAGGACCAAAAAGTAGATGGACCAGGAGACAGCTTAAAACTGGGGAGCCATAGTTGGCAACTAGCTACACATAGACAATGACCTAAAAGCCGGTCATCGTTTTAAGGAAGATTTATATTCTTTGAGAAAAATCTTTTTTTCTTTTTGAGAAAATCTTTAAAAAGCACCAAATACATTCAAACAAGCATGAATTTAATTCAGACTTAAAATTGTTGCATGTAATAAATACCAATATATGATATATGTATAATTTCTAAATTGTTTTTAACTTTCTTCAATTTCCTTTTAAAACATCTTTAAATTTATTTTATGTGTAAATATGTTTTGCCTGCATGTACATGTAAGTGCATCTGTGCTGTGTAACCCAGAAGGGGGGGTTTCAGATCTCCTGGAACTGCTGTGGTTTTTTTTTTTTTTTTTGGTCTTTTTGAGACAGGGTCTCACTGTAGCCCCAGCTGTCCTGGAACTCATTCTGTAGACCAGGCTGGCCTTGAACTCACAAAGATCCGCCTGCCTCTGCTTCCTAAGTGCTACGATTAAAGGCGTGCGAACTGCTGTTATGGACAATTGTGAGCTACCATGTGGGTGCTGGGAACCCCACCCAGGGCCCTGTACCAGAGCAGCCAGTGTTCTTAAGCACTAAGCCATATCTCCAGCCCCTGAATTTCCTTCTTAATATATTGTCTTCTAACTGATGAATAATATCAATGACTGTAGTGTTTCTCCAAAATGGTACCAACTTGCCAGGCCCTCACAGAACTCTCTACACAATAATTAAGTTGGGGTATAAAGTACATACCCAAAGAGAATAATTCCCATGCTGTTTCTGAAATAAATTTCATTCTATTACAAGTGAGGTTTTATTTCCTTTAAGATTGGTTTATATTAACAGAAAATGGTAAGCATTTTGTGTATAGAGAAGAATTTAGATCCCTTTAAGGTTCCTCACAGGATCCTCATGGTTCAAGTGGGCAGTCTGTGCATCCAGTCCCCCTTTAATTAAATGGCCTCAAAGTTCCTGATCTTAGTTTCATATGTAAGTTCTTTAATAATTGGGCCAATTGAACTAATCAGGAGTCTTTTCAAGTGTTTTTATGTTCCGATTATTTTTGCCAGTACACCAAAAAGTACATACACTTTACTTTGAATTATGATTTTCATAAAAAGAAAATTCACCTTTTAAGTGATCTTTCTTCCTGTACTGTTGTCTATTTTGACAAACACAGTTGCATCATCAACCTGTAGAACTGTACTGTCACTTTCCTCTCTCTAAATTCTCATTCCTCCTTTTGCAGTGAGTTACTTTTCCATAGTCAGCCCCTGGAAACAACTGATCTAATTTCTGTCTCTAACCTTTGCACTTATTTTAATTTAATTTTTTAATTAATTTAATTTAATTTAAAATTTTAAAACATTTGATTACCTTTTTGTGATTTTTATGCAATATAACTTGAAGGTATTTAGATTCCCCCACTTGCGCCTCCCTTACTACCCCTGCAGAATGTGTACTCATATATATGACATAATATAATATGATGTGATATTATAATATAATATAATATAATATAATATAATATAATATAATATAGAGTAGAGTCTACTCATATATGCCTATAGAGTCTAATATGTGTCTCAAAATGTCCTTCAGTGAGTATCTATCCACCAGAACCTGGTTAACCTACAAAGAGTCCCATTCTTTAAAATTTTTATTGATTTTTTTTGTGTGTATGAATGTACTGTCTTCATGTAGGTTTGTGCACCCGTGTTGTGCAATGCCGCGGAGGTCAGAAGAGGGCGTCGGATTCCCCAGGAACTGGAGTTAAAGACGGTTCTCAGCCACCATGTGGGTGCTGGGGATCGAACCCAGGTCCTCTGCAAGAGCACTAGGTGCTCTCAACCGCTGGGCCATCTCTCCAGTCCTATGAGTCCCATTCTTGAAGGAGACTGTCTCTTCCCCTCCCAGCAGCCATTGATTACCAGAAGTGTTTTAGGTTGGTTGGAGTTTCTTACCCACTTCCCTATGTCTGTACTGGGATTCTGTCTGGTTGAGCTTGCATAGAACTTGTCCATGCAGTTACCATTGTTGTGAGTTCTTAGGAGTAACTGACCAGCTGTTTGGGAACTTCTGATTCCTTGTAGTCATCCACTCTCTCTGGCTCTTACAATCTTTCTGCCCTCTCTTCCACAATTTTTTCCTGAGCCTTTGGAGGCAGAGGTTTGAAACAGGTATCCTATTAAGAGATAAGTACTTTGTAGTCTCCTATACTCTACAGATTGGGCAGTTGTGAGGTTCTATGTTAATCACCATCTTCTGTGTAAGGAAACTTTCTGGTGAGAGTTGAGAGAAGCCTTGCTCTATGGTGTAACAATGTCACTAGGAAACAGTTTACTATAACTATTTAGTAGAAAACTGGTATTAAGCTCTCCCCTGTGCTCCTATATAGCCTCAGGCTCATAAGCCTGATATCAATGTCAGGTATGGGCTTCATCCTGGAAAGCAGTCCTTAAACCACTTAGAGAGTGGCTGGTTACTCCCATAATATTTGTATTGCACTAGTAGGCATACCTCTCCAGGTTAGTTGTTATTGCAGTTTACAGGATTCACAGCTGGGTAAGGTTGATGATTATTTTCTTTTCCTTCCAGTAGCATGCATAGTACCTTCCAATACTATGAACACTAGTAGCAGTGAGGCTCTGAAGTCAACCACCAGCTTGATTTCTCTGTTTGTTCTTCAGATCATGGAGTGTCTTGAGCAATAGAGTATCACCATCAAGTTCTGGAGGGTAATGAAGAGCAGGGCCCTTTGCCCTTTAATATGTCATATGAATAAAATCTTATTACTTGTGCCCTCCTGGATCTGGCTTTCTCCACTCAAGGGTCAGACTTGTTATTCTCTGTATCAGTGGGGTTTGCTCTTCTTCATTGCCAAGTAGGATTCCATTTTAGGGACAAACCCCAGCTTGCCCATCTAATAATCCGTGGTAAGAAATTTGGGCTATTTCCGGCTTTGTATTATTATGAACTAAAGTATAAGCATTTAAATACCCTTTTAAGTAGCAGTATGTTTTTCATTTCTAAATATTTGTGGGAATATAGCTACTGGATTGTAAGTTATGTGAAAGTACTAAACTGTTTTCCAAAGTGGTTACACCAGTTTTCATTTAGTCCAACAATGTATGAGAATTCTGTTTACCCCAAATATTCATCTACACATAATAGTACCAGGTTTTTCCAAGTTTAAACATTCTGTAGGTTTGTAATAATGTCTCAGTGTGGTTTTAATTTTCATTTCCCTAACAAATTATGGCATTAAATATCTGCACACGTTTGATTGTCAACCATACTGTTTCTCTTGTTACACTTATTCCTACACATTTTATTTTATATAAAAACTATGTATATTTTCATTGTATTTTTTTGCTGCTAGAATATAAAAGTTGAATTTTTATCTTGTATCCTGGGATCTTCCTAGCTTTACTTTCTTTCAACTGTGGTTAGTAGCTCTTTTTATTTTCTATGATTTATATTTTTAACATAATGACTAATGCAAATGAAAGTCATTAAGATAAAAAAGGAAGTCAATGGAAATAAATATGTAGAAATATTCTAAAACACGATACCAGAATATTTTCAGAAATCTTACTGATTAGAAGGGAAAATGCATCTAAATGTGAATTCAAACAGCAATTCTTAGTAGAACATAATCAGGAATTTAAAATTTCTCCTAAATCATCATATGGTAATCCAATCAATAATGGCCTCTTAGGTTTCCAGTGTAGCATAATACCATTTACTGGGATTTAGTTATAGGGTAATTTTCTGCTGAAAATAATTTTCTTCCTAGTTTCCTGACATCTGCCCTCCTTCACTCCCACATAGACACGCATATGTTAAAAATTAATAGCTCCCCCCCAAAAAGCCTCAAAAATTTACAAAGGAATTTAGACTCTTGATAAATGGGTCACACCATGATATTTACCAACCCATTCTCACAACATCAGGACTTTGGAGAAGCCTGAACTCTGAACATGTATGTATGACAGAAGGAAAATAGAAAGAATCTAAGAATATTAAAAACCATTCTAAAATCTCTTGGTAAGCAAGGGATAGGCCAAGAAGGCTGGGAAAAAAAAACAGCTAAGACCTACATTTGAGAGAGAGCATGCAGTGTTTGTCTTTCTGACCCTGGATTATCTCACCTTAACATAATGTTTTCTATTTCTATTCATTTTCCTGCAAATTGAACAATTCCACTTATCTTTTTTCTGACTAAAATTCTACTGTGTAATATACCACATTTTCATTCTCCGTTTATCCACTGATGGCATCTAGGCTGATTCCATTTCCTCGCTATTGTGACTAGAGCAGCAATGAATATGGATGTGTCAGTGTCTTTGCAGTAGGATATAAAGTCCTCTGGGTGGAAGACCAGGAGAGTTATAGCTGGGTCATAGGAAAGCTCATTGTTGCCTTTGCTACACAGAGCTTTTTTAATCTCAGGAGGTCACATCTGTCAGTACTTAAGTCTTATTTTCTGAGCAATTGGAAGCCTATTCAGGAAGTCCCCTACCTATGCCCATATCTTGAAATGTTTTCTCTCCTTCATCCTCTAGCTTTTTCAGAGTTTCAGGTGCACATTAAATTATTTGATCCATCTAGACTTGATTTTTGTGTGAGGTTAGAGATACAGGCCTACTTTCACTTGTCTAAGTGTGTGTATACAGTTCACCGATACCATTTGTTATTCTTTAGCACCTTTGTAAAAAAAAATCATAGTTGTGGCCGTCTGTGTTTACGTCTGGGTCTTCCATTCTGTGCCATTGATCTACATGTCTATTTTTGTGCCAGCATCATGTGGTATTTGTTACTATGCTCTGTAGTATACCTTGAAATCAGGTGCGGTGATACCCCTAGCATTAATCCTTTTGGTAAGGATTGCTATGGCTTGCCCAAGTCTTTTGTGATGCCACATGAATTTAAAGGTTTTCTCTCTGCCTGTGAAGAATGATATTGGTATTTTTTTTTTTTTAGGAAGAGTTCATTTAATCTGTAGACTGATTTTGGTAAAATGACCATTTTCACAATATTGATTCCTCCAATCCAATATCATGGGAAGTCTTTCCATCTTCTAGCATCTCCTCCACTTTCTCTCTGTTTTAAAGTTCTTATTATACTGAGCATTTACTTCCTTAGTTAGGTGTACTCCAAAGTAACTGAGGCAATTTTTAATGGAATAGTTTCCATAATTTTTCTCTGGCATGCTTATGATTGGTATAGGAAGGCTATAGACTGTTTTAATGTTAATTTTCATATCTGGCCTTTTTGCTGTGTTTATCAGTTCTGTTTTTGGATGGGAGCATACCCACACTCATTCAGTATCTTGGATGGACAACAAAGTGGTGTCCTAAGGAAGGTCACAGGAGGAGCAGATGGCTTAGTGAGCTTGTTTACATTAAAAAGAGTAAACTTTGTGGTTGCAAGGTTAAGTAAAAGTCATTAGTCCAGATTATTTCCATTTTGCAACTGTCATTTCTACACCATTGCTGATATTTTATTTTTGTTTCTTGTTGCTACTGATAAGGAAAAGTTGTATTATATAGCTTTCTCTATTCATATATAATCTTTTAAGCTTAGGCTATTTTGAAGTTTCCTTTGCTTTACTTATTAGGTAGATACCTTGAAATGTAACCTTGGGGTGCTTTACAATTCAGTTATGTTTTATTGCTCTGTGATGTTTTTATTACCCTGAGATGTTTTATTACACTATCCTATCTTGAAGCTCTGTGATGCTTTCCACTCACAATGTCTAACTGTTGATAAAGATGTGAAACTAAGAGAATAGAAAGCTCACTAAATGGTTTAATGATGCATTTGGTCCAATTAGTCTAAGAAAAGTTTAGGTCAAGCCTGTCAGATATCCATACTTGTGCTGAGCTTCTTTTATAAACTAAAATACCCCTTTGATCAATTCCTAACCCATTTAATCTGGCCTATTAATCTGTGGATTAAAGGGCATCAGATGTTCTGACCCACACTTAGGATATTTACTTTGTAAGCTAGGAGCTCAAGATGGAACTTTGCCGATCATGAAAACAGATACAGGGCCCATGTGTCAGCCGAAAGAAGATGACATAAAGATGCCTATTTAATCTCTTTCTGTGGTTTGGTTTGGTTCAAGGTCCAGAAAATGTTGTAGCCTCTGATGCTAAGTGTGAGACTACATGCATAAGAAAGAACATGGGTATATATTTGATCTCCTGGGTATATATTTGATCTCTTACTATTATAAGAACTTTCCCCTATTAACTTGTAAACTCAGTTTGTCCCGTTTATTTCATGTTTACTTAATAGGATTATACTAGGCCTGAGATGAGAAGAAAAGTGCTAAGATTGTATGGGAAATGGGTGCTATTTAGGTGTTTGATAAATTGGTTTCTGAAATCACCTAGGCCTGGACTTATTTTTTTTTTTTTTATTTATTTCTGTATGTGTATGAATGTACTGTCTGCATGCAAGTCCGTGCACCCGTGTCGTGCAACGCCGCGGAGTTCAGAAGAGGGTCTCGGATTCCCCTGGAACTGGAGTTCTCCTGGAATTGTAGCTTCAGACGGTTCTCAGCCGCCATGTGGGTGCTGGGGATCGAACCCGGGTCCTCTGTAAGAGCGGTCGGCGCTCTTAACCGCTAGGCCATCTCTCCAGCCCGGCCTGGACTTATTTTTATTGGAAATTTGTTAAACAAGGACAAATTCTGTTGACCAGTGTTTTTATTTTGAAAATAAAATTATTTCAATTTAAACATTTTATCTCATACTAGTGCCGTTATTCCTTTTACAGATTTGAACATATCGTCTATCAAATTAATTGACATCTAAGTGTCCAGTGTGTAGAGGTAGAAATGGGGGATAAATCCAAGAGGGACCCCATGATTTGCTTCCGTCAGGCTCGACTGAATCATGGCTCTGTTTCTGAAAGTCAAATTTGTCAGGTAGTCAATGCTTCAAAATTTAGGATTCCCATCAATCCCCTGAAGATGGGACCTCCTCACCAAGGCGTTTGTGTTATTCAAGGAAACTTCCTGGAAAGTTATTAAAGTGGACTGAATCAAAAAGTTTTTCCTTTTTGTTGTCCGAGGCCTTTAGACCAGGGCAACAATGGTTTCCCAAAAGCCAGAGGGAAGTAATGTACCACCAAAGTGCAGGCTGAGCGCTTTCTAATGCAGTTTCTCTTTTCCAGTCCCCGGTACACTCCTCACTGCGCAGGCGTGCGCGGCGCTGGGACACCAGCCTGGCCCTCTAGCCACGCCCACACCCAAAGACCCGCCCAGCTCCGTAGCTCTGCCCAAGCCAATAGGCGGAGCCTGGAGGGCTGGCTGAGTATCATTTCTTTCCGCCGTGTTCCATTTGCTGCCGACTCCTGTGCGTCCTGACGTCAGGTGCGCGTGATGCATGGGCGGCAGGCGGGTAAGGAGAGGCTAGCGGTGGTCAGAAGCCTTGGAGGCCATGCATGGCAGGGGGCAACAGGGGGCGATGCAAGCGGGAGGCCTGGAGGCGCAGACGCTCCTGGGCGGGAGGTAGTGGTGGTCCAGGCCGTGTCCTCCGCTTCCGCTCCCGGGCATTTCCCTTTATTGTTTTGAGCCCGGAGGGTCCCGGGAGCCTTTTCACTCAGTGTGGGCGGCCGATAGGCCTTGGGGTCCGCGGCGTGGATTCTGAGTGGTACTGGGAGTGAATGCCTCACTCCCCACGTGGCCTGCGTGAGCGGAGCTCCGTGGGCGGCGGGACAATTCACTGTAACTTAGGTTGGGGTCCTTTAAGGGCTGCTGCCTCTCTAAGGTGGACCACAGGGGAAGACACGAAGAAAGGATGAAAAGTCCTGGTGAAACGTATTCTTCCCCTTAGGAGCCCACTTCAGGTTCCGGTGGGAAGTAGGGTGATGTCCATTTGTAACACGTTTTCTGGAGACCAGTTGTTCCTGCAAGTCTAATAAATAGTTCACTTTCTGGCACCATGATCCCGTCCTGCTTTTTCTGAAATCAGCAGTAAAATGTGAGTCGAATATAGTGAAATCATCCAAAGTACAGAACTGCCAAAGCATGGGCTTAGTGGCCCTTAAAGGGCTCACTTCTAGCTTTTCTATTTTATTTTATTTTATTTTATTTATTTTATTTTATTTTATTTTATTTTATTTTATTTTATTTTATTTTGTTTTATTTTTTCACTTCTAGCTGTTCATCTGGAGAGGAAATGAATTTGTCTGTTGGGCAATAAGAGGTTTTTCCTTGCTCTCATTTTGAGGTTTAATTGCTGTTCATGTATCTTTGCCTTGTAGATGTGTGGTTGGTGACTGTCTCCAGATGCTGAGGCACCTGTATCCTTGGCACAGGCCAGTTCTGAGCTGCAGTTGGAGTAGATTGTGCCTTTTGAAGCGACACCTGTTTACAATGAAATTGCAGTCTCCACAATTCCAGTCCCTTTTCACAGAAGGATTGAAGAGCCTGACGGGTGAGAGATTAAGTGTGCCTGTGTGGTTTGGAATTGTACACTACAGAGGACTGGGCAAACATCTTTCAAACAACATTGAGATAGTTTTGTTGAACTAATGGAAGAACGGCTGACTTGTATAGTTTATAATTCAAAATTAACCTATTCACTAGATGTGAGAAGTTAACTGCACTGTATGAAGCATGGCAGTATGAAGTGTGGTGTGAAGTAATGTTCTTATCATGCTTTATGGAATGAGCCCTAGTGACACTAGATGCACCGACACATCATCGTTTGGTCTTTTGAACTGCTAAGAAGAAGAATTAGCCAAGGTTACCCCCAGGTGTGGCAATTGAAACAAATCAACAGAATTCTAAAATGATGAGAATTTGTGTTTCCAGAGCCTTAGGCTGACATTTATAATTGCAGTTAGTTATATTAGCTACTCTTTTCACTGAATTTGTGTGCAGCCAACAGAGGCTTAGAATACTGAATGCATCCCTTTTTCTGAAGTTACCAGTAATTGAAGAATGAGGAATTTTTTTTCCCCATTAAGTTGGAGTTTATTTTAAATAACCTACAGTTGTTTAAAAAGGAGTTCATGATAAAAATAGAAGATACTTGAGGAAAGATGTGGGAAGTGGACTCTACACACACACTAAACTAACAATGCCTCTAAAACTAATGATTATAGCCAAAAATGTCTTCACATTAAAATTCTGCTTATGTTTTTTTTCCCATTTTTTTTTTTTACACAATTACAAAAGAAAAAAAAAAAATAAAAGCCCTGAAATCTTGATTGTTTTTCCCTTTTTTTTTTGGAACCAAATACTCATTTTCCTCTCAGTTTATTGACCTGTGGAACTTTTACAATAAATCTTTCAAATGAAAGGCTGGAGTTTCAGAAGAAAAAGATGGCTATTGTAAAGGATACAAAGAATGCTCAGAACAAAGGATGATGGGGAAATGGTTTTCCTTTAGAAATGCAGAGACAAAGATATAAATAATTTCAGCTTAATTAGGATGTGCCACAACTTAGGAGCAGTTCAGTTACCTTCACTTTCAGGAGAGGCTTCCTAAACTGGGTGACACAGGTGAGTGAGGTTGACCTTGATTGTGTTTTTCAGTCTGGGTAGACTCATTATTAGGCCAGAACCTCAACTTAAAGGTCATGAGCAGCATTTTTTTTTTTTTTTTTTTTTTTTTTTTTCGAGACAGGGTCTCCCTGTAGCCCCAGCTGTCCTGGAACTCACTCTGTAGACCAGGCTGGCCTTGAACTCAAAAAGATCCACCTGCCTCTGCCTCCCAAGTGCTAGGATTAAAGGTGTGTGCCACCGAGCAGCAAGTAGAAGGAAGAGTTTATTTGAGTTTATGGTTCCAGAGGGAGTCCATAATGGGGTGGCGGGGGTAGATACGGTAACAGGAGGTGGCCCAGAGCAGAAAACTAAGTGGTCAAATCTTCAAGCAGGCACAGGAAGCCGAGAGCAACTGAAAATCTGGCAAAGTTTAAAACTGTTGAGTGTTGCCTCCTAGTGAATGCTTCCTCCATCAGTGCCACATCTCTTAAAACCTCCCAAAACAGCGCCCCCAACTGGGGAAAAATGTCCAAATATTTGGACCCAATGGGGGACATTCTCATTCAAATCACCACATTCCACTCCATGACCTCTATAGGCTCCTGACCATATAAAATGCAAAATGTATTTAGTCTACCTTCAAAAGTCCTCATGGTCTTTATTAGTCTCAAATAGTTTTCATAAGTCCACGGAGTCCAAAGTCTGTTCTGAGACCCAAGGCAGTCTCTTTTAACTCTAAGCCCCTGTAATATGAAATGACAAATTATATACTTTGAACATACAGTGAAACTGAATACACACTCTTAATCCAAGAGGGAGGACAAGGGGCATGGTGACTGAAAACTAACAGGGTAAACACCAAATTTCGAAACTCCATATTTGGCCTCTGGAACTTTACTTCCAAAAGGGCCTGGATGACTCAACTTGTGTAGGGTCATTTTTTTCAAGGGTTCCTGGATCTACATTTATCACAGGATTCTGGCGTAAACATACTGCCTCTATACCTGTTGCTAAAGAGACTTGCCATTCCAAACACAATACACTGCAAAGAAGTGAACAGAATTATTCCTTGGCTTTATTGTTTGTTATAGCTAATGTTTATACCAGTGATTTTAAGGCAATGTAGAATTCTGAATTATTTTCTGAATCAACAAGGAGAACTGGAAGTTCTCTGCTTCTGCAGGTTTATTGTGAAATAGGGGAACCTCATTTTCTTACAAAATAGTTCAGCGATCTCTACTGTCTGTAAGAGCTGGCGAAGCCTTGTACTTCTTTTTTTTTTTTTTTTTAATTTCTTTATGTGTATGGATGTACTGTCTGCATGCAGGTTTGTGCACCCGTGTCGTGCAATGCTGCGGAGGTCAGAAGAGGGTGTCGGATTCCCCCGGAACTGGAGTTCTCCTGGAATTGGAGTTTCAGACGGTTCTCGGCCGCCATGTGGTGCTGGGGATCGAACCCAGGTCCTCTGTAAGAGTGGTTGGTACTCTCAACTGCTAAGCCATCTCTCCAGCCCCAGCCTTGTACTTCTTTAATTCTTATTTTTGTCATTGCTGCTGGATTTATTTATTTATTTATTTATTTATTTATTTATTTATTTATTGAGACGGGGGTCTCCCTGTAGCTCAGCTGCCTGAGACTTGCCATGTAGACTAGGCACAGAGATCTCTTGTTTCACAGAGATCCATCTGCCTCTGCCTCATCCAGCTATGACTCATCTTTAATCATGTTACAGTAAATGAATCTTCTTTCCTCTTAGAATTATTTGTCAAAGAGAATCATGAATTAAGAATAGCAGGAGGAGCAGTGAGGGACTTACTAAATGGGGTGAAACCTCAAGATGTGGATTTTGCCACCACCGCCACCCCCATTCAGATGAAGGAGATGTTCCAGGCAGCTGGCATTCGCATGATAAACAACAAAGGCGAGAAACATGGGACAATTACTGCCCGGGTGAGTGAAGGTTGGGCACCTAATGGCCCTTCCATTTCTCTGATTAGAATTTAATATGTTTGTCCTATTAAAAATGAAATAACAAAAAGTATAATTAAAAATCTCAGTGCCATCTACCTTCCTCCTGAATCCTTCATAGCTGTTGCAGCTACTTTTATCTAAGCTTGATAGTTACCTCTTACCTTTACAGCTTCTAGAGGTCGAAACAAAGCAGTAACCTTGATATGCTATAGCTTTGGTTTTGAATTTGCAGCTTTGAAGATGTTCCTCATTCCTGCTTGGGAAGATGATTTTTGCTTTCCTTCCACACCATTCTCACAGCAAGCCCCTGTTCCCTGTTCTCCATTTTCCCAGAATATTTATATCAAAAATTTTCCCTCAATTATTGTTCAGAGTTTATATTAATGACTGTCACAGCTGCATTCTGGAGCATTTTTACTACATTCATGATTGTCACAGCTGCATTCTAGGACTGCATTTTTATTACATTCATGGCTGTCACAGCTGCATTCTGGTGCATTTTTACTATATTCATGATTGTTATAGCTGCATTCTGGGAGGGCATTTTTATTACATTCATGGCTGTCACAGCTGCATTCTGGGAGTGCATTTTTATTACACTCATGCCTTCTGGGAGTGTATTTTTACTATACTCATGACTGTCACAGCTGCATTCTGGGAGGGCATTTTTATTACATTCATGGCTGTCACGGCTGCATTCTGGGAGTACATTTTTACTACACTCATGCTTGTCACAGCTACATTCTGGGAGGGCATTTTTATTACATTCATGGCTGTCACAGCTGCATTCTGGGAGTGCATTTTTACTACACTCATGCCTGTCACAGCTGCATTCTGGGAGTGCATTTTTACTACACTCATGCCTGTCACAGCTGCATTCTGGGAGTGCGTTTTTACTACACTCATGCCTGTCACAGCTGCATTCTGGGAGTGCATTTTTACTACACTCATTCCTGTCACAGCTGCATTCTGGGGGTCCATTTTGACTCCCTCTCTTCTGTTGCCCTGTTCTGGAGGTCGCAGCATTCTCCTTGTACCTGACTTTCCATGAGTGCTTTCATTCCTGTCCTTGGCCAGACTCTAAGGTTCTTAAGAGATGTAAGCAGACCAGGTGGCCGATCTTTGTTCTTGTCGCTTCCCATCCTCCTGCTCTAATACGACCTTTAGGACTGCCTTTCTTCTTTGTTGTACCTTTTGTTTCCTAGATGCTGTGAGGCTTTCTTGCTTTGTGCATTCTGGTAGGAGGCCAAAACCCAATTTCATGTGTAAATACTTCCAGTTTACTCCCACACTGGTTGGATTGAATTCTACACTGAGAATAATCATCAGTGGCAGATTGAAAGACTTTGTTTTATTAATTTTTATTTATTTCTGTATGTGTATGAATGTACTGTCTGCATGCAAGTCTGCGCACCCGTGTCGTGCAACGCCGCGGAGGTCAGAAGAGGGTCTCGGATTCCCCTGGAACTGGAGTTCTCCTGGAATTGGAGTTTCAGACGGTTCTCAGCCGCCATGTGGGTGCTGGGGATCGAACCCGGGTCCTCTGTAAGAGCGGTCAGCGCTCTTAACCGCTAGGCCATCTCTCCAGCCCCTGAAAGACTTTGTTTTCTGGGTTCAGTGAGGGCCTGAGAAGCCCTTCTGATGTGTATGTCTTTGGTCTTGATAGTTTCTTAGTGACATGTGTTGTCTTGAATTCTTTTTTCATTTACCGTGCAGTATTGTTAAATGGGCCCTTTGTGTTTCTTTATAATTTCATGCCCTTCATTCAGTGTCTTCTCTTTTGAAACCTCACCTTATTTGGTTGGCGGATCTTCTAGTTTTATCTCTGCTCTTTTTCTGTATTTACGTCTTTTGTTTCGGTGTCCATAAGAACACCTTCACCTTGATCTTCCAACATTTGTGCTGTTCCTGCAACATTCAAAGCTTTACCTTTTTTTTTTTTTTTTTTTTCTTTTCCTTCTTTTTTGGTCTTTTTTGAGACAGGGTCTC
The DNA here is from genome assembly GCA_009823505.1 of Rhizomys pruinosus. Taxonomy (NCBI): domain Eukaryota; kingdom Metazoa; phylum Chordata; class Mammalia; order Rodentia; family Spalacidae; genus Rhizomys; species Rhizomys pruinosus. The sequence goes on along the minus strand of VZQC01005157.1, from coordinate 975,833 downwards.
CCTGTAGCCCCAGCTGTCCTGGAACTCTGTAGATCAGGCTGGCCTTGAACTCACAAAGATCCGCCTGCCTCTGCCTCCCAAATGCTAGGATTAAAGGCGTGCGCCACCACACCCGGCTGCTTTACCATTTTTTAAGAGTTCTTTTAGTTTATAGTCACCTACATTTAACAACAGGTATTTTCTGAGAAATTCGTTTCTAGACAATTTCATTAACATTAAATGAAAATTTAAAGCCTCTTTTGTAATAGCATAGCTGTTAAATAGCATGTATTCACCAGGAGTAGTGGACACATGCTTTTAATCCCAGCACTTGGCAGAGGCAGGCAAATCTCTGTGAGTTCAAGGACAGCCTGGTCTACATGGGGAAGCGTTGCAGGCCAGCTGGAGCTACAGGGAGACTTTGTCTCAAAAAGACTACAAAAACAACAACAACAAAAAGCTTATATCCTAGCCAGATGTGGTGGCACATGTCTTTAAGCCTTAAAATCCCAGTACTTGGGAGGCAGAGGCAGGAGTATCTATGAGATCAAGGCCAGCCTGGTCTACTTAGCAAGTTCCAGGCAGGCTGGTTAAGGCTATGGGGAACCCTCAAAAACAAAGTTATTAGTTTATATTCTATTATTCTATTCTACAGTTGCATTCCTGTTTTTAAAAACTTCGTAACAAGACACATTACATTAGCCTAGTACACAAGGTCAGGATCATTAGTATCACTGTAATCCACCCACACATTTTGGCACATTGGAAAATCTTCACAGAGTAATACTGATGGAGTGGTTACCTCCCTTTGTAAGTTGTTACCTCCCTTTGTGGAATATGTCCAGAAAGACCTGCTTGAGGCTGGTTTATAGCTAACTCTGTTCGTGCGCCTGTGTGTGTGTGTGTGTGTGTGTGTGTGTGTGTGTGTGTGTGTGTGTGATGGAAGCAAAGAAGTACATGGAAATAACAAATGTAACTTGGTTAATTATCATTACTAAGTATGTAACTCATTTTCATGTGTTAAATTTTTACCAAAACCCCTCCAGTATGTTTTTAATATACACTGATGTCTCTGCTGTTAACCAAAGTGTCTATATTACAGTTCTCTAAAGAAACAGAACTGATTAAAATGAATATATATATATATATATATATGGATTTATTAGATTAGTTTACAGAATATATACATATGAATTTATTAGATTAGCTGACAGGATAGAGTTTAAGTAGTTCCAGCAATGGCGGGGGCCACACTGGAGAGGCACAGAATCCAGTAGTTCCTCAGTCCACTAGGCTGAATGTCTCAGTAATCCCAATCTGGTGCTAAAGGCCTGAAGGATTTCTGGAGGTCTGCTAGTCTTCAGTCTACATCTGAAATCTGTTCTGCTATCAGGGAAGGAATGCCTCAGCAACACGATGACAACTTAGCAGTGACAGAGAAGGCAAAGCAGGCAAAAAGCCAGTGCCCCCTTCTGCTGTAACAGGCTGCCGTCAGACGGTAAGACCCACATTTAGGCTGAGAATTCCAGCTCAAATAATCCAACCAAGAAAGTCTCTCTCTTCTAGTTAATTCCAGTCAAGTTGACAGGTCATCAAGATTAGCCATCACATGGTGGTGTGGGATTTTTTTTTTTTCTTTTTCTTTTTGAGACAGCATCTCCCTGTAGCCCCACCTGGCCTGGAACTGGCTATGTAGACTAGGCTGGTATTGATCATAGAGATCTGCCTGCCTCTCCTGAGTGCTAGGATTGAAGGTGTTCGCCACAATGACCTGCAGGACTAGATTCTCTTCTCTCCTCCCCTCCCCTCTCCTCTCTCCTCTCCCCTCCTCTCCCCTCCTCTCCCCTCCTCTCCCCTCCTCTCCCCTCCCCTCCCCTCCCCTCCCCCTTCTCCCCCCTCTCCCCCCTTTCCCCTTTCCCCTCTCCCCCCTCCCCCTCTCCCCTCTCCCCTCCTCTCCCCTCCTCTCCCCTCATTCCTCTCTCACCTCTCCCCCTCTCTCCTCCTCTCCCCCTCCCCTCTCCCTTTCTCCCCTCTCCCCTCTCCCCTCCCCTCCTCCCCTCCCCTCCCCTCCCTTTTTTTTTAAATTTAGTGTCCCATTCTTATTTTGGATGCAATAACTTATATTTTCCATAGGTTTTTTTCAGTTAACTGTTGTGACAAGGTGTTTGTTTCCTTTTCAGCCTCCTCTGGCTGTCCTACTGGTTTTCCTTGAATTTAGATCTAACGATTGGCTGTCATTATATTTGGATATGTTCTAAACCAGGCTTGTCCCGTTATCCACATGCCATGTAGCTATGAATGCAGTCCAACACCTTAGCAGATGGTTGGATAACTGCTCTTTTAGCAGAATGATTTGAAGCCTTTATTGTCATTAGGCATGAAGTATATGAGCTAATTAGTGTGAGACTCCAATGCTGGTTCTAGTAGGAGAATTAGGAGAAATCAAGACAGTGCCGTAAGAGTTTTGCCTGCAAAGTTCATAATGTCATCTTTCTTTACCGCTGCATAGAATTCCATTGTGTAGATGTACCACACATTCTTGAAGTCATGATGTCAAGTGAAGTAACACAGCCCAGAAAAACAAATGATGAATGGTATCCCTCATTTGTGGATGCTAGCACCACAAATCCCTAGTTGAAAGGCAAGCTGAGCAAAGTTAATCTTGTATTTCTTTTTATCTGAAGGCAACTGTGCTATTATAATGTGAATCCCTTAACAGGCTCTAGAATTAACTGTCCACTTATTTTCAGACTTTGTAATTGTGGTATACGTGTGAAGGGTATGTAGTCATATATTAGGGTAATATAAAATTAAAGGGAAAAATGTGAACTCCTAAACATAAAAAAAAAGTTTTCGGGGGGTAAGCCTGGTGGTATAATACTTTGAAAATCAAATGGAGAAAGATAGGGCTTGTGTTGATTTTCACTTAATCTTGTTTTTGTTGTGATACTTTATTCATAGTGGTAGCAGTTCCTGGTGTACCAAGTTCTGATTATTTTTTGCCCAACCTGGTTTTGGTGTGGAGAGGGAAGATATTTTTATGATTTTCAAATAGTTTTCCCTATTATGAGTCCTCTTTTCCTTTGATATATAATTATATCTCAAGATCCTGAATTTATAGTGTGATTATAGATACAGTTGGTATCTAGAGAATTATGTGAAAGTGTAAGGAATTCTAGAATAGACTGAGAGTGATATTCAGTTTTCACTTTGTAATGAGGACATTCCAAACTCTTGGAAAGAAAATCCCTTTGCTTGACTACTGATAATATACTATTTGTCAGATAACTTACATATGTTCCTTTTTCTCCAGGGCCTTTGGTCATCTTTTCATTTGAAATATGCTTCTTCCCACATCAGCGTGTATGTCCAGATCTTCCTTATTTCTCAAGGCTTAGGTATATGTCATTTAGTTATGAAGGCATTCAACCTTGGCACCTGGAGGCAGTCTCTCTTTCCAAGATACATGTAATACTTTTTTTCAACTGCATTGGAAAATACCAGTAAAAGAATTTTAGGATCTGTTACTTATTTATTAGCCCTTTGCTAATGGCATATATTCTAGCAGTTGGTATTCAGCTCTTTGCAGACTGGAGCTATTAGAAAGTATTTCAAGCCGGGCGTGGTGGCACACGCCTTTATTCCTAGCACTTGGGAGGCAGAGGCAGGTGGATCTCAGTGAGTTCAAGGCCAGCCTGGTCTTCAAAGTGAGTTCCAGGCCAGCTGAGACTAAAGGGAGACCCTGTCTCAAAAAAAAAAAAAAAAAAAAAAAAAAAAAAATGAGGGCTCCTCTCTACCACCTGGCTTCTCACAGGTGGATGTTTGTGTGTTAAACTAATCTTATTTTACCCACAATGGGTATTTTTAAGAAAACATTTAGATTTATCTATTGTATCTTTTGTGCAAAGCTATATGTATATAGTAATTGACTTTAAACAGACATAATATTCTGGGAGTAATGGTGTATGTGTTTAATCCCTGTACTCCATAGGCAGAGATAGGCAAATCTTTGTGAGATGGAGGCCAACCTGGTCTATAATGAGTTCCAGGCTGGTTGTGGATACAAGAAGACCCTATTTCAAAAAGACTAAAACAACAACAGTCATCATTGGCAGGGATCACAGTACTATGTCTGAAGACAATTTATTTTATTATTTTTATTTTATGTGTTCAAGTGTATTACCTGCATTTGTGTAAGTGCACTCGTGTTATGCAATGGCTATAGTCAGAAGAGAGCATCGGATTCCCCTGGAACTGGAGTTACAGACAATTGTTAGGCACCATGTGGGTGCTGGGAATCAAACCTGGGTCCTCTGCAAGAGCAGCCATTGAACAGAGACATTTCTCCATTCCCAATCTTAAGACAAAATTTTAAAACATCCACAAAACCAAACTGGAACTTTGTGGGGATACTATGAGGTGGTTCAGTAGGTAAAGGCCTGATGATCTGAGTTCCATACCCAGAACCCACATGTTGGAAGGAGAATACTGATGTGTCAAGTTGTCCTCTGTGCTCAACATATGTGCCATGGTACAGTCACATCCACATCAAAGATTGTGAAAAGAAAAGGACAAAAAAAAAATGTGTGTCTAATTGCAGCTTCATGAAGAAAATTTTGAAATTACTACACTCCGAATTGATGTCTCTACTGACGGAAGACATGCTGAGGTAGAGTTCACAACAGACTGGCAGACAGATGCTCAACGCAGAGACCTCACAATAAATTCCATGTTCCTAGGTAATGTATAAGGTAGCATAGCATTTTAATTCAGCCTATCTGAATGTCCTCTTTGCACATGAAAAATGTCCTCTTTGCACACTCCTGCACTCTGGAAATATCCTCTTTGCACACTTCTGCACTCTGGAAATGTCCTTTGCACACTCTTGCACTCTGGAAATGTCCTCTTTGCACACTCCTGCACTCTGGAAATGTCCTTTGCACACTCCTGCACTCTGGAAATGTCCGTTGCACACTCCTGCACTCTGGAAATGTCCATTGCACACTCCTGCACTCTGGAAATGTCCTTTGCACACTCTTGCACTCTGGAAATGTCCTCTTTGCACACTCCTGCACTCTGGAAATGTCCTTTGCACACTCCTGAACTTTGGAAATGTCCGTTGCACACTCCTGCACTCTGGAAATGTCCGTTGCACACTCCTGCACTCTGGAAATGTCTGTTGCACACTCCTGCACTCTGGAAATGTTCTCCAGCTTAGGTTGCATTGGCTTCTTGATTTTTTTTTTTTATATATATTTTTAATTTATTTTTACTTTACGGGTATGAATGCTTTGACTGAACGCAATAACTGAACGTAGTAAGTACACCCATGTCCTGCAGTGCCCATAGAGACCAGAAGAGGGCATTGGATACTCTGGCTCTGCAATTGTGGATGGTTGTTAGTCACCATATTGGTGCTGGAATTCAAACCCAGGTCCTCTGGAAGAACAGCCAGTCCTTAACTGCTGAACCATCTCTGTACCCTGGATTAAATTCTTGTAGGAGACAGGGTATCTATCATGTTGGCTGCTGCCAAAATCCCTGGGTTCAGATTCTGTGTCACTAGCTGAAAACGAGATTGTGATGTTTCCTTTGTGGAACTGGAGTAAAGATTAAGGGAGTGAATAATTGTAATGCTTAGAACTGTGCCTGACACATTTACATATTGTCTGTTACTCTATTAACAGTACCTCAACAGTCTAAGAAGCAGGTACACACTCACACTCCCTCCCACAGTGTCACTCTCTTTCCTCTATTGTCTTTCATACATGCATGTCTTATCTCCCTTTTCTGGTGTCTTGCCACAGAATGGCAAGTAACTTCATTAAATCCTCATTACTGACTCTGAACACAACTTCAGATTCTTTGTTAGCATTGCGTCTTGGGAGTTACCAATAGTTGGGGTTGATATGCAAAATGAAACTTGTCTGTGTTATTGAAAGTAATGAGAAGGATTGAGGGGTTGAGATGAATGAATTAGTTCAGTATTTTGGTTCATTTTTGAAAGGCCTTTTTTGTATTTTAAGTTTCCTATAAGTCCTTTTTGTTTGATTTTTGCTTTGTGGGCTAAGAAAGTAAGTTTAGTAAAGATGAATCAGATGAAACTGCAGGATGTTAAGTGCCTGAGTTCAAGTTAGATAATAATAGTGAGAATCTGGACTTCCAAAGCTCAGGAGATTTATAAGAGGGGCCCCAATTAGTGTCTTATTTTCTCTCAATTATATAGTCAAAGATACAAGTGTTTGTTTGTTTTTTAATTGTTCAAACAAACTGCTCTAACTAGACTAATGTAGAGTTTTGTTCAACAGCTAGCTTCTAATTATACTTCAGTAAAAGAGAATAACATTCTTTTTCAGGATAGTGTTTTAGAAGATAAAAGGTACTTGTACCATTTTGTAATGTTTACTGAACCTTAGCATGTGCCCAGCACCAATTTGAAGAATGTTACATAAAAATTATCAACCTTATGAACTCCTGATAGCTTGCTGAAAATTATGTCTTGCAAATTGTGGAATTAGGATTCTAGGTGAAGCCCGGAAGTTGCAGAGGTCGTGTTCTTAATTTTATTTCACATCTTTAATATTTTTTTTTAAAGATATCCAGAGCAATACAAAATACCCATTTACATGATGCCACTTTTAAGTTAGCCCAGTTTTCTGTTCAGGTTTCTTTTAAGCCTTATTGGTTCAACCATTAATATAGCATGGACATTAATGACTGGACTATATTGCTTCCTAAGTCTTTTTGAAAATGAGGGTCCTGTACGTGTTTGCCAGGGAGTTATACATCCTCTGTAGCCTGTATTAGAACAAGTAATGTTAAGACAAATAAACCTTCTAGTTTTATTTGCCTGCTTTTTTTTTTCGTTGAAATTTGCCATATACTACACTGCATCAAGATGGTTCATATGGGACCACTGGCCCGAGTACTTGGCTGGTTCCTGCTTTTAAATGTCTCCTTTTTCAAATCTCTGGGAAAACTGGCTATCTTTGTCTTGGAATAAGATTTTTAACTGGGAGGTTGGGAGGTATTGGCAACACCCCAGGATCACCATCTCTGTCGACATGTGCATTTACATGTCGACAGAGGCCAGAAGGAGTATATTTGGTATCCCCTGGTCATTCTCTGCCCATTTCTTTGAGGCAGGGTCTGTCCCTGAACCTGGGGCTTGTGTTTTATCGGTTAAGCTGGAAGCCAGCAGGACTTGGTGATCCTTCTGTGTGATTGGGAGCTGGCATCCCTGTGCCTTTGCAGATGCCTGGCTTGCTAAATGTGCCGTAGGAGCCAAACTCCAATTCAGATGTTCTTAACCACTGAGCCACCTTCTCAGCCCTGTGTGTAAACAATTATAAAACATTTTTCTGTGGTGTCTTCTGCCACACTTATGTTTAGAAGATTAATTTGGCTATTGCTGTTTATATTCCTATATCAATATGAAAAACAGTCTTCATATATCTTGTGCTCCCCCAACTCCTCCACCACTTGCTAATTTTGTGGTACATTGCTTTTTTAAGTTTATTCTTGAGGGTGCTGTCTTTTTATTTATAAAAAGTCTTTTAGCCTGTCTCTCATTTGGTAGTGGTATATGTGAATATTGCTAGTACCTGTATTTTAATATTATAATTCTGTTGAATTTTTATTGTTTGTGTAGTTTTTAGATTTTTATTTTGGAGACAGGGACCTCGCTACGTAGACCAGGCTGGCTTGGATCTCAACTGAGATACGCTTGCCTCTGCATCCCAAATGCTTGAACTAAAAGCATGCTCCACACCTGGCCTTAGGGTTCCCCCCCCATCAAATTCTTGTTAATGTTCTTCCCTCTTTTCTAATGAATAGGTTTTGATGGCACCTTGTTTGATTACTTTAATGGCTATTCAGACTTAAAAAATAAGAAAGTTCGATTTGTTGGAAATGCTAAACAGAGAATCCAAGAAGATTATCTTCGAATTTTAAGATATTTCAGGTATGAATTCATATATTTTAAAAGTAGAAAACTACAGTTGTTAATGTCACCACTAGAGCATAATCCTGTTGTATGTAGTATGTATAGATAGGTATACAAAACCCCGGGCGTCTGTGTTCATGGTGAGGTAGCACCCTCTTTCAATCCCAAAACATGCATATTTATACCTTTCTATGCAGTCTTTTCTGTATGAAAGCTTTAAATTATTTAAATCCATTATTTTTATTAAAATTCTTTTCTTTTATTGATCCTATGGTTTGCGGTGTTCCCATGGGCTAGCACTGTTGTAAATCCCAGTAATGCTTTCACGGGGCTTAGAGTTTGAGGTGCTCTGGGAAGTATCTGGTGCTTCACCACTAAATGACACTGCCCCCCCCCCCAAAAAAAAGGCTACTAAATGAATGTATAAATACATACTTTTAAAAGTTGGATAAACTTGGTATGAGAAAATACATGGATGGTTTTGAGGTAGCAGTTAGATTTTTAATTAATACAAAAAAAAGCCACGCCTATGGTAGTGTAGCAGGATCTCGTTACACGAATACATTGTAACTTAACATTGAGCACATCTCCACCTTTAGATATTTATCATTTGTTTATGGTAAGACATAAATGTTTTAAGCTTTTGGTTATCTGTAGCATCTTACTCTGCAGCAATACTTGGGAACATTATCTTATGTATTTAAGTATAACTTAGTATTCACTAATCAACTCTCCTTACCTCCTCCTGAGCCTTGCAGTCATCCCTTTGGTTACACAGGAGATTATCAACTATTTGTCTTTTTTTTGTGCCTGACTTGCTTTATTTAACAAAATAGTCAGGGTTTTTTTTGTTGTTTCTGGCTTTGAACTCTCACAGATCTGCCTGCCTCTGTCAGAGGCGGGAGGCCACCAGGCCCAGTAATATGATCTCTCCTTTTGTCCATGTTGATGGAAATGACAGGATTTTGCACCAAGAGCAGGGGCATATGCCTGTAATCGTAGCACTAAAGACCCTAAGGCAGGTTAGCCTGGGATGCAGACTAAGTTTGAGGCCACAAATACTACATTGTCTTGTCTGTTTCTATTTCTTGTCTGTTTCTTACAATGAACATGAGAAAGCCAGTATTACCTAATAATACCGACTTTATTTCTTTAAATAATATATCCTACAGTGGAATACATGTGCATTATTTGTATTTTGGTTTTCTGGGGAGTCTCCATTCTGTTCTCTGTAGTTTCTGTATTAATTTAGTTCATTTCTACTTTTGTCCATATGGTTTTCTGAATGACTTCACCAGCACTTGTTATCTCTGGTAATGGCCATTCTTAATGGAATGACATCATACAAGTGTGATGTGCATTTCTCTGATGACTAGCAATATTGAACATCTTTTTATATGCTTTTGGCCATTTGTACATGGAGAGTTTTATCTAAATACCTTATCAGATGTATGATTTGCAAGTACTTCTGTAGGTTGTATATTATTGGGTGGTAATTCCCTACCAGTAATTTTAATATTCTAAGTTTTAACCTTAAAGAAAAAAAAAATTCCTAATATAAAACTCATTTTTTTTTTTTTTTTTTTTTTTTTGTCTTTTCAAGACAGGGTTTCCATGTAGCCCCAGCTGTCCTGGAACTCACAACGTAGACCAGGCTGGCCTTGAACTCACAAAGATCCGCCTGCCTCTGCCTCCCAAGTGCTAGGATTAAAGGCGTGCGCCACCACATAAGGGCTGTGGGGATAGCACAGTGGTGAAAGGCTGAGGATGAGAACCGCAAGAAAATAAAACTCATTTTGCGGGGGCTCTAGAGATGGCCTAGCAGTTAAGAGTGCGGACTACTCTTGCAGAGGACCTGGATTCGATCCCCAGCACCCACATGGCAGCTGAGAACTGTCTTTAACTACAGTTCCAGGGAAATCTGACACTCTCTTATGACCTCCAGGGCATTGCAGGACATGGGTGCACAAACCTACATGCAGACAGTACATTCATACACATAAAAAATTTAAAAAAAATTTTTTAAACTCATTTTACGCTATATGAGACCACTTAAAATACTATATAGCAGACTGTAAAAATTTTGTCAGTAAATGCTAGTTTACTACATTTTAGTCTATCTAAAGAGTCTGTTAAGTAACAGACTATACAGAAAGACCTTAGAAGCTGAGAGACAGAATGGATGTACTTCATGGCTTCTGTTTCTAAGAATCTTTGAAACGGTGCAGTGTTTGCAACCTCATAGTGATATATGAAGCTCTTCATTAAAACTTTGGATATGCACACATAGGTGAGTTTTGAGGCTCAAGACTGCCCCCTTGTATCCAAGTCTAGTTTGGTACCTTTATAAGATTCAAGAACTACATTTGAGCTGGGCCTGGTTGTGCACACCTTTAATCCCAGCACTCCGGAGGCAGATCTCTGTGAGTTCGAAGCCAGACTGGTCTGCATAGCAAGGGCCAGGACAGCTGGAGCTACAGGGAGACCTTGTCTCAAAAAGACAGTCCTCTCCTACCCTCCTCCTCCCCTCCCTCCCAAACAAACTACTTTTGAGAGTCAAACGGAGACTCTGAGTGACTGTAATATAATGGATTCCTTGGTTCTAATTCCCTTTAACTTTAAGAGAAAATTACCTATATTTTATTTATTCTTAGATTTCTAACTTTAAAGAAATTCATGAACTGACTACATGATTTCCAAGGTCCCTTCCATACCTACCCAAGTCTGTACTTAATCCATCAAATAGGTAACAGGACAGCACTAATAAAAATGGAAAATTGACTTTTCTGGTGATATATGCCCAGATGGAGGTAATATACTCTAGAAATTTTTATCTTGTAGGTTTTATGGCAGAATTGTCAGTGAACCTGGTGACCATGACACTGAAACTCTGGAAGCAATTGCCGAAAATGCCAAAGGCTTGGGTGGAATATCAGGAGAAAGGATTTGGGTGGAACTGAAGAAAATTCTTACTGGTGACCATGTGAATCATTTGATCCACTTGATCTATGATCTTGATGTGGCTCCTCATATAGGTGAGAACAAGTTACAAAATATTTATATTCCTACCAACAAAATACCTAGCTTAAATTTCATAAGAATTAAAAATGCTTTGCATTATGCCTAAAGAATTTCAAGTGGTGAAATGAAATTCTCAGGTAAACTTTATGATTAAGGGTAGGAAAGTTTGGTTATGGGTAAAGAATAGTTCAGAGCAACCACTGGAGTCAGACCTAGATTTGATGAAGCTGTGCCACTTACTGGTCTTAGAGTTTGGATTAGTTTTTCATTTAAAAAGGAGGCTTGAGGGGCTGGAGAGATGGCTCAGCAGTTTAGAGCGCTGACTGCTCTTGCAGAGGACCAGGGTTCGATTCCCAGCACCCACATGGTGGCTAAGAACCGTCTCTAGTGCCAGGCAGAAGCAGGTGGATCTCTGTGAGTTCAAGGCCAGCCTTGTCTACATAGCGAGTTCAAGGCCAGCTGGGGCTACAGGGAGACCCTGTCTGTCTGAAAAACACCAAAAATAAATAAATAAATAAATAAAAAAGAGGCTGAAAATAACAGTTTAATATAAAGACTAAGAGGAGGCAGTGAGTTTAAAACATCTAAGGTGTTTTTCCACTTGGTGTTCTAGCACATGACTTTAGTCCTTAGAGGCAGAGGCAGGGTAGCCAGGGCTATATATAGTTTGACTATGTCTCAAAAGTGCTTTTACAAGAATGTTATCAGAAGTTATTAGTTATTAATAACAATCAGTATATTCCCAGAGTCTGTATTTCTGAAGACAAAAATCATTAAGAAGGGGATGGAGGCAGGTGGGGGTTTGACTGGTAAAGCATGTGCTGTGCAGCTGCCAGGACAACAGCTGCTGGCCGCCTACTGAAAATGAACATCACCAGGCTTCCCCTCGGAGTCAAGAGTGACTAGATGATGATGGAGCAACAGATGGGGCTGATGCTGAGCACTAGAGACAGAACATTTCTGCACACTAAAGACGTGAATGAATTTTTACTAGTAAACAATGAAAAACTATTTTTGTACCGACAGGTTTACCTGCTAATGGAAATTTAGAAGAATTTAACAAAGTCAGTAAAAATGCTGAAGGCTTTTCACCAAAACCAATGACTCTTTTGGCCTCTTTATTCAAAGTACAAGATGATGTCACAAAACTGGATTTAAGATTGAAGATTTCAAAAGAAGAGAAAAACCTGGGTTTATTTATAGTTAAAAACAGGAAAGACTTAATTAAAGCAACAGATAGTTCAGAACCATTGAAACCCTATCAAGACTTCATTATAGATGTAAGTATGTATAAGGCTTGGTCAGAAAATATGCTGTCTTCACTGAATGTAGAAACTAACATCTATAATTCTGTATATTTTACGAAAGTATTTACTACGTAAAGTCCTAAGTGTTTCATTATGTGATAAAACTGCCTGGCACTTAAGTCTAGGGAACCGGACGCGACTGCCCGTGTGTGTGAACTGCTGAAGTACCAAGGAGAGCATGGTCTTCTCAAGGAGATGCAGCAGTGGTCTGTCCCACCCTTTCCTGTGAGCGGACACGACATCAGGAAAGTGGGTATTTCTTCAGGCAAGGAAATTGGGGCTTTGTTACAGCAGTTACGGGAACAGTGGAAGAAAAGTGGTTACCAACTGGAAAAAGATGAACTTCTAAGTTACATAAAGAAGCCCTAAAATGGGCTCTGAAACACTGGGAATTGGGGTAAGATTGGCTTTCTTTGCTTCAGTTTCTTAACTCCTAAGAAACAACAGTAAGCTTAAACCCAGCGTAGAGGTATTATTACCAAGGAATTGTATTTTACTAAGTTGAAGTCTACCTCCTCTTAATGTAGTTTATAACTCTGATTTTTATGGGTTCTTTTGGAATGGTATCTAGTAAGAAAAGTACAGTTGGTCATCTCTGTAGACTAAGTATTGCTTTTGCATGAGAAAACAGTAAGGACCTTAAAATTTATTGAAGAAAAATGTTTATAAATGTGTGTGTTTAAAATTACTTAGATTATGATGTTTCCATCTTTACCTTACACAGGATTTGTTCTGATTTCTTTGTCTGCAAAGCTTAGAAGAGTTACAGCAATAACTTGGCCTCTTATATCTGTGTACTGTGAGCAAACACCAGTTTGGGGGATAAAATGGTTTTTGCAAAGCATATTTCATTAAAAGCCTAGATAAGAGGATGTTTAACAGGGCTCTGTTGTTGCATAACAGGGAGCATCAAAAACATCTTCAGCCAGGTCAGTAATGCTAGATTCAACATAACAGAATTTCTGCTGTTGTACATGTGTAGGAAGTATACAGACCTCACCATCAAAACTGGCTGTTTTGTGTAAGATTCCTTTAAACAGCACTGTCCGCAAGTAATGGTAAACAGTATAGACTGAGATACACTCTGGGAGGTGAACAGAACTCCAATACCTCATGTACTGGCAGTCTGAATGCTGTACTAGTGGAATTTTAAAAAATGACAGTCAGGACTAGCCTATTCTTGAGTTACACTTTATTAACTGTACTTACATAAAGGTTATATGTGAAGCTTCACATTCTGGTTTTGGTCTCACCAAAATCACACTCAAATATTTTACTTGATTACTTTGACTTTATGATAATCCATCATTGCTTTACATAATTCCAAGGTAGACAAGTAGGAAGGAGAACACTCAATTGTAATTATTTCTTTATGCACAACCAAATAATGTAGATTGTATGTAGGTTATTAGTTTTGTCAGTTTGCTCAACGATGCCCTTCAATTCCTTGAAATTGTTAATAGGGTATAATCCCAGAGTTCCATATTGTTTACGAATACTTGCAAATAAAACTTTCTGATATGGTAAAACATGCATATAATACTTTTTAAAGGGGTCTTACATATGACAGAATACAGTTACTATTCAAATAAATAGTGCAAATAAACCAAGATGCTATTTTTTTCAGCTGAAACTGCTTATTTTACTCTTTAATATTTTCAAAATTTACAAATCAGTATCTCAGACAAGCTAAAGAAAATTGAAAGGAACAAAGTCCTTTTGAAATAGTATACATTGCCTCACTTTGTCTTGTGCTTAGGGAACTTCCATCACTTGGAGCATTGGTTCTACCCCCGTTCATAGATTTCCCCCATCATTTCACAGGGGTTTTCAATCCTGTAGATGACATATGTACCACTGGGTAATTAATGGTACCAAGCTACTAAAGCACAGGTTCCTGAACCCCACCTTCTGTTACTACACTGCTTTTTCCATGCCTCTGAATGTGTACTGTTAAATGTGATAGTCAAACACCATAACCCACTATACAAAGTTGCTGTTTACTTCTACATCAGAGGCAGTTATAAAGTCCAGGGCAGATAAGATGAAAGAATCAATTTATAAACATAATATTACTTTGTCTGGACTTATTTCATCTTCGGTTTCTGGAATTGTGGGTAACAGAGCAGATCGAGTTAAACCCCAAAATTTTTGAGGTGACATGTCTTTTTTGGTAGCTGTGAACTTCCATCCAATGTGGCTTGCACATATCTTACACTGGGCAATGGTCCAGGCATACCTGTAAAATGAAGTAAAGACACAACATAAAGACATAGATTTTTTTTTGATGTTCTATGTATTTCAAACATCATTTTTCAGAGATTTTTGTATCTTAAGCCTACCTATCTAAACCTCTTATGAAGTTTTTAGATGAAATACTGTAGGCTAGGCATCTCCTGAAACAATGCTTATAAATTTACAAAAGCCTTGTCATATAATTAGACATGTCAAAATAAATATATAATTTGACATTTAAGCTATCTTTAAATTGAAAAATCTTATTACTGTAGGTTTATGTACAGCTACTTGCCAAAAACCACATTCCAACTTGATCCAGCTATAACTTTGTTGTTTTCTAGTACAGTCATTTCAGAGTTAGCAACCATTGCACAGATATTTTGTCTGAGTCAAATTGGATGCCATTTGTAAGATTTAAGAATTACTCAACAAATTACAAACTGTGTTTTCCTTAGGTATAGTAGTATATTAACATATTAATTTCAGCTTTAGTCCTTAGGAATGATGTCAAATAAGGTGGTTTGCTTAAATTCAGGACAGCAAGTAAAATTGTCTATCCTATCCTTACTCAGTGTGCCATTTTCAAAGTTAATGGCTCACCCAGAATCAACCAGCCTAGAAAGATTTGATGGTTTCTATATCTTGTTTTTCTCTGCTTAGGTGAAACCTGTGATTTTTATATCCCTATAGATTATAATCCACATATGAATAGTTGCAATGGATAAAATAGATTTTTTTTTAAGTTGTTATAAGCTTTTTTTTTTTTTTCTCCTGTCTTTTCCAGACAGGGTCTCCCTGTAGCCCCAGCTGTCCTGGAATTCGCTCTGTAGACCAGGCTGGCCTTGAACTCACAAAGATCCGCTTGCCTCTGCCTCCCAAGTGTTAGAATTATAAGGTATGCGCCACCAGGCCTGGCAGTCATAAGCTTTTTAAATAGCAATTTCATTTTTACCCTAACATATGTACTGAAACACAAAAAAATCCTTTTTTTCCTATTGATTCATTGAGGTCCAGTTACAAAATAAGCATTTTTGTTTGTTTTATATCAAAATTCTAGAAACGTCACATAGGACTTGAGAATCAACAACAAATAAAACACATTACCCAGGAAACCAGCTGTGTACTGTAGAAGGCCGGCCAATCAGATTCAAGTTGGAAGCTTTGTACACAGTCAGTGTCTCATGCACATATCCATGAGGGTTCACATAGGCTGCCATGGGACCACATAAGGACAGACTGCAACAGAGTCAATATGGAGGGTAAGACAAAAATGGAAAGAAACAGGAATGCTAGTTTGTTTTTTGAGGGATAAACTGAGGTTTTGAGTTAAATACTAGACCCTTAGCATAGGAGGTTGGGAGATACTCCAGTTTTGCTTAAATATTTTGATCATCCTGAGGGATATACAATAGCAATGCATAAAAAGCCTAGTGAAAAGGGTTTCTCTTTGGCCAGTTGACTGCTCTGCAGAAAGCAGTGTCCTTATTCTCTTGATTTATGCTTCTGATGAGTGATACCACAGCATTAGTACATGTTTAGAGGTTTACTCTAGTGCAGCCTGAGTAGCCAAGCTGGCTGAATTACAATGCCTGAAGGATACTCTAATCAGCTTTCCAACAAAGTTGGGGAGAAAGCAGTGTGCAGGCATTTTACTTTTTACCATGCTCATGAGCTGTCCAATGTGGGTGTCCCCAGCCTTACCCTAAACTGAATTACTTGCATTACTTAATATATTTTTAGGCAATTGAGGAAACTAAAAGCTTGACTATCTATCTATAATGTTAATAGGGAAGTTGGAGATATTTTGAAAGAGGCATAGTAAAAACAATAAGGTCTCACCTAAATATTTCATTCTTGGTTGTTATTTCTGTTTCTTGACATTGTTTACAGCAAAGGGAAGTACACTACAAAGTTAAGAGAAAATTACAGTGGTAAAAATTAGGCACTTGTAATACCCTGGGAATGTATATCATCACACTTTGGACCACTGAAATATGAGGCAAAAGTGAATTGTATCTTTTTTAAAAAAATGAATTATAATTTTCATAAGATTTGGTAATAATACTCATGTTTAAAGACTGTAAAAATAATCTGGGATAAGAACTGTTAGATTTTGGAGTGTTAGTCTTTATTGGTTAAACACTCTTATCCTCCAAATCTGGAATGATCCAAATTCCAAATTAAAAAAAAAAAATTTAGAGCATTTCTGATTAGGGGGTCTTGAACTTTATAAAGTTTCTTTTAATAAAAAAAAAAAAACCATGACAGATAAGCAGTATTTCTCCAATTTCCTGACCAGATGACACGGAAGCAGGGTGCACTACCAGTCTAGCTTGAGCATCCATCTATACAAAGTCTAGCCTGAGCATCATCTACACAAAGGACAATACTTTTTACTCACTTTATTCATGATGTCTAATTCACAGCGAAGTCGCTGGATAGCACTACCAATTTTAAGGAGCTGAATTCTTAATACATCATCAATAGGAAGACAAGCAGCTACTCTGTAAGAAAAATCTTAAGAGATAGGGTAGAATTTTTAGGTTTTAAACTTAAGAATCATTAAACATCAGGTAAGATAATCATTAAGCCCTTGTTCATAGAGCTTCCATAGTATACACTTTACATAATCTATAAAACAAACCAATTGTCCCTTTAAATCAACATGTACATGTGAGAACATGTGAAATGTCAGTTTCTTTTTTAAGTGTCTTATAAGAAATACAGGGATTGTACGTAAATAAAGTTCTGGAACTAGATTTAATGGTAAAACTGTGGAGAAACAGAAGTGACAACTCCCACTTACAATTTAACTTTAGATGGAACATTTGCCCAAAAGAATACTAATGAAATAAGAGAATTGTGTTACAACTTTAAAATACTATTTTCAAAATATTCACAGCAAAGGAAGTATGTTTGCTTTTTCAGAATTCTAAGCTTTAATATTTTTAGCAACTAAAAGGCTCTTAATTTCTTTCAGCAAAACATGACAGACTCCAGTACAGAAAAGTCACTTTCATACCTATTGGATTTGAAGGAAGAGAATCATCTTTTAGATTTTCATCCCATTCACGTAGCTGTCTCTTAATTCTATCCATTAAGGTTTCCTGGTTTAAAATAAAAGTAACCATAAATTCACAATGTTTAGAAGTTACTGTGTGCTTTTCAGCCCTTGGTAGAAGTATGTTGTTAAAACCTAAGACCCAATGAAGCAAGGTCCAATGTCTGATTTTTAGGTGGCAATGAGTAAGCATAGCTCTTTTGACCAGGATTAGGTCAGTACCCCAGGCCTCTCACTCTCAAGACTGTTATTCTTAAGGGACAGGTGTTCCTAAATGCCTCTGAACACTGTTCTAGGCTCCTATCATGCTTCTCAGACATTATGGCTCAGTTCAAAAGACTATGCCCTGTATATTGCACTAACATTGCCATGTATGCACTTTACTTGGCAATTACTACAAAGAAGTGCTGTCTTGGCCCAGACATTACCCAAAACACCTCCATAGAGTGCATCTGTGCCTTTCTGCTGAAGGGCAGCAATCAACTGCATTTCCCTTTAGTCTCGTGTTTGCCTTAAGTGCTTAAAAACTACTTTAGTTTTTCCACCACATTAGATTCCTGGGACTCATTAAGAAAAATTAGTAACATTCGTTTAATGTCTGCCAAGTGAAATAGCTTCTATTACGTCCACTTGCCCCCAAACAACAAAGTGAGGGAACATGGACTTTAAGCCAGTTTTTCTGTCCCAAATCATGATTTGAGTTACTATAGTAGTCTATCTCTTAAATGTGGCAGTGCTTACTGTTAAAGTGACAACAAAAAGGCCTTGTAGATGCATCAGTTAATACATCAGTGTAGAGAGATATGTTAATATACTTGTTTGGAGAAAACCTTATTTAAAATTTTGTGTGTGTGTGTACGTGTGACTTGTCATCTTCCGAATTTCTGGAACTATTAAAAATATCATGATACCTTGCTCTTAAGTTATAAGGAACTAGAACTATTAAATGTAAAAATTTGAATAAAAGACAAAACATCCTCTAGTAACGTCTGCCTCTTTTTACTTTAGTATAATAAACTACACTAAGCTCTGACTTTTAACACAGACTATGATCATACAATTTTAGGTGAATTACTTACAGCATCATATAATGAATACAACCAGCGTGGCCATGAAGTCAGATTTGCACAGTGAAATTTTCTCTTAAAAGAAAAAAAAGTCACTTAATTCAGAGGAAAGATTTGAAAAATACAGATGGTTATAACGTTTGATATGTGCTTATTCCTTCAAAAGCACTTTCTAACTTTTTAAAAACTGATACTTTACTAGATGATTACCTAAAATGTTTGACAATTATATGCCTTTCAAATATATACTGGAGCTGTTGGAGGCACAAACACATTCACACACCTCTTAATAACCAAGAGACATTCTGAGAGATGCTAGTCAGGTGGTATCTGTGCAGACATCACAAAGTGTACTTACATACCTGGGTGGTGTAACTATACAACTAGGTTGCACAGTGCAGTCTGTTACTCCTTCACTGTAAACTTACACAGCATATTGCTGAACTGTAGGCAACTGTAACACAGTGGTGGGCACCTCTCTATAAGTCTGTTGAAACATCAGCAGGTAGTAACCTAGGTGCTTACTGAGGACAGATTATGCAGAACTAGAAGCTGCTCTGGGAGGGTCAGTGAATGAAGAATGAAAGATGTAGGACATTACTGTCTGAATATTACTATAGGTTATACTTAAACTGTATTAAATGTATAAAATGTTTTCTTCAGTAATTAACATTTTCATTACTTCAGTTGGAGTGTTTACCTTAAAGGTGTCTTTCAAGGGGCCTTGTTTCCAGGTATTTATTACATTTCAGTCTACCTAAAGGTGGTCTGGATGGCTGATGGTTTCTGAGTCAGGCTCAGGGCAAGATTCAAACCTAATGAGCTGGAGCAAAAGACTAAAGTCCTCTTTAGTAAGTTGTCCTTTACCCTTAACACCATATGATAAGAATTGTTAATGGTTCGATCACAGGACTTTTTAAAAAGTGCTTATTAATACAGCAGATAAAATACGTCGTGGCAAGAACTTCCAACTCTCAGAAGACAACTGTTGTCAGTAAGGCCTTGATTTCACCCTTTAAGAGAAAACATGGGTGGTCACAGACTTGGAAGAGGGAAGTAGGTATGATCTGCATAGAGGGAGTCTCCCTAATATCATCCAATGTGCTGCACATTTTTATGTCTTTGGGATATTGTGGCTGACTAAAACAATAAAAAGACTAAAACCACAGCTCATAGAACTCATGCTTTAGGAGATTATTTCCTAAAGTTAAATACACCCAGGAAAAAAAGTCTGAGTTTAGGTGACTGACTTGAGTATAGAGTTAAATTATTAAAACATTTTCCACATTAAAAAGATCGCTTCCATAGTACAAAAATGTACGCAAGAGTATAGTTCAAAAGTATAAATTCTGACACATACTAAAACAAAAGAAGCCAAAATCATTACAAACAATAGAATGTGACATGTTAAATTGTTATAGGAATGCACTATGTGAGGGTCCTAACCATGTGGGGCAGTATGCCAGCCTGTGAGCAAAGTAATCGTGTTCCTTTGAAGAGAAAGACCTCCAAAACTCTCTATGTGGGTGATGCTGACAGATTCTTGAAAATCCATTTACAAATGTGCTTAATATTTGTAACATGCTTTATATGGTTATACTACAAACTGAAGAGAACAAAGAATTAATTGATAGTTGGGTAACTGCCCAAGTCAAGTCTCTTCCAACATTCAATTCAAATTTAGGAGTCTCTCTTAACTTTCTGACACAGTAAGGGAAGTTTCTGTTTCATATCTTGGTATTGTTGAAAACTTTTAACAATGTATAGGCATGGTTCAAAAGTATCAACACCAAGATTTACTTTGTAAAAGGATTACCCTTTAATAAAATTTTAATACTAGCCAAAAATTTTAAGACTTAGAAGTGACTAAGAAATGATCTCGGGCTGAAGAGATGGCCTAGCAGTTAAGAGCACTGACTGCTCTTGCAGAGGATCCGGGTTTGATCCCCAGCACCCACATGGCAGCTGAGAACCGTCTTTAACTCCAGTTCTAGGGGAATCTGACACCCTCTTCTGACCTCCGCAGCATTGCACAACCCGGGTGCACAAACCTACATGCAGGCAGTACATTCATACAAAATAAATAAAATTAAAAAAAAAAAAGATTCTCCACTGAAGTTGTTCCTTGTAGGAACAGAATTTCTTCTGAAAGCATGCATCGTAGCCCTCAGAACAAAACTGTTACCTGGATGAAATCACAGTCTTCTACTTGGAAGGCTCATAATTGAGGCTTTAGCTTTGCCTCCCAGCAATGCGGAATTTTTTTTTTTAATGTGAAACTCCAATCAAATAGGCAATGAAACTGAAAGAGTAATGCAAAACACTGAAAAATCACCGACTCCCTTTATATAGTGACCAAAGCTATGTGTTTGAACTTCTGTTACAGTAAGCAAAGAAAATGATACATTTCATTTGCCCAAATAAACCATAATTTAACAGTTTTTGTTTTTCTTGTACTCACTAAATCCCACTTGGTAATCTGAATGGATAAGCTCTTCACTACACGAGTGGCTTCTAAGCCAGTGGTAGATACACAATACATATACGCTACAAAAAAACAATCTGTAAAAGCACCTAGAACTACAATACAGCATAATATGCAAGCTAAGGAAAATCACAGTCTGTCTGTAAAAGCACCTACACTGGCCTAATGTCTCAGAAAGTTTGACTAAAAGAAGAGCAGAGAGAAGGCTGCTCATATTTTTACTCTGATTATGAACTGTTGAAAATTACAACAGCATTGAGACTGACAGAACAACAGCAGAGATAAAGTGAAAGACAAAAGAAATCTGGTTTAAAGTAGTTCCTCAGATCACTGGGGGAGAATGAAGTTCTCAGAAACTGTTAATGTGACCAAATGAGATTCATGGCAGGATAAGCTGCCCATGTGCTCATGTTTACATAAAATCAATACAGCAAAGAAAAATGTGTGTGCCTTTGCATGGGACACTTATTAACTACATAAAACATGAAAGCATTGTAAAAAATATAATCAGTACATAAAAGAGAAAAATCAGCAAAACCCCTGTAAAACAGAACACAACTGAAACAATACTGACATGAATTAGGGAAAATTCTTGAGATTATAAAGATTATGAAGACTGTTAAGAATTCTTAGAGCCGGGCGTGGTGGCGCACGCCTTTAATCCTAGCACTTGGGAGGCAGAGGCAAGCAGATCTTTGTGAGTTCAAGGTCAGCCTGGTCTACAGACTGAATTCCAGGACAGCCGAGGCTTCAGGAAAGACCCCCCCACCTCATCCCAAAAAGAATTCTTGGATGTCAGAAGGCAGTAGTACAGTAGTAGGAAAGTGACAATATAGACAAACAATAAATACAAAATTTTCTTAAATGCTAAACAATTATCAAGAGAAATTAAACCTCCAATGAGACAGCTCATTTATCAAAAATCATGAGGGTTTATGGTTTCCTTGAAGCCATAGAAACAAACAAAACTGTCAAGATTACAAGTATTTACCCTATAACCTAACCTCAAAATTGACCATCATCTTTACATGTGTAAAAGGACTGTGTAGATGTCAGAGTGGGTTATAGTGTAAAAATAACACAACAGAACAATGCAGCCTTAAAAACAATGAAACTGTGTTCTATATAAGGATACAGCAGAGTCTCTTGTAAGACCCTGTTATGAGACAGGCCAAAAGAAAAAAAAAAATCATAAACTCAAGATTACTGCAAACCTAATCTGTGAGATGTGTCTGAGAGTTGTGTCTCATAAACGGTGTTCATTTCTGCCCTGCTCACAGTACACAGAGACAGTCATGTCAGCAAGCACTACAAAGTTCTAATTTCCATTTTCCTTTATATTTCATAATCAATCCTTCACTAATTACATGGTAACCCTTTATAAATGGATAAGCTGATAGCTTGGGCAAGTAGGGGATGCTTATTTATTTAATTAGTTTATTTATAGACAGGGTTTCCCTATAGCCCCAGCTGGCCTGGAACTCACTCTGTAGACCAGACTAGCCTTGAACTCGCAAAGATCCACCTGCCTCTGCCTCCCAAGTGCTATGATTAAAGGCATATGCCACCACGCCTGGCTTAAAGATGGTGCTTAGCTGCCATGTGGGTGCTAGGAATGGAACCCAGGTCCTCTGCAAGAGCAGTCAGCGATCTTAATTGCTGGGACATCTCTCCAGCGCTGGGGGATGCATTTTTAAAACAGATTAAAAGGTTTTGTCATTTGAGAGAATCTCTTTAATAATCCCAGTGAGTAGAGAAAGACACCAGGATGGAAAAAGAAAAATGAAAACACTAGTTTCAAAGCCAGGATCTCAAAAAAGATGATCTACAGCTGTTTCCCATTTACACTGGACCCCCCCCCCCAATTTAGAACCGTAAGATGTGTACGTGTATGTGCCCGTGTGTCTGATTTTTTACGGTTCTCTTGTCAGAATGGAAGACTGCACAGAACGGTTATTAAGGAAGCTTAAACTATTTTACTTTATCTGGGATAGTTTATACTTTCAAAGTTAAATCTAGGGAAGACCACATTCCCCTGAATCTTCCTTCATCTTTCTTAGTGGAAAAATGTGTGAAAATTTGATTGGCTTGAATTAGCTTAAAAATCACACAATCACAGGAACCCGGAAGTCGCTCCAGGCAGGTGCCGCAAAGTTTTAATACGAGAGACTTTCTTATCTCCCCTCCATAGAACAAGGAGGAATATGATGATGATGAGGTCGTTCTCTAACTGTAAATTGGAGCCAACTGCTAGGGAGGTAATCTCTTATAAAACTGGTAAAACTGCCTTCTTTAATTGACTAATAGACATAGGAACTGTGATAAGGATTATTCTCTATTCAGAACCAAATATGATACTAAAGTCTCCTTAAGCTATGCACTTAAGCAAAATATATTAATACAAGAGAGCTCTGATATCAGCAATGGATTATTTTACCAAGGAGATGTTGGCCAGGGGATCTAAGCCCCCCCCCCCAAATATAAAGGCTTCTTGCCTGTAAACTGGGATACCTGCAAGAAGAGAGGAGATAAGGTCCTGCTGTCGAAGACCAGATGTAAGCATGGGAAAGATGTATTGAGAATGCACTTGCAAGTGTACAGTTGGTCTCTGGAATACCAGAAAGTATTGCCAAAGGCCACTAAACCAATAAAGCAAATATAGATCTCCTTGAGTCAAGCAAGACTCCTCTGTCAGCACCAGCTACACCTCACCTGCCTGGAAATATTGTGCAGCAGTGGCAGCCATATGCCTGTATATCCCAAATCTGACTATTATCTCTCTCCTTGGAGGAATAACCCATGGCTGATGCCACAAGCTTACATCCTCTAGTGGTTAGGAGAAGTTATAAGCCACAGTAAGACCCTGTCATATTTTACAGAAAAAAACGTAATTCATGGATTAACAAACCATCCAAACATCTGTGTCTATACCAAAGTAACCTACCATAACAATTAGTACTGTTTAAATACCTATATATATATATCTAATTGCTTGTGCTTCATTAGTAGCATTGAAAGGTTATTCCTGGACAAACTGTCAGCCCATGAAAGGAAACAGCCAGAATTGACCAGAGTCCAAAGTAACAGCTCCAGAGAAAGTAGACTGTTTTGCTTCTTGTCTACCTGTACCCCTTTTCTAAGCCTAGGGAACAATCTGTGGAAGAGGGGGTGTAGTAGAATGTAAGGGCTGCAATATTGGGGTGAATGGTGAAACTACAGCAATATAATCTGGAGACTTATTTGACCAACTTGATTGAACATACAAGGCCCCCCAGCTGGAGGGTAGGACCCTTGGGCTGTGTGGGTTTGGGTACAACTGCTTGCAAACTGGTTCTACATGAAGGATGCTTGTACTCATACATTATCGCTTGTTAAAAAATGAGAAAAAATGGCGCACGCCTTTAATCTTAGCACTTGGGAGGCAGAGGCAGGCGGATCTTTGTGAGTTCAAGTCCAGCCTGGTCTACAGAGTGAGCTCCAGGCAGCCGGGGCTACAGGGAGACCCTGTCTCGAAAAGACCAAAAAAAAAAACAACCCCTCCCCCCAAAAAACAAGTTAAATGTTTCTTACTCCAGGAAGGAAAAAGCAAGGCACAATCAAATCAAAGCAAAACCAAACTGAACAGTGTTAAACAGTATAAATAACTCAGTGTCCAGCTCTGGGATTTACTTATGCTTTTCTGGGCTCTGAAAGGCTGTCTGGCTCCACTTCTCTGGCTCTGCAGTACACAGAGCTTGTTTAACAGGCTGAGGCTGGCTCCTTCCCACTGCTGCCGCTGTCCTTGGTGGTCATCCCACAGTCCTAGGATCTCCAATACGCCCGTGTCTCTACTGCACCTTCACCAGTGGCCTCTCCTTGCCTCACGTGGTGCCAAGCTTCAGCTTCTCTCCATGCCCCTTCAATTCTGCAGCTTTTATGTCACATAAACTTGTACCATGTCTGGCTTCTAGCTTGATATGCAGCCTTAGCCCCCTCTGGACCATGGCCTAGAAGAACTATTTCCCAGAAGATTTTGATTCAGTGATGTTGGTCTCTTATAAATAATAGCTGATTTGGGGGCTGGAGAGATGATTCAGCAATTAACAGCACTGGCTGTTCTTGCAGAAGACCCAGATTTCAATCCCAGAACCCACTTGGCAGCTAACAACCATCCATAACTCCAGTTCCAGGGAATCCAAAGCCTTCTTCTGTCCTCCATGGACACTGCGTGACCAGGGTGTACACATGCATATAAAAAAATAATAATAGGGATGGAAAGATGGCCTAGCGGTTAAGAGCACCGACCGCTCTTACAGAGGACCCAGGTTCGATCCGCAGCACCCACATGGCAACCGAGAACCATCTGAAACTCCAATTCCAGGAGAACTCCAGTTCCAGGGGAATCTGAGACCCTCTTCTGACCTCCGTGGCATTGCATGACACGGGCGCACACACCTGCATGCAGACAGTACATACATACACATACTAAAATAAAAAAAATATGATAATAATAATAATGCCAGGCGTGGTGGTGCATGGCTCTAATCTTAGCACTTGGGAGGCAGGGGCAGGTGGATCTCTGTGAGTTCAAGGCCAGCCTGGTCTACAGAGTGAGTTCCAGGACAGCCAGAGCTACATCTACAGGGAGACCCTGTCTCAAAAAGACAAAAANAAAAAAAAATGAGAAAAAAAACAAAGATGCAGGACAGTTATTACTTATTGTTAAAAAATGAAAAAAAAATAAAGTAATAAAAAAAATCATACATTCTCCCAATTCTGACCTCCTTAACAACTACTCTGACTTGTAGACAGGACATGTATGTGTACTGCTTTATTCTGTGGTAGGATATACAAACCAGTGTGACTTAATTTTATGAAGGACTGAACTGATCCCAGATCAGTCTAAATGAAAGCAATTGATTATATTAACCATTTTCATGGTAATCTGTCCACCTACCTACAAGTATAGTATACAAACTTCTACATGAGTCCTCACCAGTCTTAACTATAAGCACTTTTCCCTGTCTTAAGAGTCTGGTGGTCACTCTAAAGGGCAGCAGAGTTTACAAGTCTCCTAGGTCTAATCTACATCAAGTAGCAACATTTTTTGACCTAATACTCCAAATTTCAGAATCTAAGATGCTCTAAGTCAAACAAGAGAACCTTTGAAAATGAGAAAAATACAAAGTATGAAGACATTTGTATTTGTGTAAGAGCTCCTGTGCCTCTCATTCCTGGGTGCCTTCTGTTTAGGCCTTGGAGACTGCTTACAAAAACGAGGGCTAACAAGTGCAAATCCAGGATGATGAAAGAAGACAACACAGGAAAGTAGGCCTGTTCCCAGACAAGCAGGAGCTTCCGTGCTCTCACCAAGCCAGTGACAATCCAGTTTGAAAGGACAAAATTCTGAATTCATGCAAACATGGTGAGGCACTTTCACCACAAAATTATGAAGAATTTAATCAGTAAGGAAGTTTAACTGAAGTTCAGGGTTAGGACTGCAAGATCCGTGACAGGACACAAGGTTCACTGAATAGCATCTATCAGTCAGTTACTAACTACAACCACTGCCATCCTCTGGTATCCATCCTATAACTTTGCAAATGAGGTAATTTAGAAATTTGAGATGGTTAAGAATTCCCATTAACCAAATTAGTATGAACTATATATACCTCAATATATCTAGTCACTTAAACGAACAGCTATATAAATACTGAGATGACTGGTAAGGAGAAAGCAATTTGGTACAGATCATTTGCTACATAATTACTCCATTAACAGACCTATGTCAAGCACAGTATTAGGTACTAAACAGCTTTAAAAAAAAAAAAATACCCCTAGGTGGTCACATACTGATAGAGCTATCTTTTGATATTCCAACATTCTAAGAATTATGTTTAAAACTGTCAAGTAAGCAAAATTTCCCACTTTTACTTATAAATAAATAATGGTAAAAATCACTGGAAATATGTTTCTACATCAAGTTTGAAAAAGGAAGTTCTGAGATCTCCCAAGACCAGTTGAAGTGCAGGAAGGTAGGTAGGAGCTGGGTGCTTCAACAAGGCTGATTGTTGATTGACTTAATCTAATTCAGTTTTCTTTGGCTTAATTGGCTTTTGTGGCTGAGGGGGTGGAGTTATCCTCCCAGCTGGTATAAAAGGTAGGGTTGTGAGTCTTGAGATCTGAGATCTCCCAAGACCAGCTGAAGTACAGGAAGGTAAAGAGCACAACCCCCCGCCCCCATCTGAAGGCATCTGAAGGAGGTAAGCAAAGCAAGCCTTCAACACAGTGAAGAGGCATTTGGGACTCACATTGGAACACAGGCAAGGAGAAGCCCATATGCCAGGAACATGAAGAAGAGACAACACGGGAAAGAGGCATTTGGGACTCACATTGGAATACAGGCAAGGAGAAGCCCATATGCCAGGAACACGAAGAAGAGACAACATGGGAAAGGGGCAGGATAATCCCACACCAAGCTCTACCAACCCTATGGAAGATTCCTACAGTGGGTTCCCCCTGGGGATGGCCCAGGACACAGATATCAGAAACACAATTGGGAACATACTTAAAGAACTACAAGATTATAAAGAGCAAATCAAAGAATTAAGAAAAGAGAATGAAGAACTCAAGAAGGACCTAGAGAGAGAGAATGACAAACTCCGGAAGGAAGTAGAAACACTGAAAAGATCCCATGCTGAAAAAGATAAGGAAACCAACCAGCGAAGCAAAGAGCTACAGGAAGAGATTGAGAAGCTCCAAAAAGAAGTAGAAATACTAAAGAAATCAGAAGAGGAAATGAAAAAGGAAATCAAACACTCATCCAATCAAGAGGAAAGGAATGGAAAAAGCCTCAGAAGCAGAATGGAGGAAGCAGAACAAAGAATATCAGACCTGGAAGATAACACAGAACAACTAAAAACCTCAAGGAAAGATTATGAAAAATTTAAAAATACACAAAAATGGAACAACCAGGAACTGTGGGACACTATGAAAAGATCAAACCTCCGCATCATAGGAATAGAGGAAGGAGAAGAATCCCAAGAGAATGGTATTGATCAGATCTTCAACAGAATAATAGATGAAAACTTCCCCAAACTAAAAAAGGACAAACCAATACCAATACAAGAAGCACATAGAACTCCAAACAGACAAGATCAGAAAAGAAATTCTCCATGCCACATCATAGTTAAAATGCTAGACACCCAAAACAAAGACAAAATCCTTAAAGCCACAAGAGAAAAACAACAAGTGACCTATAAGGGGAAACCTATCAGAATTACAACTGACTTCTCAGTGCAAACTATGAAAGCAAGAAGAACCTGGAGCAAAGCAT
This sequence comes from Rhizomys pruinosus, assembly GCA_009823505.1. NCBI lineage: Eukaryota > Metazoa > Chordata > Mammalia > Rodentia > Spalacidae > Rhizomys > Rhizomys pruinosus. Next base: position 947,415 of record VZQC01005157.1, on the reverse strand, counting down.
TCCCAGTGTTAAAGGACAATAGATGCCAACCCAGGTTACTATACCCAGCAAAAATGTCAATTATAGTTGAAGGAGAGAGAAAAACCTTCCATGACATAAACAAGTTGAAAGAATACATGTCCGGAAAACCAACCCTTCAGAGAATACTTGAAGCAATTCAAAGAACAGAAGAAAGGAGCAACCAACCCCAGGCACCTAGAAAGAGAAATCAATAAAAGCATAACTGCAGAAGTAGAAACCTAAACCAAAACCGCAAATGGATAATAAGGCAAAAGGAAGCAACACAAACCTATCAGTCATAACCTTAAATATTAATGGACTAAATTCCCCAATCAAAAGACATAGACTGGGAGATTGGATTAGGAAACAGAATCCATCGATATGCTGTCTACAAGAAACACATCTTACCTTCAAGGACAGGCACCACCTTAAAGTGAAAGGATGGAAAAAAATATTCCAAGCAAATGGTACCAAAAAGAAAGCAGGTGTTGCTATTTTAATATCAGACAAAATAGACTTCAAAGTAAAAGAAATCAGAAGAGACAAAGAAGGCCATTACATTTTTATCAAAGGAACAATTCACCAAGAAGATTTCACAATTATGAATATATATGCCCCAAACTCTGGTGCACCAAACTTTATAAAGACAATTCTCCAGGACCACAAGTCACACACTAACCCCAGTACACTCATAGTAGGGGACTTCAATACCCCACTGAGTCCTTTGGATAGGTCAACAGGACAAAGAATAAACAGAGAGACATCTGAACTGAACGATATGATACACCAAATGGACCTCATAGACCTCTACCGAATATTCCATCCTAATACCAGAGAATACACTTTCTACTCAGCACCCCACGGAACATTCTCCAAAATCGACCACATACTGGGACACAGAAGAAACCTCTACAAATACAAAAAGATTGAAATAATTTCATGCATCCTGTCAGACCACAGTGCAATGAAGCTCAACATCAACACCAGGACAAGCCCTCCTGCCTACAAGAACACATGGAGACTAAACAACACACTCTTGAATAATGAATGGGTCAAGGAAGAGATAAAGAAAGAAATAAAAACATTCCTGGAACTGAATGACAATGACAATACAACACAACAAAACCTATGGGATACCTTAAAAGCAGTCCTAAGAGGGAAGTTTATAGCCCTGGGTGCCTACATTAGAAAAACAGAAAGAGCACAAGTGAATGATCTAACACTACAGCTAAAAGCACTTGAGAGGCAACAACAGATGAACCCTAAACGCAACAGACAGGAAGAAATAACAAAAATCAGAGCAGAAATCAATGAAATAGAAACAAAGAAAACAATACAAAAAATCAATGAAGCCAAAAGTTGGTTCTTTGAAAGAATAAACAAGATAGACAGACCTCTAGCCCAGTTAACAAAAAGAAAGAAGGAACAACTCCAAATCAATACAATCTGTGATGAAAAGGGAAATATCACAACGGACAAGGAAAAGATCAAGAAAATTATATGGGAATATTACAAGAACCTATATTCTACCAAGTTTGAAAATCTAGAAGAAATGGATGAATATCTGAAATCCTGGGAATCACCAAAGCTTGGCCAAGAGGAGACCAGCAGCTTAAACAGACCCATAACATATGAAGAAATAGAGGATGTAGTAAGAAGCCTCCCAACTAAAAAAAGCCCAGGCCCAGACGGTTTCACAGCAGAATTCTATAAAACATTTCAAAAAGACCTACAACCATTATTTCTGAAACTGTTTAGAAGTATACAATCAGAGGGAATTCTCCCAAATTCCTTCTATGAAGCCAACATCACTCTATTACCAAAACCAGGCAAAGATCCAACTAAAAAGGAGAATTATAGACCCATCTCCCTCATGAACACAGATGCCAAAATTCTAAACAGAATACTGGCAAATCGCATACAGACCCACATCAAGAAGATCATCCATCATGACCAAGTTGGATTCATACCAGAGATGCAGGGATGGTTCAACATACGAAAATCAATAAACATCATCAAACACATAAACGGAATCAAAGACAAAAACCACACCATCATCTCAATTGATGCTGAAAAAGCCTTTGACAAAATCCAGCATCCCTTCATGCTTAAAGTCCTAGAAGGAATTGGATTGGAGGGATCATTCCTCAATGTAATCAAAGCCATATACAGGAAACCCACAGCCAATATCATCCTAAATGGGGAAATGACAGAAACATTCCCTTTAAAGGTAGGAACTCGGCAAGGCTGCCCCCTATCACCACTCCTCTTCAATATAGTGCTTGAAACACTTGCTAGAGCAATAAGGCAAGAAAAGGATATTAAAGGAGTACTAATTGGAAAAGAGGAAGTCAAACTATCCCTATTTGCTGATGATATGATTGTTTACTTAAGGGATGCAAAAAACTCCACCAGAAAACTCCTAGAAACGATTAACAGCTTCAGCAAAGTGGCAGGATACAAAATTAACCTTAGAAAATCAATGGCCTTTCTTTACACCAAGAACAAGCAACTGGAGAAAGAATTCAAAGAGACCTTCCCACTCACAATAGCCTCAAAAACAATAAGATACCTAGGAACAAACCTAACCAAAGACACCAAAGACCTCTACAACAAAAATTTTAAACCCTTAAAGAAAGAAATTGAAGAAGACCTCAGAAGATGGAAAAACCTCCCATGCTCATGGATTGGGAAAATTAACATTGTAAAAATGTCCATTTTACCAAAACTCTTGTATAGATTTAATGCAATCCCAATCAAAATCCCCAAGAGTTTCTTCACAGGCTTGGAAACAAAAGTTCTTAAATTCATTTGGAGAAACAAAAGACCCCGAATAGCCAAATCAATCCTGAGTGAAAAGAGCTACACAGGAGGGATCTCTATACCAGATTTTAAACTATACTACAGGGCTATAGTCATAAAAACAGCCTGGTACTGGCACAAAAACAGACCTGTTGACCAATGGAACAAAACCGAAGATCCAAATCTGAGCACATACAATTTCAGCCATCTCATATTTGACAAGGGGGCCAAGAAACCACAATGGAGAAAAGACAGCATCTTCAGCAAGTGGTGTTGGCAAAACTGGATCACCACTTGTAGAAGAATGAAATTAAACCCCTACCTCTCACCCTGTACAAAAGTCAACTCCAGATGGATTAAAGACCTCAACGTGAAACCCCAAACTCTGAAGGTGATAGAAGAAAAAGTTGGCAGCAGACTACAAGACATAGGCGTAGGAAAAGACTTCCTAAATCAGACAGCAGCTGCACAAGAATTAAGGTCGACAATTGACAAATGGGACCTCATCAAACTCAAAAGCTTCTGTACATCAAAAGAAACAATCAAGGAAGTGAAGAGAAATCCCACAGAGTGGGAGGAAACCTTCACTGCAGATACATCTGACAAAGCATTGATTTCCAGAATATATAAACTACTCAAAAAACAAAGAAAAAAGAAAACAAACGACCCGCTCAATAGATGGAGCAAAGAACTGAACAGAGACTTCACAAGCGAGGAATTAGAGATGTCTGAGAAACACCTCAAGAACTGCTCAACATCACTAATCATTAAGGAAATGCAAATCAAAACCACTTTAAGATATCATCTTACTCCAGTAAGACTGGCTAGGATCAAGAAAACAAATGATACCAAGTGCTGGAGAGGTTGTGGGGAAAGGGGAACACTCATCCACTGCTGGTGGGAATGTAAACTCGTACAGCCACTATGGAAAGCAGTGTGGAGAACCCTTGGAAGACTTGGAATGAACTTGCCACCCGACCCAGCCATACCACTCCTGGGCATGTACCCTCAAGACTTACGCCACCACAGAGATACATGCACGGCCATGTTTATTTCAGCTCTCTTCACAATAGCAAAGAGCTGGAACCAACCTAAATGCCCCTCAACTGACGAATGGATAGAGAAAATGTGGTACATCTACACAATGGAGTTCTATGCAGCAGTAAAGAAAGACGACATCACGAGCTTTGCAGGAAAATGGCTGGAGCTAGAGGACATCATGCTGAGTGAAGTAACACAGTCCCAGAAAAACAAACGACGAATGGTATCCCTCATCTGTGGATGCTAGTGCCAATTACCTAGTTGTAAGTATTTCTTGTGCTCGGCCCCTTGAGCTTTTGTCCAAGCAGTTGGGAGTGATGCATATTGGAAACAACAATAACAGAAAGGACTGCATCAAAGAACTGACTGAAACAGTGAACTTCTACTCAAAACAGTCAACTTTCACATGGAGAATATTGAGAAAGACTGAGAAAGAGATGAAAAGCATATTTGGCAGAATGCATGAGCCCTGGGGGACCCCACCCTGATAGGGTGGGGGACATGGGTCTAGATTTGATAAAAAATATATAAATAAATAAATTTAAAAAAAAGAAAAAGGAAGTACTACAGATATACACCAAAGTTGCCTGTGACTTAAGGCAGTGGAAATACTGTTAAAACTTCAAAAAGATTACTTCTTACAAGCCCTCACAACTACTGTAAAATCATTACTACTCTAATTTGATGCAGAGTAAAGGATGATTAACAGGATTTTTATGGTTATAATGGAAACAAACTTGTATATTTTTATTGTATATTTTTCAAGTATCAAAAACCCAATTTATTCTAAATTTAGGAATTAGTATACTTTTTATCTTAAGATAATACATATAGGACCCACATTTTAAGCTAGATCTCTTATGAATGATGTAGAACAGATTTCATGAGGTAGTTCCCGTTACCCCCCCAACAGTCATTTAGTCAAAGGAAATACTCCTTAGGAAGTAATGCTCAAATAAGCACCCCCATTCCCCCAATGCTGGGATCAAACCCAGGTCCTTGAGTACACAAGTCAAGAACTCAATTACTGAGGTAAATTCTCAGCCCCATTAAAGAAGTACTTTTTTTTTTTTATGTGTATGAACATACTGTCTGCATGTAGGTTTGTGCACCTGTGTCTTGCAATGCTGCGGAGGTCAGAAGAGGGTGTCAGAATCCCCTGGAACTGGAGTTAAAGACGGTTCTTAGTCACCATGTGGGTGCTGGGGATCGAACTTGGGTCCTCTGCAAGCGTACTCAGCGCTCTTAACCAATAGGCCATCTCTCCAGCCCCATAAAGCGGTACTTTTAAGAGAACCTACTCTTAAGTCCATTTTTTGTGTGGTTAATGGCTTGTTAAAAATAACTACCAAAAAACTTTCCTATCAAAAGTCTGGAAGGCTAATATTCTACTTTTCTACTATCACTGAGTGATACTATCGCAAATGAATCCTTTCCCTTTAAGGTAACATAAAACTGAGTAGCAAATATGAGATTGACCATAGTTTTAGAAGATTCTTATGTAATTAAAAACCATAAGCTATTACATAAATGATAAACATAATATCAAGAATACCCTATAATTGTTGATATTTTACTATTAGTGCAAGCTACGTTTTCAAAGATATCTCCCTGCAGAATTTTTAGAAGCTTCAGCTGAGATCAAATGCAGTATTCTGCAACAGGTGTTTAGAAAATGAATCATGAGAGTTGTGATTGTTACCTAAAGCAGGAAAAAAACCAGCCTGTCTTTAATTCTAGAATAGGCATAAAATATTAGTGTCTCACCTTCTGGTATTTCTGCCACCATTTACATGAATATTGGTCTTCCCAAGACACAGGTTTTGAAGGAAATATCTGGCACTTATTGAGTGATTCTAACTGAACTGCAGACATGGTTGACGGCAACACACATTCTGGAAGAATTTGTACTTTAGCTTGTTGGATTCTAAAATAAAGAGAATCAAGCATGTGGTTCATTTTTAAGACAAACCAACTCAAACTGTAAATTTTTAAATACTTAAGTTTTCCAAGTTCCTTTTTAAGGCAAATCTACCAAATGCTAATATTAAGATATAAAACATTTTCAGAAATAACCTCATTTAATGCATCATAGCAGTTACTAACTTAAGGTACAGATTTTCAGTCTCGCTGAGGAATCAAAAATTTTTCAGGTAAATATGCAGACATATTTTTAAAACATCAGCCTAGGGCCTACTACTGATTATCTTGACACTTCTAATTTTTAGGTATTCTTAGGTACTCCAACCCTCCATCTCCCCCACTCCCTAGGCTGCTTGCCTCTCACATTCTTTGTCATCAGACATTCAGGTAGAGAAAAGACTTATTTACATGGACAGTTAAGACTACAGGAGCATAGGGCTGGAGAGATGGCTCAGTGGCTGAGGCACGGACTGCTCTTGCAAAGGGCCTGGGTTTGATCCCCAGAACCTACATGGTGGCTAACAACTGTCCATAATTCTAGCTCTAGAGGATCGGATGCCCTATTGTGACCTCCACTGGCATTGCACAACATGGGTGACTTATGCATATGCAGCCAGTACACTCATACATATAAAATAAAAATAATAAAATATTAAAAAGACTACAGGAACATTATTTAAATATATATATGTATGTATACATAATATATATAGCCTTTGTTTGTAAACAGGTTTAATGTAGTGAAAACAGATGGAACGAATGTCTTCTACAGCACAGGATTTGGTGTTCAGTCCTGTCTGACCTGCTGAGGTGAAGTGATGCCCTCAGGGTGCCTGTTCAACATGCCTGGAGGCTGCATTCACACAGGCCTGGCACTCCCAGCGGCTGACTTTTGTTTTTATGAAAAGCTAGTTTTGTTTCTTCCCAATGTGTTTACCTAAGTTATTTTATCATTACAGTGACATAATTTTACAATAAAAAGGCTATAAAACAAGCGAAATGAGTACAGAAATAAACTGGTTTTAGTGAACATTAAAAAAAGGATTTAAAATTAGTTATGGAAAACTCTAGTATTAGGAGAAAACTGCAGAAATTTAGGATTTTGAAGTCAAATCAACTAGTGACTAAAAGTATTTTTTCTTAAAAAGCTGAAGTATAAATCATAGATAGTGTAGAATGAAAATACAAGAAATCCTGTGGTCACTGTGCTCTGTAAACCGAACCTATTCAGAGAAAACACCTAGTCTCTCAAAAAAAAAAAAAAGTTATGCAGTTAAGTTTTCAGCTAAAGCATAACATACAGTTCTAACTTCTGACTCAAAATTGGTCTCCATTATGACAGACAAGTCTTACACTCATTCATCAACACCCATAGTCTTATGTTTTATTTTTTTATTATTTTTTTAAATTTTATTTATTTCTGTATGTGTATGAATGTACTGTCTGCATATAGGTTTGTGCACCCGTGTCGTGCAATGTCGCGGAGGTCAGAAGAGGGTGTCGGATTCCCCTGGAACTGGAGTTCTCCTGGAATTGGAGTTACAGACGGTTCTAAGCCGCCATGTGGGTGCTGGGGATCGAACCCGGGTCCTCTGCAAGAGCGGTCGGCACTCTTAACCGCTAGGCCATCTCTCCAGGCCCCTTAGGTTATTTTTTTAAAGATAACTGCTGCTCTGGATTCCTCCATCTTCAGTAAAGGTGGTTTTCAGGGGCAGGGCGGGTAGTGAAGGCAGAGAAATCTTCCTCCACAGAGGCTGTCAAAGTTGAGACCAACGCATCTCTTTGAGAGGTCTTAATATAAAGCAGGTCTGTGGGATACTAGGGCAGGTCCCTTTCCCAAAGCTTGGTTGATGTCTTGAGTCAAACTGTTTTTTGACCTATTTCCAGACAGTGACCTACTGCCATCTTGTGTTCTGTTTTTAAACAACCAAATATTGAAAACACAGAGCCAAAGAAGTACACTTTCTCCCAAGTCAATTTGCTTTTATGGCTTCTAGAAATTATTAAAAAATAATCAAAATAGTTTCAGTATGTAGATAGGAAGTAATTTAAAAATGGAACTGTCAGCAAAATCTACACCAGCAAAGCAAGCAGCTGATTTCCACAATACAGCACCCTCAAGAGATCCCTCTTCCACTCATTCATGTAACACTATGTCCTAAACATGGACCATAAATGAGCTTCCCACGTTCTCCACAGCTCATCTACTGAGGGTCAAGAGAGTGAAGCCCCTCGAGTCTGGCAGAAACTCTATACCACATTATTTCACACAATTTATTTTCCCAAAATGCTGTCTGACCCATTTGCAGGTGCTTACTAGGTAAACAGAACAGACAACAACTAGTAATCCAGTTTTGCAGGTGCTTACTAGGTAAAAGAACAGACAACAACTAGTAATCCAGTATTTGCAGGTGCTTACTAGGTAAACAGAACAGACAACAACTAGTAATCCAGTATTTGCAGGTTCTTACTAGGTAAACAGAACAGACAACAACAAATCCTTGCCCTCACATAGCTCATAGTCTTACTGATTCTGAAAATCTTCAAACCTTCCTGTGCCGAGATGCCACATACAACAGAGAAGTTGGACAGAATTTTCTATCCTAACCACAGACCAGAGACCGATTCCCTAAGACTATGTAGAACCTAAAACTAAGACTTCACATTGTTCATATGTACCAGAAGGGAGAACCGGCCCCTTAAGACTGGATATCAAGACAAATGCTTGGTTTTAATTCATTTCTTTTTCCAAGACAGATTAAGAAAACTGAATTTAGCCAAAACAAATAAAAACCAACCAAACAACAACAAAACCATATTATCTGATCTTCTAAAAAACCAATCATGTAAACTACCATACTCAAGGAACTTTTAAACTTTACAATGTACAGAGACAACAGCAGATCACTCATGTAAGACCTCTCTGGATGATAGAGAATTCATACTGCAAACAGCTACAAAACTGTGCTATTGGTACAGCTCAGGTGCAGCAGTGCACAGGTATGGTCAGTGTGGCTGTCAGACACCATAGGAATGTTGTCAACAGCACACCTGTCCTGGTGGGACACCGGCCACCAACAGCACACCTGTCCTGGTGAGACTCGGGCCATCAACAGCACACCAGTCCTGGTGAGACTCGGGCCACCAACAGCACACCAGTCCTGGTGAGACTCGGGCCACCAACAGCACACCAGTCCTGGTGAGACTCGGGCCAACAGCACACCTGTCCTGGTGAGACACGGGCCACCAACAGCACACCTGTCCTGGTGAGACACGGGCCACCAACAGCACACCTGTCCTGGTGAGACACGGGCCACCAACAGCACACCTGTCCTGGTGAGACACGGGCCACCAACAGCACACCTGTCCTGGTGAGACACCGGCCACCAACAGCACACCTGTCCTGGTGAGACACCGGCCACCAACAGCACACCTGTCCTGGTGAGACACCGGCCACCAACAGCACACCTGTCCTGGTGAGACACGGGCCACCAACAGCACACCTGTCCTGGTGAGACACGGGCCAACAACAGCACACCTGTCCTGGTGAGACACGGGCCACCAACAGCACACCTGTCCTGGTGAGACACCGGCCACCAACAGCACACCTGTCCTGGTGAGACACCGGCCACCAACAGCACACCTGTCCTGGTGAGACACCGGCCACCAACAGCACACCTGTCCTGGTGAGACACGGGCCACCAACAGCACACCTGTCCTGGTGAGACACGGGCCACCAACAGCACACCTGTCCTGGTGAGACACGGGCCACCAACAGCACACCTGTCCTGGTGAGACACCGGCCACCAACAGCACACCTGTCCTGGTGAGACACGGGCCACCAACAGCACACCTGTCCTGGTGAGACACCAGCCACCAACAGTACTCCTGTCCTGGTGAGACACGGGCCACCAACAGCACACCTGTCCTGGTGAGACACGGGCCACCAACAGCACACCCGTCCTGGTGAGACAGGGGCCACCAATAGCACACCTGTCCTGGTGAGACACGGGCCACCAACAGCACCCCTCTCCTGGTGAGACAGGGGCCACCAACAGCACACCTGTCCTGGTGAGACACCGGCAACCAACAGCACCCCTGTCCTGGTGAGACACGGGCCACCAACAGCACACCTGTTCTGGTGAGACACGGGCCACCAACAGCACCCCTGTCCTGGTGAGACACTGGCAACCAATAGCACCCCTGTCCTGGTGAGACACGGGCCACCAACAGCACACCCGTCCTGGTGAGACACCGACCACCAACAGCACACCTGTCCTGGTGAGACACTGGCCACCAACAGCACCCCTGTCCTGGTGAGACACGGGCCACCAACAGCACACCTGTCCTGGTGAGACACTGGCAACCAACAGCACCCCTGTCCTGGTGAGACACGGGCCACCAACAGCACACCCGTCCTGGTGAGACACCGACCACCAACAGCACACATGTCCTGGTGAGACACCGGCCACCAATAGCACACCTGTCCTGGTGAGACTCGGGCCAACAGCACACCTGTTCTGGTGAGACACCGGCCACCAACAGCACACGTGTCCTGGTGAGACACGGGCCACCAACAGCACACCTGTCCTGGTGGGACACCGGCCACCAACAGCACTCCTGTCCTGGTGAGACTCGGGCCACCAACAGCACACCAATCCTGGTGAGACACGGGCCACCAACAGCACACCCGTCCTGGTGAGACACCGGCCACTAACAGCACACCCATCCTGGTGAGACACGGGCCACCAACAGCACACCTGTCCTGTTGAGACACGGGCCACCAACAGCACCCCTGTCCTGGTGAGACACGGGCCACCAACAGCACCCCTGTCCTGGTGAGACACGGGCCACCAACAGCACACCTGTCCTGGTGAGACACCGGCCACCAACAGCACACCTGTCCTGGTGAGACACGGGCCACCAACAGCACACCTGTCCTGGTGAGACACGGGCCACCAACAGCACACCTGTCCTGGTGAGACACGGGCCACCAACAGCACACCTGTCCTGGTGAGACACGGGCCACCAACAGCACACCTGTCCTGGTGAGACACGGGCCACCAACAGCACACCTGTCCTGGTGAGACACGGGCCACCAACAGCACACCTGTCCTGGTGAGACACGGGCCACCAACAGCACACCTGTCCTGGTGAGACACGGGCCACCAACAGCACACCTGTCCTGGTGAGACACGGGCCACCAACAGCACACCTGTCCTGGTGAGACACGGGCCACCAACAGCACACCTGTCCTGGTGAGACACGGGCCACCAACAGCACACCTGTCCTGGTGAGACACGGGCCACCAACAGCACACCTGTCCTGGTGAGACACGGGCCACCAACAGCACACCTGTCCTGGTGAGACACGGGCCACCAACAGCACACCTGTCCTGGTGAGACACGGGCCACCAACAGCACACCTGTCCTGGTGAGACACGGGCCACCAACAGCACACCTGTCCTGGTGAGACACGGGCCACCAACAGCACACCTGTCCTGGTGAGACACCGGCCACCAACAGCACACCTGTCCTGGAGAGACACGGGCCAACCAACAGCACACCTGTCCTGGTGAGACACTGGCCACCAACAGCACACCTGTCCTGGTGAGACACCGGCCACCAACAGCACACCTGTTCTGGAGAGACACGGGCCAACCAACAGCACACCTGTCCTGGTGAGACACCAGCCACCAACAGCACACCTGTCCTGGTGAGACACCGGCCACCAACAGCACACCTGTCCTGGTGAGACACGGGCCACCAACAGCACACCAGTCCTGGTGAGACTCGGGCCACCAACAGCACACCAGTCCTGGTGAGACTCGGGCAACCAACAGCACACCAGACCTGGTGAGACTCGGGCCAACAGCACACCTCTCCTGGTGAGACATGGGCCACCAACAGCACACCAGTCCTGGTGAGACACAGGCTCAGAAGCTTTTGGCCTCACCATCTCAGCTCTGTGAAGGTCTTCTACCTCAAAGAAACTATGACCCAAATGATGCATCCCTTGGAGTTAACAATACCCTTCTCAAGCCTGGAGGGATGTAAGAATCACCTGAGATAATGCTGATAACTGTTGCAGCCTAACCCCACATTAAATCACACTTGGGCTGAGAGACAGATGCTGTGGTTAGGATGAAGAGCAAGACTGGAAACTACTGGCCCACAACTTAGAAAGCAAAAGAACTAGGGAAAAGTTACAAAATACAAGGGGTAGGTAACAGAATAAAGGACCACTAAACCATCTCAAAGTAAAATATGCTCAAAGGATTAAAACTTTCAGAGTTTCTTACCCATCTGACTGTGTTCGCAGTTCTAGGACTTTGAATCTCTGTCGTCCAACTGCTTTCACTTTCACTACTTCAATTCCAAACTCTTGTTCTTCTCGATAAGCATATATCTCTGCTGTGGTTCCAAACTGTGCTTCCCTTTCCTGTACATTACTTCAAGACAAAGTTTAAAAGGAAACAGTTTTCAACATTTGGCTTTTAGATATGCAAAACAGGCAAAAGCGATACAAATGGAAAAACAATTCACAGCAACTAACTCTCCATGCGAATGTGATACAAGGCACCAGGATGAAAAATCCCAGTGTTGCATGTGACAGACTTTGTAGTCACCAAAAAGATCTAAGACCAAAAGGGCTTTAAACTGCCATTTCCCAAGCCGAACATTCTTTCTCTTAGTTGTGATTGTTGTGTGTATGGAGTGGGCTTCCCGCTTGCCTTTCCTGCCTCTACCACATATTTCCACCATTTGCCATGGTGACTTCAAGTACAGCTTCAGTTAACCACTGGTCTGTACTGGTAAAACTTGTGAGGGTTTTTTTTGAGGGGGGAAGAAACCATTGTTTATGAAAAGTAATCTTTTATATTAAAATATAAAAGCTCCATTTGCCTTTGAACAGAGTTTTGGAACTCAGATTCTAAGAGTGTTTTTCATTAAATAAGTCAGTTTTTAAAGCAGCAGATACAGCTAAATTGTGACAGTAAATGTCTGACTTCATGAAATTAATAAAGATACTCCAAGCTTTTACTCAACAAGTTTTTTTTTTTGGTCTTTTTGAGACAGGGTCTCCCTGTAGCACCCAGCTGTCCTGGAATTCACTCTGTAGTCCAGGCTGGCCTTGAACTCACAAAGATCTGACTGCCTCTGCCTCCCAAGTGCTAAGATTAAAGGCCTGTGCCACCACGCCTGGCTACTCGACAAGTTTTTAACCTCACATTCTTAGTCAATATCTCCTATACATGTAAGATTCTAGTCTGCTTTGGCTTCAGCCCAGCTTTTCTATGACAACAGAAAAGGCCATGTGTTAAACAGATTTACCTAGTGTTTTACCTGTATGCAAGAACTGCAAAGGTTCTGTCCTTCTGAATTAAGTTCCGCACCATACTGACTTCTTGAGGGTGAGAAAGCTGCAGTGGCAGCGTCTGCCCAGGAATCAGGACCATCATCACTTGTGGGAGAACGGGAATCACCTGACAGCTGTCATCATCATGCAAAGTCCTGCCATGAAACTCTTCCATGTCGGCTCCCAGATACTATTCAAGAACATATACATAGTCACAACAGACTCCTAACACAAACACAAGCTCAGCACAGTAAAACACAAGTCAGATGAAATATGTAAGCAGAATACACATTTATGTAATAAACTTGATTATATAAGCACATGTCATAAAAGAAGTGTTTAATATATTTACTATGAGAAAAACTCCCAATTTTTTGTTTTTTTTTTAAATTTATTTATATATTTATAAAATTCCCAATTTTTATGAAGAATCATGCTTCAGTATTTTGTAGTTTAAAATATCTTACTAAAACCAAAAAATATCTGTATATCCACATATAACAATTGATAAGTGTAACATGTGAATATGTACAATATCACCCTTTACAAAGAACACACACTTAATGGCTCAGTTACTAAGAAACCAGTACAGAGGATGGCAATTTCCCAAAGAGTCATAACAGGATGTAGCATTAATCAGTTTTTAACCAAAAACTTAAGGTCTTACATGTATATATTAGAAAATAGCCAATAATTACACGAGGACATAGTATTAAGTTGCTTTAAAAATGCACTAGAAAATGGCCCAGATCCTCACTCACGATTTCTGGAAGGTGAAATCCTAGAATCCTTAAATCAGTCACTTGTATTTAGGAACTTCAACCCATAGGAAAAGGTGCATCTATTGTAGGAGCTCGGTTATTAAATTACATACTGTATGTGAGGTTGGCAGACTCGTGTCAAAGTTTATGATGTTTGGTTTTCTGGCTTCTTTGCTGTCCTGGTCCTCCACTTCCATTTCAATATCTTCCTCATCTTCTTCCTCTTCTTCTTCACTCTCTGCTGCAGAGGCAGAATAGTATAAGAAAAAAAAAATGAGAGGCATAAAAAATTCACATCTATGTTCCCTTTCAAATGGCTTCTTGAGGAAAGAAGTTCCTATAAAGCACTTGGTGATCATAGCACTGTGCAGAGACAGACGGCCTCTGGGGCTCAGGCTGGTTTCTGCCACAGAGCTTACCTTTTTTTTTTTTTCTCACTTTTCATTTTAAACAGTAAGAATTACAGCAATGTGGGTTAACAGTTGAGTGCATTAGTGTACTAAGACATCACCTTCCCTCAGTTAGCATCTTATATTCGAGTGGTTTCTTGTCACAGCTTGGCACATTGCTAGTAACTAAACTAACTTTATTTAGATTTCCTTAGACTTTAAATAATCTCCAATTCCTGTATGGATCCCCCTCTGAGAAACCACTTTATGCTTAGGGGACACTGCTCTTCAGCCTCCTTTGGCAGGATGGCTGTTTTGTTTTCCTTGGTCTTGAGGGCCTTGACTGTTTTGAGGAGGAGATGTCAGTTATTTTACACAGAACCCCTCAGTCGGGATCTACCTGATGCAATCCTCGGGGCTTACACCAAGGTTATATACGTCAGGCGGAGAAGGCCAGGCTCTTTTCCTCATTACACTGAGGGTACATACTGTCAACCCAACTTACCCTTACTGATGTTAATTAACCTTAATCACCTGGAAACAGCTATCAGTTTACTGTAGGGTAAAAATGACTTTTTTCCTCTATTCACAATGTCCTCTTTGAAAGTAAGTCACTAGGTGCAGCCTACACTTAAAGAGGTGAAGGACTATATTAGGGCATCTGCCTTTATCGGGGAATAGCTAAATAAATGCTGTGAAATTCTCCTGTATGGGAGACTTTTCTCTCTCAACAGTAAATAATTTTCACACCTCATATAATAAATTCCACCTGATTAAGCCTCAGCTTTCTCATTTGAAAAATGACAGGCTCGGGGCTGGAGAGATGGCCTAGTGGTTAAGAGCACCGACCGCTCTTGCAGAAGACCCGGGTTCAATCCCCAGCACCCACATGGCGGCTGAGAACCGTCTGTAACTCCAATTCCAGAAGAACTCCAGTTCCAGGGGAATCTGACACCCTCTTCTGACCTCTGAGGCATTGCACGACAGGGGTGCACAAACCTACATGCAGACAGTACATTCATACACATAAAAGAAAAACAAAAGAAAAATGACAAGCTCAAATGACATAATCTCTGAGGTTTTTGTTTTTTTTTTTCCAAACTCCAGTTGTAAGTAGCTTCTATATGAGAAAGACAGCAAGGAAGAAATAAAGCAAGCAATCACCAAAGACTTCCTAATTAAACAACAATGACAACAAAATCTAGTATTTGAACCAGCAGAAGGGCTGCTCTCTCCAGTGATACGACGACCCTGGCTTTCACCATCTTTAAAATGAAAATCTGGATTCTCTACAAACTTTGCTTTGTAACTTTAAATTTAAAAATAAAGCACCAAGCATAAAATATATTTTAAGCAAAACATCTTAAGAACTTTCTCCAGCTTATAAAAACTTAGATGATCCCTTTAGATACCTAATATTACCAATGACAGCCGATGATCGATTCATTCTCATTCATTCTCATTCTCTCTCTCTCTCTCTCTCTCTCTCTCTCTCTCTCTCTCTCTCTCTCTCTTCTGTAGACAACTGTGATTCTATCAAGTGGGAGTCTATTTTTCTCAGGACAACTATGGGTACATTTCCCATCCTGGGATTCTCAACTAAGAGCGATTTTACTCCGGGAACTATCTGAACCTAGAAGAATCCTCCTGGAATCCAGAGTAGGTGGCAGCCAGGGATATTACTCAGCATTGCACTGCTTAAGGTTCATCTCACAACAAAGAATTCTTCAGCCTGGAATGTTGAGAGTTTCATGGTTGGGAAACACTAGCCTATACTTGTCATAAAAACCCACTAAATCTTTTTTCTGTTCATGTATTTTTAAATCTCCCAAATAAACTTCTATATTCATGAGGTTTCATTACTAATTGGTCATTGTTTTTCTTTGTAAAACCATTATTTAAAACAAACCACCTGCCAGAAAATTCAGCGATTTTACAATAAAGTAACTGCCTGGGACTTGATATTTATTCTTACGAACTCCTAGGTACGATGCTTTGTCAAAAAGGGTAACAATTATTTCAAGTTGTATGTCAACAGTCACTGGCTTAACATTTCTTAACATGTTTTTCCTGAGAACAGAGAAGTTTCATCAAGAGATAACAAAAAAATAAATTGATGAGAAAAACATTCTGAAATTTTTTTTTGCATCCATAACTCTGGAAACCTAGTTTTTACTTGACATATGAAGAGACCCACTTTTACCTCTACTACAGCAACTTTAAGAAATGAACTATTAGCTCAAAGACAAGTTAGTTTTTAATTTTAATTTCTACTCACCTGAGTTTTATTCTTTAAGTGAATAAAAGTTATATATAGTAGCTATTCTCATAAATATAGCTAAACCTCACTTCTTCCATTCAGCTATGTTTATCTTAGAATATTTATTTGGCCAGCATAGATTCTTCATACTTAAAATATTAAGCAGTTTCCTTAGCACTTAAAGACAATTACCCTTCAAAGTAACTTACACTACATCATCGATCCTGGGACAAACCAATGTTTCTCCAGAAATTAAGTTTATCAATTGGAAAAATCACTACTCTAAATGTATAGCATCTCTGAGCCCTCTTATTTCTGACTTTTCAGATTTGAGAAACCACACACAAACTGTTCATAGCTACCAGGGTGAATGAAGTCTGATGACTCATCTCATGCAGAAACACCATGTGAATGAATGACAGCAGAACATTAATGTCCTCCTCCTACTCTTCACCATTTTCATTAACCACTAGATTTGGCACATTCACATGGAGCTGAGGTCTCTGAAATCTCTTCTGATAAAAGATGACACTTAATGTTACTTCAGCTAGGACAGCTTCAAAAACAATCACTGACTCCGTTTCACAGAAAAGGTGCCTCCTATTCGGTGGGAACTCAGGTTGCATGTCCTCCTTCAGTCCACACTCCTACCAAGGCACAAATTAATACAGCTTTCCCAGGGCAACTACCTGAAACCGGAAATTATTTGACAACTCACAAGGAAAGCTTCAAACTCCAACGACAAAAGATACAAGTTTCCCAATGATTTACTTTCTAAGTCTTACCTTCTTCAACCATTATTGTAAGTGTATGTTTTGGGGGGTGTCTCCAAATCTACCTCCCAAGAGTTTTTTCAATCCCTCTCACCCCCTTAACAATCTCTACCTCTGAAAAGTCCTAAAAGGGGTTGGGGGGCACAGCTCCCAGGTAGACAAATTGCCTAGCATGTGGGAGACTCTGGGATCTACCCCAACAAAATCAACACAACTGAAGAATCCTAACAGCATCCCTTTATCTCGCCCTAAGTGAAGTGGGCTGAGATTCTAACTATTCTCAAGACCTTCACCTCAACTGTGAAACTCCTTAAGTGGAACCTTGTGTATCATGTATTCCTACCAACGAAACCTAACACATTGGCTGGCATATGTGGAATGGACTCAGCCATATTGTCTCATCTCCTGCGTTCTATGAATATTAAGCATAATTACTTCATGGCCTTTTAATATTCAGTACTCCAACATGAGGCCAAGATTTAACCTGTCATAAAGTACACGGGAGAAAGCCCACCAAATTCTGCCTCCATAGAGTGGTTAGGGCGTATCAGCGCCACTGACAGCCCGGCATGCAGCAGAATACGGTCCCTGCAACTGGGTGAGTTTGCAAGTCACGGAGCATAAATTTAATCTTTATACAATTTCTCTTCTACAAGTAAGGATGTGAACAGGTAACAGGTCTAACACCCAAAGCAGAAATGCATGCAAAGCATTTACTTGGGGACGCATTGAGTAGTTAGTGCTTAGAACATACTAGCTGTCAGAGATGCAGGAAAAAAGTAACGGCTGCTAATGGGACCCGGCCCCCCACGTCGCCCCGTTCGACAGCATTTCCAAGCAGGGATGTTAAGGACAGGGAGAAGGATGGAGAGGCCGGGGTTACTGCCCTGGGCCGCGAACGCCCCTCCCTCCTAACATCCTCCACCGCTAGAGAGACGCAGGCCGGGGAGCAGCGCCCGCAGCGCCGGGCGAGGCCGACGCCAAGCCGCCTCCCGCCGTTCCTGCGCCCCTGATGCGGTCCCCGCCGGTCCTGCCAGCAGTGACTCCGGGCCTAGTCCTCCACCCGCTGCCCGGCGCCGGTCCCAGGTTACCAGGAAGCAGCGGCAGGTGGTTGCCCATATTGTGCGCAGCGTCCTGCGGATCTCCCTCGTCGGCCATGTCTATTTACCCGCAAAGGAACCTGGGACAGGGCGGGGTCAGTGTGCGAGGGGAGGGTCCGTGCCTCGCGGAGGACACCGCGCTTCTGGGCCACAGCGCCCCCTGGCGGCTCCAGGGGCGAACAGGGGCCAGTCAAGATCTGCAAAGGATGCGGGGACCAAATGCCTCAGGAGAGTGTCAGGGTGGCCAAGTGGTCCAAAGCACCAGACCTAAGCTTTATTTCCAAATGCCTCAGGAGGATAGGCTGGACCCCAGCGTTATCCATAGGCATCCAGGACCTAGCGCCCCTCACACAAGTTATAGACCCCTTGCTTCTTCCTAACCCTTGCCTGGACTTCCCTACTCAAGACATTTTTACAGGTGGGAACCTGAAGCCGAGTTTTTAGTTTCCACCTCGTTCTTATAGGTGGAGGGGGGCTGAGAGCAAATGGAAACCTGCTTATGCTATACAGCATCACCTTCCATTCTGAAGGAAAATGTAAATGCGTATTTGGAAAACGCATCAACTTTAACGAGTGCAGTTAGGATGTAGCTGACGTTTAACAATTTCTATACTGTTCCTGTGTATTAGTCAATAAACATGAATTAATCTAGGACAGGGAGATGCTGGAAAACAGAATAAAAAGTCCTGTAAATTTACTGGTAAATAAAATTGCCAGGTTATAAACTATCCTAGTCGTGATGACTTCAACGAGGTGAAAAAAAATCAGTATATGGCAAAACTAAAATACTCCAGAAGAAAGCTAACTGCTTTACGGTGGTGGACTTGAAGCTGGCAGAATTTTCAAGATTCTTAAGAGGGTGAACAAAAGTTTTCTTATTATCTCTTCGACATGTTTTGATTGAAAACTGAAACGTGTGTAAATGATATCTCTGAAGGTGATAGTGGTGGTGGGTGGATGGGAGGAAAAACTACTGAGTCCGAGGTTTTAAAAACGATTTTTTTCCTTTTTTTTTTTTTTCTTTTCAGAAAATTGCTTCACTGAAACCCTACAAGCTGAGAATGTCTGTGACAGTGGATTTTTTTATCAATTCTGTATCATTTTGCAGTTCGTTTGTTGAGAGTGGGTCTCACTGTGTAGTCCTGGCTGGCCTGTAACTCCCTGTAGAGTCAAGGCAGAGATTCCCAGAGATCCACACCCCTCCCAAGTGTTGTGATTAAAGGCCTGTGTTACCAAACCTAGTCATTCTTCTGCCTTTAGACCCAGACCATTCTGTAACTTAGGCCAAGGCACTTTGTATCCCCAGGACTCAGTTTACCCAGTGTTGAAAGAACATAATAAGTACTGCCCCGGATATGGCCTTAATAATGCCTGCAGTATTAATGCCTTGTATGATTAAGTTTAACACAATTATATGCTACTGGGCTGAGTTATTAGTAAGGATATCATTCTAGTTAGTTCAAGGACAGTTCTGTTTCAGAATGCCAGAGAGGACACGGATCAGAGAGCAAGGAAGAAAGAGGATGAGTAGGAAAGAAAGGAGAGTTAAAGCTCATGCATATAGCTTGTGTATGTACACACACAGACACACACACATTTGATATTAAAGCATGATCAATTTAACTAGTTTGTAGAGTTTTAGTAGTAAATGTGCTTACAGCATAATTTTTTCATGCATATGGAGGCCAAAATCCAACTTCGGTGGTCATTATTAGGCATCATCCATCCTGTTTTTTGAGACTAAGTCTTTCACTAGTCTGGGACCCAGTGAACCCTAGGGATCTACATGGCTCCACCTTTGCTTTATGGGATTATAAGTGTTCTAGTTCCACCCCCTCCCCATGAGTTCTGAGGACTGAACTCAGTTCCTCATATTTGTACAACAAATACTTTCCCAACTGGCCCTTCCCCTCTATTCCCTCCCCCCAATTCCAGGCAGCTATTTTCTAAACAAGGAAGTTCTTCTGAGTTTGCTCTGGTTCTCCTAGAAGTGGCACTAGAATTGTTGTCTGAAACCTGGGTCAATCAAGAACATTCTACACAACAAAGGACAACAGTAAGCCAGGGAATCCCACACATGAGGCTAGAAAAGCACTAGCTTGCTGGCACTTCTTTTGCACATTGCTCCAGGGTCACCAGCGTTCCCATCTGTGTATCTTCTAATCTGCTTTCCCAGCTTTTATCTGTCCTCCATGCAAACTCACAATCTCCTTCTTCTTCCGTATTATCCCTCGAGTGTCTACCCATTCATCTGCAGCGTCATCTGTCCATAGAGATCACAAAAGATATCGCTGAAGAAAATGCCTGAGCTAGCAAGTTTCTTGGAATAAAGTCCTAGTTATTAAAATAAGTAGAAAAACCTGAGTGACCCTTGAGGACCAGATACTCAACTGACTTTAACAAAATAAAAACCTTGGTTAATCTGGGCTAACTGTGTGGCCTTAAGCGTCCAAAAGGAAAGCATAACCAGAAATAATCAGTAAGGTCTGAGAAATTGTACTTCAGATATAAAACTTGAGAACCCTCAAAACCTTCAATGCCAGATAGGGACTACTGAGATAGCAAGCTGGTGGACTGAGCGGCTACTGGGATTTCAGCCTCTTCAGAGTGTAGACTGTCGTTTTTGGACTACCCAGGCTGTGTCATGTAGGCCAGTTCAGGAAGTTCAAGACAGGATGCATGCTTGCTGGACCTCATTTGGGTGACTTTGGTGGGGAGGGACCCCAGTGTGGAGCACGGGGGCAGGATTGATGGTTGTTTGGGCTTTCCAAGGAGGAATCTTCAAGCAATTCCTTGGGAAAAATATGACATCTTTTGGTAAAAAAGGAAAGAAAGAAAGAAAGAAAGAAAGAAAGAAAGAAAGAAAGAAAGAAAGAAAATCCTCCAACTCAGGTGATATGTGTGTATATGTATGTATATACTTATATATGTATATATGTATGCATATATGTATAGAGAAGCAATACAAGTTGGAGAAAAAATGGAATTTCCATGTTAAAGTATCATTGTATTTTGATGCTTTTCTTAGTATCACGAGTTTCATTTATGTTACTTTGATGCTATGTGTACTCTAAAGTTCAACTTAAAATAAAATAAAAATAAATAAATAAATAGAAAAGCATGAAGGTGAACTTAGGATATCTTCGTCTGTCTCTGGTCTCTCACTGAATCTGGACCTGGCCATTTTAGCTAGACTGGCTAGCCAGTAAGGCCCTGGGATCTGCCTGTCTCCCCTTAGCATTTGCGTTAGAGGTGTGCTTCACCAGGTCTGACATTTCCTGTAGGTGTTCGTGTCCTTTTGCTTATACAGCAAGCATGTTTTACCCACTAAAACATCTTCCCAGTCAGCATTCTTTTTTTTTTTTTTTGGTCTTTTTGAGACAGGGTCTCCCTGTAGCCCCAGCTGTCCTGGAACTCACTGTGTAGACCAGGCTGGCCTTGAACTCACAAAGATCTGCCTGCCTCTGCCTCCCGAGTGCTAGGATTAAAGGTGTGCACCACCACACCCGGCTTCATTTATCTGGAAATAAGGCATTATAAAGTGTTCTTTATACCTCTCCTTACTTGCATGAAATGCTGATTGGCAAGGGGTTTTGCAAATCCAAGGGCAGAAAGTAGATGTGCTCGCAGACCACTGACCTGCAGCTCAAGGATTATACCCACACACTGAAGGTTGGTACAACAGAAATGACAATGACCCGCACTCTTTCCATTTCAAATCAATATGAGCAAAGAGGGATACATACATACTTGAAGCATTTGGGACCCTGGGTTTTCTGTTGTTCTCAATTTCCTTTGTATTTACTGAATTAAAGAGTGATACTTCTCTCCTCAGCAGCTGCTGATCCATTGCCTGGGCATTGCGACAATCGAGCAACAATGTCTCACATTTCATTCTTTGCCTGACAGTTCATTCTCAAGCAATGTGTCTACATAATACTCTACAGCAGAAGTCAGACTCTGGAACTCCTCTGTGCAGTTCCTTGCCTTGGCTCCCTGTTTCCCTGGAAGACACTGGTCCCTGAAATGCAGAATCTGCTCCCTTCCACACAGCTGGGACCCCACTCATCTACTTCTCTGAAGTCCTTACTCTCCTCCATCAACACTTGGCCTTTGTGTGTTCTACCACAAATATCAAATTGTAACCCTGTTCCCAAACCTGCCAGTCTGTCTTCCCTTTCTAACCCATGTTCCTTTCAAGCATTTATAAATATGAGGTTTTTAAAAAGTGTTCTCCAGAAAAAATAAATAAATAAATAAATAAATAAATAAATAAATAAATAAATAAAATACGTTCTCCGGCCAGGCGTGGTGGCACACACCTTTAATCCCAGCATTCGGGAGACAGAGGCAGACAGATCTCTGTGAATTCAAGGCCAGCCTGGTCTATAGAGTGAACTCCAGGCCAGCTGGGACTAAAGGGAGACCCTGTCTCAAAAATACCAAAAAAAGTGGTCTCTCCTCTCCCCTCAAGAATTAAAGGACTTGGAGCTGGAGAGATGGCCTAGTGGTTAAGAGCACCAACTGCTCTTGCAGAGGACCTGGGTTCCATTCCCAGCACCCACATGGCAGCTGAGAACCGACTTTAACTCCAGTTCCAGGGGAATACAACACCCTCTTCTGACCTTCCGGACATTGCATGACATGGGTGCACAAACCTACATGCAGACAGTATATTCGTGTGCATAAAAATAAATAAAATTAAAAATATATATAAAAAAGAATTAAAGGACTTGATGAGGGGTAGATAATGTTCTGATACTTCATAAGTGCTCAGAAGAATGTTGATGGGAATGCATTTCAAGTTGTCATAGATGATTAAGTTCCTATGCATGCAAGTACAAATTCCCTTTTTCTTCCTTGTTGGGAGGTCTAATTTTCCTTGCCAAAAAGTCTGCCCAACTCGTGGGATCATGTCCACACAAATCCCATGCTGGCCCACTCTCCCTCTTTCTTACTCCTTGAAGTGAATGGTGCCACATGACCCATAGATGGCTGATGACACATAGAGGACATCACTTTATTGGGCTTGGAAGAAGATGGGGGGAGAGGGCAGCTGTGGCAAAAGACAGTCTTTCTTGATTAAAGGCAGCAATTCCATTCCTGCCCACAGCTCACAGTGATGGATAAAAAGCAGGCAACCTAGTCTGAATAGCCACCATAGATTTTAAAAGATGTGGGTTTTAGTGAAAGCAAAGTCAGATTGACTTATAGGCACCTCTGTCATCACTTTTAAACAGATGAATTCATAACTTTGGGCACTGTATTAGTCATTTTTCTGTTGCTATGATAAAACATCATGACCAAGGAACTTATAAAAGGAAGAGTTTATTTGAGCTTATGATTGACAGTTCCAGGGAATTAGAGTCCATTGTGGCGGGAGGCATGACGGCTGGATCTGGAGCAGCAAGCCGAGGGTCACATCTCGCAAAGAGCACAGGAAGCAGAGAGAGCGGCTGGAGACCACGAGGCTTGTTAAACTCACCAAGCCTGCCCCCAGTGACATACCTCCCCCAGCATGGCCACACCTTCTAAGACCTCCAAAAAACTGCCACCAACTGGAGACAAATGTCTGAATATTTACAGCCTATGGGGGACACTCATTCAAACCACCACAGGCATGGCCTAAATCTTCCAATTCTTTTCTCTAGGGTCAAAACGCATGTAAGTGACCAATGCAGAGCATCCTAAGAACACTTTCTACTTTAAGAACAGTGGTTTGGGGCTGGAGAGATGGCCTAGCAGTTAAGAGCGCCGACTGCTCTTGCAGAGGACTTGGGTTTGATCCCCAACACCCACATGGCGGCTGAGAACCGTCTGTAACTCTCAGCTAGAACTACAAGGACACATGTGGCCTTTAGAATATTTTCAGGTTTTAATTACATGGTTGCCCATATTTAGAAATTAAACAGCACCCTACAAAATTGATTTTTCAGTTTCTTTTTTAAAATGGGAAGATTTGGTAATCATAATCATATTGCTGCCTGACAGCAAATTGCCTTGATCAATTGTTTAGGTGAAACAGTTCCATGGGAAACCTCTGATTGTCAGGTACCAAGAATAGTTAGTGTGTAGTGTGTTTACCTTTCTGGTCCATTCAGCAACTTCTTGTATGGGTATGCACAAGGACTGGTTGCATCTTCTGATTTTCCCAGGATGGCCATGCAATCAGAAGAATTAGGACCACAGTATCTTCCAAGCCCTACCCTATTGCATTATCCAAAGTGTGTGTCAGTTTTGACAACAAATTACATGACTTTACTACATACAGAGACACAGTTGCTTAAAGCATAATACCAGATCTTGGATGACCATTGACTGAGGCCTGGATGACCATTGACCGATGCCTGGATCACCATTAACTGAGACCTGGATGACCATTGACTGAGGCCTGGATCACCATTGACTGAGGCCTGGATGGCCATTGACTGAGGCCTGGATGGCCATTGACTGAGGCCTGGATGACCATTGACTGAGGCCTGGGTGACCATTGACAGAGGCCTGGATGACCATTGACTGAGGCCTGGATCACCATTGACTGAGGCCTGGATGATCATTGACTGAGGCCTGGATCACCATTGACTGAGGCCTGGATCACCATTAACTGAAACCTGGATGAACATTGACTGAGGCCTGGATGACCATTGACTGAGGCCTGGATGACCATTGACTGAGGTCTGGATGAACATTGACTGAGGCCTGGATGACCATTGACTGAGACCTGCATGACCATTGACTGAGAGCCATTGACTGAGGCCTGGATGACCATTGACTGAGGCCTGGATGAACATTGACTGAGGCCTGGATGACCATTGACTGAGACCTGCATGACCATTGACTGAGAGCCATTGACTGAGGCCTGGATGACCATTGACTGAGGCCTGGATGACCATTGACTGAGGCCTGGATGACCATTGACTGAGGCCTGGATCATCATTGACTGAGGCCTGGATCACCATTGACTGAGGATCCATAGTCATAATCAGCCTCTCTTGAGAATAAAGAATCATGGTTCAATCTATTGCAGCTCTGTGATTCAGTGATGAAGGATCACTCTCATGGAGTTTCTTGGAATTATTCTAGGTTGGCTATCATTCACTTAAAAATAGAGAGGTGGTTCAGTGGTTAAGAGTGTTGGCTGCTCTTGCAGAGGACCCAGCACCCACACGGTGGCTAACAACTAGCTGTTATTCCAACTCCAGGGGAATCTGATGTTCTCTTCTGACTTTACCGCACTGCACAACATGGGAGCACTTAAATACATTCAGGCAATGCACTCATACACACAAAATAAAATTATAAATAAATCAAAAAATAAATCTTCAGCTCAACATGGCACTACATGCCTATTCTCTCAATACTTAGGATGTTGAGTCAGGAGAGTCTGGAGTTTGAGGGAAATCTGGAACATAGCAAGACTCTGCTTCATTGAAGAAGCAAAAAAATCATTAGCATTAAATCAGGGTACTTCTCATGTTCATATTTTCTAGCAGCTACAAATAATTTCCTCAAACTTGTCATAGTGCAAAAGTAAATTTTTTGATATATGTATATATGTGATATATATATATATATATATATATATATAATCTCAGGCAGAAATATATCCTTCCTTTAATGTATTCGTTTATGTCAAGGGCTGGTCTGGCATCCGTTGCTGTGAGCTATGTCCTTGAGCATCTCATTCTGTGAATCCCAGTCACAGACAAACAGAAGCTAGATCTTGTCTTCTATATATACATGGATGTAGAGGCTAGAAAAGCAGAGAATTCTGCTCTGCAGGCTGGAATACAGTGAGAGGTGCTCTGTCTTTCACAGCCCTCTCAATGTGTCAACAATTTTATTAATGACTCACATTCATATTTCAGTTACATGGTGAATAATCTGGGGTTTGAAAAATTCTTTTTATATGCAACTTTTGTGGCTACTGTCATATTTTCAGGTCCTCCAGAGCCTACGTAAGTCCCATAGAGATTGACTTATTTGTGAAAATCATTATTTGTGACAGTACTTAGGGCTACAATTTACCGAGACTTCCTACCATGACATCCATCTCCGACTTGACAGGTAAAGTAGTGGAGATTTTGCAAGACGCTAAAATGCAGGGCAAGTTATGATTTTCAAACTTTTGTACAAAACTATTTCCATGATTCACTCACCTATTCCTAGTGCTGGGTGTTGCTTCTACTGGAGGTGAAGATCCACAGTCCTCCCCAAAGCAGAAAGGAGGGTAAATCCAGTCTCCCTCTCAATTTTTAGATCGTCCATTTCTGTGTTTTTCTCCTTGGGTCTCTTCGTGTTTGTGCTGGATAGCTTTGGTGTCAACTTGACACACCTGGGTTGAGGGAGCCTCAGTTGGGGAATTGGCTCCATTGGATTGGCCTGTGGCCACATCTGTGGTGTATTGTCTTGATTGTTGAGCAGTGACAGTATAAGAAAGCAGGCTGGGCATGAGCCAGAGAGCAAGCCAGTAGAGAGCAAGCCAGTGAACAGCAGTCCTCCATGGCCTCCAGGTTCCTGCCCTGAGTTCCTGTCTTGGGCTCCCTAAGTGATGAAATGTGACCCAGGAGATGTAAGCTGAATAAACCCTTTCCTCCCCAAGTTGGTGTCAGAGTGTTTTGTCACAGCAATGGAAANCAAACATATGAATGCACATGGGACACTGAGCAGTAAAACCATGGGAGGGGCGAACATGGGGGAAGATTACAAACTAGGAAAAAATCATGGGTGGGAGCGGGGGGAGCTTGATCGTCAAGACCGGGGATGGGGTACAGGGGGGGGGGGGGGGGACGGATATTGCAAGACAGTAGGTTAATGATGGGGAAGGAAACTGAGCAGAGAAGGAGTCAAACCATGAGACACGTGGTATGCAAACATATTAAGAGTGTGTAGTGTCGGGTGGACAAGACATTACGGAGGTCCAAACCATTACACAGTTATATACAAACAGGTAAATTAATCATTCAGTAAGAGATAGCGCAGGGGGTCAAACCATGACAGCGAGGTAGTGCAAAGGACAGATTAGTTTGCGATAGCAGTAAACTTAGTCATTCGAGAGCAAAGCAGTGACACATTATGTTGCAACATATGGAATGGTGCATGGTTGAACGAGCGTTAACATGGTATGCAAAACCAGTGACACAGGTATTAACAAACATATTAAATGCAATGCAGGAACACTGTGAGCAGTGCGCAAGGCATGACACAAGCTAGCAACACAATATGAACGCATGTGGGGACGCGCTGAGCGGCAGTCAAGGACGGCAAATAGCAAGGGCGTGAGTGCAAACAGTATGAATTGCTGTGGGTGGGAGTGAACAAGCGTGTGATGCAGGGGGGTCCAAGAACCAAACCATGGGGACACCGGAGGGGAAAGTGATTTCAAAGCATGGGACCTCGGGAGTTTGTTGGACAGCTTAGCAAGTCAAACCAGACACATGAGTGCAAACATAGTGAAAGAGGAGGCAGAGAGAAACTGGAAGAAGGATTCAAACGCATAGCGGAAGGAGATTGCAATCATATGGGCATTGCATTGTTTTAGGCAAAGTGAGGTTAGAAAGTCGAACCAG
Source organism: Rhizomys pruinosus (assembly GCA_009823505.1). Taxonomy (NCBI): domain Eukaryota; kingdom Metazoa; phylum Chordata; class Mammalia; order Rodentia; family Spalacidae; genus Rhizomys; species Rhizomys pruinosus. Next base: position 919,438 of record VZQC01005157.1, on the reverse strand, counting down.
TTAGCACAGGAGTGTCAACATATGTGCAATGAATGTTATTACAAGAGGTGTCTCAGGAAGATCAAAGCCATGAGCACAGAAGAAAGTTGGAGCAAAAACATAGTTAATTGCATGTGGGAAGAACAGATGAGTAGCAGTCAAAACCATTACACACAGGAGATAAAAGCAGTTTGGAGCGGCGTTTGGAGCGGGCTGAGCAAAAAAAGAAAAGTCGACCATGACACATGGGAGTGCAAACATGAAAAATGGATAAACAATTTGGGAACACTGGCGGTCAGGCCCAGGACACGAGGAGTGCGAACATTTGAACCAGGTGTGGGGACATGACGGTCAAACCATGAGCACGGAGTTGCAAGAACGAGATGACGCATGTAGGAACACTGAGACAGCACCGAACACAGGGGAGGGTCTGAGACGCAGGACAGCGGGAGTGCAACATATGAAAGGCCTGTGAGAGGACGACTGAGCGAGTCAAGAACCAATGACACGAAGGGAGTGCAAACTATGAATGGCATGCCATGGGGGACACTGACAGATTCAAACAATGAAACGCAAGGAGTGCGAAAACTGAGAATGCATGTGAAGACACTGGACAGGTCACCATGTCGTCAGGGAAGTCAAAACATATGGTATGCATGCAGGACCGACGGAGGAAGTCAAACATGACCAAAGGGATTACAGAACATATGAAATTGCAATGTGGGACACGGACAAGGGGGAATCGAAGAAGCCATGAAAACGCAGGAGTGTGCAAACATAAATGAATGGCATGTTGGTACACAAATGTAGAGGAGAAGAGAAGAGACAAGAGAAGAGAAAAGAAAGTGGAAACAAAAATAAAAGTGCAAATGGTAAATGCTGAGGGCTCTTGGAGGCGAAAAGTCAGAAAGCCATTACACAAAGTAGTGCAAACTTATGAAAAAACGCATGTGGGGACAAAAGCTGAGCAGAGATGGCGAAGGGATGAGGGCGCAGATGGGACACAGGATTGGCAAACATAATGAATGGGCGATATGTGATGTAACAGGGCTTAGCAATGGGTCAAACGGCCGATGACTCATAAGTGGCAACATATTAGGTTTCAGTGAAAGCAGCGTGGAGCCAGTCAAACCATGACAGCAGGATGTAGCAAAACAGAATAGTTAAGGGGATGCTGTAGTGGACATGGCAGTCAAACAAGTGACAGCATGAGTGCAGAACATACATAATGCATGGGTTGGGACCTAAGAGCAGTCAGGGGACCATGACACGAAATGATTGGGGCAAACGATATGAAATGTAATGCAGGACCTTCGAAGTCAAACGCAGTGACAAAGCAGAGTAAGCCAACAAAAATATAATGCTGTGGGACACTGAGAGGGGGGAAAAGTCAAACCATGACAACAAGGGAAGGAGATCAGTGCAAACAGATATGGAATGAACATGTGCCGGACACGTAGAGCATTCAAAAACCATTACACAGAGGGCGAGAAACATATGAAGGTTGCGGGACACTGAGCAGGAAGAGGGGTCAAACCATGACACAGGGGTGCAAACATATGAATGTATGCAGGACACTGAGCAGTCAAACATGACACAGGAGTGCAAACATATGAATGCATGTGGGACACTGAGAAGTCAAACCATGACACGGGAGTGCAAACATATGAATGCATGCAGGACACTGAGCAGTCAAACCATGACACAGGAGTGCAAACATATGAACGCATGTGGGACACTGAGCAGTCAAACCATGACACAGGAGTGCAAACATATGAATGCATGTGGGACACTGAGCAGTCAAACCATGACTCAGAAGTGCAAACATATGAATTCATGTGGAACACTGAGCAGTCAAACCATGACACAGGAGTGCAAACATATGAATGCATGTGGGACACTGAGCAGTCAAACCATGACACAGGAGTGCAAACATATGAATGCATGCGTGGGACACTGAGCAGTCAAACCATGACACAGGAGTGCAAACATATGAATTCATGTGGAACACTGAGCAGTCAAACCATGACACAGGAGTGCAAACATATGAATGCCTGTGGGACACTGAGGCAGTCAAACAGACACGGGAGTGCAACATATGAATGCAGTGGGACAACTGAGCAGCAAAAAACCATGACACAAGAGTGGCAAGAGAGGCAAAGGAAGGAGGATAGAGTAATGATAAACAAATGTTTGTACGACTGAGCAGGTCAAGAACGGAGGATAAAGACACAGAGATAAAACAGAGGAACGAGTGGGATGCAGGTGCAGGAGGCAATGACAGATCAGGCGGACCATGGAGGCACAAGGAAGTGCAACATATGATGATGAATCGGTGACACTGTAGCAGGATCAGAAACACAAGATACAGCGAGGTGCAAACATATGAAGCTGCAATGGTGAGGACGAGGGAACTGTAGCAGGAGTTACAAACCATGACACAGGAGTGAAAACATATGAATTCATGTGGAACACTGAACAGTCAAACCATGACACAGGAATACAAACATATGAATGCATGCAGAACGCTGAGCAGTCAAACCATGACAAGGGAGTGCAAACATATGAATTCATGTGGAACACTGAACAGTCAAACCATGACACAGGAATACAAACATATGAATGCATGCAGAACGCTGAGCAGTCAAACCATGACAAGGGAGTGCAAACATATGAATGCATGAGGGACACTGAGCAGTCAAACCATGACACAGGAGGGCAAACATATGAATGCATACAGGACACTGAGCAGTCAAAACATGACACAGGAGTGCAAACACATGAATGCATGCAGGACACTAGCAGTCAAACCATGACACAAGAGTACAAACATATGAACGCATGTGGGACACTGAGCATTCAAACCATGACACAGGAGTACAAACATATGAAAGATTGACAAATGTGGGGACACATGGAGCAGTCAAACCAGTACAACCGGGAGTTGCAAAGCAGAATGGATGGGTGAGAGATGTGGTACAATTGGCAGGGGAAGGGAGGAGGGGGGGAGGGTGGGGCAAACAGGGTACACAAGGAGTGCAGGGGTCGGTATGAACGCATGTGGGGGTGGGAACACTGTGAGGCAAAGTGCAACCAGTTACGCATGAAGTGCAGAACATAGGGGTGAGAAGTGCATGTGGTGGGGACACTGAGCAGTCAAACCATTACACAGGAGTGCAAACATATGAAAGCATGCAGGACACTGAGAAGTCAAACCATGACACAGGAGGGCAAACATATGAATGCATGCAGAACGCTGAGCAGTCAAACCATGACAAGGGAGTGCAAACATATGAATTCATGTGGAACACTGAACAGTCAAACCATGACACAGGAATACAAACATATGAATGCATGCAGAACGCTGAGCAGTCAAACCATGACAAGGGAGTGCAAACATATGAATTCATGTGGAACACTGAACAGTCAAACCATGACACAGGAATACAAACATATGAATGCATGCAGAACGCTGAGCAGTCAAACCATGACAAGGGAGTGCAAACATATGAATTCATGTGGAACACTGAACAGTCAAACCATGACACAGGAATACAAACATATGAATGCATGCAGAACGCTGAGCAGTCAAACCATGACAAGGGAGTGCAAACATATGAATTCATGTGGAACACTGAACAGTCAAACCATGACACAGGAATACAAACATATGAATGCATGCAGAACGCTGAGCAGTCAAACCATGACAAGGGAGTGCAAACATATGAATTCATGTGGAACACTGAACAGTCAAACCATGACACAGGAATACAAACATATGAATGCATGTGGGACACTGAGCAGTCAAACCATGACACAAGAGTGCAAACACATGAATGTCTTACAGACAACTGTCGACAGTGAAGAGGGGGGGGGAAGAGTCAACCAGGGTAAAACACATTATTCGAGAACAATATTGAATTCATTCATGGAGCACTTGGCAAAGGGTGAAACGCATGACACATAGGTGCAAACAAGGGTTAATTGCATGGCGATGTACACTGAGCATGGATGGGGTGCGAAACCGATTACGAGCACGAAATTATTGTGTCAAACATGATTAAGGCGTCATTTTACACTTAATAACATGGAGGGTCAAGAGCCATTACACAGATGCTGGTTCAAAGACATATTGAGTGCATGGTGTTACAGCTTATGCAGGAGGTGTCAAAGGCCAGTGACACATTATTTTGGCGGAAGACATATTGAGAGGCTGCATGTTGTGAGCACGGGTAGAGGCGAGAAGGGGTTGAGTCAAACCATTACACAATTAGTTCAAAGCAGTATGACTGGCAGGTTTTTTACAGCTTAGCAGGTCCGAACCATAACACGAGAGTAGTACAGAACATAGGTGGTAAGTGCAATTTGTACACTGAGCAGTCAAACCATTACACAGGAGTGCAAACATATGGATGGACGAAATGTGTGGACAGGTTGTATGCGAATGCCAAGACGCATGACTCAGAAGTGGCAAAATAGTAAGTGCATACATGGACTCTGTATCAGGGGGTCAAAACCAGTACACAGAGAGTTGCAAACGGATATGAATGCAGCAGTGGACACGTGTATCAGGGGTGCAAACAGGGGGGGGGGGGGGGGGGGGGGGAGTGACAGGAGTATCAAAGACAGATTAAATACACATTTTGGACAGGCTTAGACAGTGAGAAATCAATAGAGAACCATGACAGCAAATTATTGCAAGCATATGAGAATCATGCGACACTGTAGCAGTCAGCCATTACACAAAAGGTTGTTGGCGTCAACATATGAGCATGGGTTTGACAAACTTGACAGGATCAAACCCGGTGACAACGATAGTGCACACATATGAACGCATGATGTGGTAACACTTAGCAGGAAAGTCGACCATTACCAGAAAGACTGATGAAAGGGGGAAGGGGGAGGGGAGTGGAAAAACATATTAATCATGTGGGTACACTTGAGCAAGAGATGGGTCAAAACCAATGGACACAGGAGTGCAAGGACATATGAGATGCAAGTGATGGTACACAATGAGGCATACAAAACCATGACACAGGAGTGAAAACATATGAATTCATGTGGAACACTGAACAGTCAAACCATGACACAGGAATACAAACATATGAATGCATGCAGAACGCTGAGCAGTCAAACCATGACAAGGGAGTGCAAACATATGAATTCATGTGGAACACTGAACAGTCAAACCATGACACAGGAATACAAACATATGAATGCATGCAGAACGCTGAGCAGTCAAACCATGACAAGGGAGTGCAAACATATGAATTCATGTGGAACACTGAACAGTCAAACCATGACACAGGAATACAAACATATGAATGCATGCAGAACGCTGAGCAGTCAAACCATGACAAGGGAGTGCAAACATATGAATTCATGTGGAACACTGAACAGTCAAACCATGACACAGGAATACAAACATATGAATGCATGCAGAACGCTGAGCAGTCAAACCATGACAAGGGAGTGCAAACATATGAATTCATGTGGAACACTGAACAGTCAAACCATGACACAGGAGGGCAAACATATGAATGCATGCAGGACACTGAACAGTAGGAAGGGAATCAAACCATGACACAAGAGTGCAAACGTATGAATGCATGTGGGACACTGAGCAGACAAACCATGACACAGGAGTACAAACATATGAACGCATGTGGGACACTGAGCAGTACAAGTGCCAAGAGCACGAGGAGGTTCAAACATTTAATGAGCATGTGGAACAACTGGAGCAGTCCAACCACAGGTGGGACACAGAGAGGAGTGAGCAAACGGAGGAGTAAAACGAGCATGTGGACCTGGACAGGGTCAAAACCAGGTGGGACACAAGAGATAGCGAAACATATATATTGAATGTGGCAAGCACTGAGCAGTCCAAACCATGGGACACAGGAGTGCAACCTATGAATGATATGTGGGGAACGCTGAGACTGGTCAAGACCATGACAACAGAGAGAGTGAAAACAAAGATTGAATGCATTTTGGAAACAAGGGAAGAAGAGAAGAGAGAGGGGGGAAAAAGGGGGGGGGGAGGAAGGGGAGAGGGGGGGAGAGGAAGAGGAAAAAAGGGGAAAAAAAAAAGAAGGGGGAAAAAAAAAGAAAAGAGGGGAAGAAAGGAGGAAAGAGGAGAAAAAAGGGGAAGGGGGGGGGGGAGGAAGGGGAAAAGGGTGGGGGGGAAAAAAGAAGAAGGGGGGGGGAAGGAAAAAGGGGGGAGGGGGGGGGGGGGGGGAAGGGGGGAGGGGGGGGGGGGGAGGGAAAAAAGGGGAGGGGGGGGAGGGGGGGGGGGAAAAAAAGGGGGGAAAAAAAAGGAGAAAAGAGGAAAAAAGGGAAGGGGAAAAAAAAAAAAAAAAGAGGGGGGAGGGGAAGGAAAGGCTGAAAGGCAAAGGTCAAAGGACCTATACACATGAATAGAGGTCCCAATAGTAGTTATAGGCCTGGTGGGGGCGCACTGGATGCAAGGGGGGGAGATCCACTCTGTGACAACAGATGCGCAAACCTATGGAATGGCGGCTGTTGGGACATTGCATCACGAGGTGACAAGGACCATAGAGCTCAGAAATTGGCAAACATATTAATAGCATACCGGACAGATCAGAAATCAAACATGACACAAGAGTGCAAACGTATGAATGCATGTGGGACACTGAGCAGACAAACCATGACACAGGAGTACAAACATATGAAGTGCATGCGGAAGCACTGAGAAGCGGATTCAAAGAAGAAACAGCCATGATATCAACAGAGAATGCAAACATATGGGGGAATGGCATAAGTGGGACACTGACATATCCAACCATGAACACATGAGTTCACAGCATATGAATGGTAATGGGTGGGCAACTGAGAGACAGGTCAAACATGGACCTACGAAAAAGTGAGAAGAGCAAGAGCGAGATGGAAATGCAATAGCAGGAACGCTGAGGACATAGATCAGACGGAGTGGAGCACGGGATTTCGAAGCTATAAGTGAATGGTGCATGTGGGTACACTTAAGCATGTGCAACCATGAAACAATGAGGTGGGCAAACTATGAAGTGCAATGATATTGACACTGAGCAGTAAAACCATGACACAGGAGTGCAGACATATGAAAATAGCAGGTGTGGACAGCTGTAGCGTCAAAGCCGATTCACGACAGTAAGGGTGCAAAAACATAGGATGCATTGTGGGGGACACTGGTAGCAGTCAAACCATGAAAGTACACATGAGGTGGGCGATGACATATAAGTGTAAGCAGAAGGGACACTGAGCAGTCGAACCATGACACAGGAGTGCAAGCATATGAATGTATGTGGGACACTGAGGCATGGGTCAAGCTGACACAGGAGTTCAAACATATGAATGCGAATTGTGTGGGGGAAGCACTGAGGCAGGAGAAATCAAACGGCATGAGGACAGCAGGGCGCAAAACATAAGTAAGGCATGGACAGTACCGGGATTCAGTTCAAACCATGAGCACAAGGAGACAAACTATTAATTCATGTGGGGAGAAAGGGGGACCTGAAGCATGTCAGCGACATGGACACGGAGATGCAGGGACATATTAATTCATATTGGGACAGCTGTGCCCAGCCAACGCATGAACCAAAGAGGAGTAACAAACAATGGGGACGTACGATGGCAGGGGGTGGGATGCGGGGGGGCGGGCCCAAAAAACGTTGTGGAGGAAAGGTGGGTCGAAAACCATGTGACTCAGGGGAGGTACTAAGGCAGGTATATGACTTGAAACATGGTGTGGAGCAGCTGGAGAGCAGGAATCAAACCATGACGCACGGGATGGGGCAAAACATAATATGTAATGGTGGTGGAGGCACTGGAGCGGGTCAAACATGACAAGAGAGTACAAACATAGAAGTCATAGCGAGAATGAGCACTGGGATAAGTGCAAACCAGGTGAACACAGGAGTACAAAGGCGGGTGATAGAACGCAATGTGGGGCAAGACTGAGCAGTCCAGAACGGCATGACTGGAGTACAAACAGATGAAGTGGAAGGGGGGAGGGAAGGAGGGGAAGAGGGAGAGAGGAGGAAAGGGAAGGAGAAAAAAAAGAGGGGAGAGAAGGGGGAGAATGGGAAGTAAGGAAGAGAGGGGAGGGGAGGGGGAGGGGGGAAAGGGGGAGAAAGGAAGAAGAGGGGGAAGGGAAAGAGTGGGGGGGGGAGGGGGGGGGGAGAGGGGGAAGGGGAAAAAGGGGGGGGAAAGAAAGGAAGGAGAAAAAAGGAAAATTTTTAACCCTTGAGCATGTCAAAACCATGAGCGACAATGATTGCAACATACAGATGAATGCATGTGGGACAGTGAGCAGTCAAACCATGACACGGGGGTGCAAACATATGAATGTATGCAGGACACTGAGCAGTCAAACCATGACACAGGAGTGCAAACATATGAATTCATGTGGGACACTGAGCAGTCAAACCATGACAAGGGAGTGCAAACATATGAATGCATGCAGGACACGGAGCAGTCAAACCATGACACAAGAGTGCAAACACATGACGCATGTGGGACACTGGGCAGTCAAACCATGACACAGGAGTGCAAATATATGAATGCATGTGGGACACTGAGCAGTCAAACCATGACACAGGAGTGCAAACATATGAATGCATGCAGGACACTGAGAAGTCAAACCATGACACAGGAGTACAAACATATGAATGCATGTGGGACACTGAGCAGTCAAACCATGACACAGGAGTGCAAACATATGAATGTATGTGGGACACTGAGCAGTCAAACCATGACACAGGAGTGCAAACATATGAATGCATGTGGGACAGTGAGCAGTCAAACCATGACATGGGAGTGCAAACATATGAATGCATGCAGGACACTGAGAAGTCAAACCATGACACAGGAGTGCAAACATATGAATGTATGCGGGACACTGAGCAGTCAAACCATGACACAGGAGTGCAAACATATGAATGCATGCAGGACACTGAGCAGTCAAACCATGACACAAGAGTGCAAACATATGAATGCATGCAGGACACTGAGCAGTCAAACCATGACACAGGAGTGCAACCATAATGTTGCATGCAGCACTGAGCAGATCAAACCATGACACATGAGTGCAAACATATGAATGCATGTGGGACACTGAGCAGGTCAAACCATGACACAGGAGTGCAAACATATGAATGCATGTGGGACACTGAGCAGTCAAACCATGACACAGGAGTGCAAACATATGAATGTATGCAGGACACTGAGCAGTCAAACCATGACACAAGAGTACAAACATATGAATGCATGTGGGACACTGAGCAGTCAAACCATGACACAGGAGTGCAAACATATGAATGCATGTGGGACACTGAGCAGTCAAACCATGACACAGGAGTGCAAACATATGAACGCATGTGGGACACTGAGCAGTCAAACCATGACACAGGAGTGCAAATATATGAATGCATGTGGGACAGTGAGCAGTCAAACCATGACACAGGAGTACAAACATATGAATGCATGCAGGACACTGAGCAGTCAAACCATGACACAGGAGTGCAAACATATGAATGCATGTGGGACACTGAGCAGTCAAACCATGACACAGGAGTACAAACATATGAATGCATGCGGGACACTGAGCAGTCAAACCATGACAAGGGAGTGCAAACATATGAATTCATGTGGGACACTGAGCAGTCAAACCATGACACAAGAGTGCAAACGTATGAATGCATGTGGGACACTGAGCAGTCAAACCATGACACAGGAGTGGAAAACTAATGACTGCATGTGGGACACTGAGCAGTCAAACCATGACACAGGAGTGCAAACATATGAATGTATGTGGGACACTGAGCAGTCAAACCATGACACAGGAGTGCAAACATATGAATGCATGTGGGACACTGAGCAGTCAAACCATGACACAGGAGTACAAACATATGAATGCATGCAGGACACTGAGAAGTCAAACCATGACACAGGAGTGCAAACATATGAATGCATGTGGGACACTGAGCAGTCAAACCATGACACAGGAGTGCAAACATATGAATGGCAGAGGACCTGAGCAAGTCAAACATGACACAACAGTGCAAGCAGGTAGGAATGCATGAGGGACACTGAGCAGTCAAACCATGACACAGGAGTGCAAACATATGAATGTATGCAGGACACTGAGCAGTCAAACCATGACACAAGAGTACAAACATATGAATGTATGTGGGACACTGAGCAGTCAAACCATGACACAGGAGCGCAAACATATGAATGCATGCAGGACACTGAGCAGTCAAACCATGACACAGGAGTGCAAACATATGAATGCATGTGGGACACTGAGCAGTCAAACCATGACACAGGAGTGCAAACATATGAATTCACATGTGACGTGAGCAGGGGGGGGGGGGGGGGGGGGGGGGGGGGGGGATCAAACCAGGACAAAGGATACAAACATATGAATGTATGCGGGACACTGAGCAGTCAAACCATGACACAGGAGTGCAAACATATGAATGCATGTGGGACACTGAGCAGTCAAACCATGACACAAGAGTACAAACATATGAACGCATGTGGGACACTGAGCAGTCAAACCATGACACAGGAGTACAAACATATGAATGCATGTGGGACAGTGAGCAGTCAAACCATGACACAGGAGTGCAAACATATGAATGCATGCAGGACACTGAGAAGTCAAACCATGACACAGGAGTGCAAACATATGAATGCATGCAGGACACTGAGCAGTCAAACCATGACACGGGAGTGCAAACATATGAATGCATGTGGGACACTGAGCAGTCAAACCATGACACAGGAGTGCAAACATATGAATGCATGCAGGACACTGAGCAGTCAAACCATGACACGAGAGTGCAAACATATGAATGCATGGGGGGCACTGAGGGGTCAAACCATAATGCTGACTAACTGAAAGGGGGTGGAAAGATGGCTGAGTGGTTAAGAGCACTGGCTGCTCTTGCACCCAGCACCACATGGTGCCTAATGACCATCTGTACCTCCTGTTCCAGGAGATTTTGTTGCCCTCTCCTGCCTTCTGTGGGTATTTCATGACAAGCATGCACTTACATACATGTAGGTGATACACTCACTCACACACATATACATACACACAAATAATAAATACAATATATTTTTAAGAGGTTGACAGGAGATAAGTAGGTCTATTGTGGGAAAAATATCTTTTTTTCTCAGATAACAAGTATTAGTTATATACTATGTTAGTTTGTCTTTCATTCTGTGACAAAACCCTCTGAACAATCAATTGGGGAGGAAAGTGTTTTTATTTGCTTATATCTCCTGGGTCACATGTCATCACTTAGGAGCCAAGGAAGGAAATCATGGGGCAGGAAAACCTGGAGGCGAGCTGAGTGGCGGGGACATGCTGCTTACTGGCTTCTCCCCTGGCCCTCGCAGCCTCTTTTTTTTTTTTGTTTTTTTTTTAATATACGCTTGATATAGGAAACTTATTTTATTTAAATGTGTTCTAAATGCTACAATACAACCCTTCAGAGTAATGAAATATACAATGTCAAGATGATTCATCAAAACATTTAAACTTAAAAGACCCACAGCCAATAAACCCCTTAAAGGCAGTTTCAACACCCCAAAGAGCACAATATAGTAGTAACTGGGGCATAAAATCCCCTTTCGATGCAAACACAAAACCACCAAAAGAACATTAATCAGCCAGGTAAATGCAGCATGCATTGTTATTTAATACACCTACTTCTCAAGTCCCTAAATAAACTTGTTTCTCAATACTGGGGAGTTTTAAAAGTACCCATCGATGTCTGGACTCTACTGCAGGGTATCGTGTATAAAACACAAAAAATAATTATTTTTAAGAGCTTCCTCAGCAGTTCTTATGTCAGAGTTGGAAATCATTGATCTTACAGAATATCTATCTAGCAAAGCAGAAACATAATTAAGAAGAACTCTAAAAGCTTGGCACAGGAAATATATCCCTAATTTGCTAAAGAAATTCCAGCTCCGCTCAAATGCAGCACTGAAGAACCTCAATTCTTTAGTCATCATCTACAGTTGGCTTGATGGTCACTCCTCTTCTTATCTGACCCCAACCTATTAAACGCCAGTGTTTTTCAACTCTTCGGCTAAGAGCAATTTTTTCTCCTACTTCTGTGCACACCGGATTAGTCAAACTATCTTGCCCAGATCAGCCTTGACAGCAGTAACTCTTCCTCCTGTTGACAGGGATCCTATGTTGACCATGAGCACTTCATTCTTAGAAAGCTTTTGTACCTTTGCTGCTTTCTTGTCTCCTTCAGTGCGTACCCCTAGAAGCCGTCTAAGTAGGAAATAAGAAATTTCCAATTCTGTGATCCCGGGGGTCCGCAAAGCTCTAACTTCACCAAGTACTTGGCCTACCATTCTGTCAGCTCGGCACAAAGTAGGGTCGATTTTTGTTCCAACTCCAATTAGACCACCTGGGGCAGCATACTGAAGATCATTATGTTCTGCAAAAAGTGACACAATCTTGGAAAAGATTGGTTTACACATGAGTTTTCCTTCACTATCCTTGGAAACAATACCAGGTCTCACTTCTATCTCCTGGCCCACCTTTAATACTCCTTTTAGAATACTACCACCAGCCACACCTCCCTTAAGGTCATCAACTTCACAGCCAGGTTTGTTGACATCAAATGACCTAATAACAATAAGTCGAGGTTCCGAAGTAAAATCTCTCGGGGGCACTGGTATTTTTTTCACTATGTACTCACAGACTACTTCAATATTATATTTCAGCTGAGCAGAAATTGGAATAATTGGAGCTCCTTCTGCTACTGTTCCTTGCACAAACGCGAGAATCTGCTCATATTGCTCCTTAACCTGACTTTTACCAAGTCAATTTTATTCTGTAGGATCAGAATATGCTTGAGTTTCATGATTTCTATTGCTGCCAGGTGTTCGGAAGTCTGAGGCTGAGGGCATGATTCATTACCCGCTATCAATAGCAGAGCTGCATCCATTACTGCTGCGCCGTTCAGCATAGTAGCCATCAAAATATCATGACCAGGACAGTCAACAAAGGACACATGCCTGACTAATTTGAAGTTTCCTTTGGTCCCCGGAATATCTGTGGGAAACTCATCAGGTGTATCGCTTCCACATGACCTGTAGCATTCTGGTCGGGGACAACTCGGGTCATCAAGTTTATAAATCTTAGCGTTAGCATATCCAAGCTTGATAGTGATGTTTCTTTCTAGTTCATTTTTGAATCTGACAGTGCGAACTCCAGAAATGGCTTTTACCACAGTGGACTTCCCGTGAGCTACATGGCCAATGGTACCTATATTAATTGTGGCTTGTCTGCTGATAACTTCATGTGAAAGTGGTGTCAATTTGGTAGCATCCAAAGTAGCAAGATCCTGTTGGGAAAGGTGCGGCTGCCCGAGAGTCACTCCGGCCTCTCCCCCAGCCATGTTGCTCCGACAGGAAGGAAATCGGTAAGGCAATCGCCTGATGTCACGTAGGCCCTTTGGGCAGAGCGCAGGCGCAGAGGCGGGAAGGCCTACTAGGGCCCAAGCGTGGAACAAAGGATGGCAGCTGTAGCAAGGGCCTCACTGCCTGGACCTCTCTCAACATGTACAGGATTTACCCACAGGCTGATTCAAAAGTGCCCTACAAAGTATCGGGATGTGTCCATTGCGCTTCAAAGTTTCTCCTGTTAGGCATCAGTGCAGGCAACGCAGAGGGCAACCCCATAAAAGGGGGAACCGGCCGGCGGGAGAAGGACACAAGAAATGGTACAATTAAAGTAAGACGGGAGGAAAGCGGTCGTGAGACATTGGGACACATGAAGTAAAACCACTTACAACCGAAAGGAGAAGAATAAGAGAAACAGCGGTGTTTCACTGCGTCCGATTTTTATTTTTTTTTTTTTTTTTTTTACATTTCTTATGGTGCTACTCGACAAACTGTACTGGCTACTTGCTACCATCGCAGGTACAATGGTGTGCACCTGGTGAATCAGCATGCATCGCGAGGGAGAAGTAGACAGGAGCGAGTAGGTGTTCAAACGAGGATTCGCGCCTGGAAGGTCAGTGGGGGTGAAAATTCATACCATAAATAAGAAGAATAGTAGCATCAGACAAGGTCGTCGGACATGCTCATGTGCTATGCTCGTGGGAAGACTGGAACGCTGATGCGTCCTCTGTAAGAGCGGGCTCGGTGCTCGACATTAACTGCGATCAGGCATCTCCTCCAGCGCGAATGAGCTACGTAATACAGTTCACCTGCGCTAGGGGGTCTGCGCACCACTCTAGCAGTGGGTCGTGCCTCTCGAAATGCTACTGCGAACATCACTAGACAGAGACGACAACTCCATCAATACATACATAGGAACACAATACACGACACATGGATATAGTGGGCACGTTGCAGAAAAAGGAAGAGTGATGGGCGACAGGCCAATTCCAATGGAAGCAGTTGTCCTCAGTGAGGTCCCCTACCCAGGGGTGTCAAGTTCACACTAATGCTGTTCAGCACATATATTATTAGTATAAACAGCTGTATAGGTTGGTGACCTTTGGGAGTCTTTCTGGAGCAGGTCATGGATAGAAAGGCCAGTCATCTCACTATTCTTTTCTGCGTCCCTGGATCCCTTATGTTCAGCTAGTTAGGCCGGGATCCCTTAACAGATCTCCTTGAAGATCACTGCCTTCTTTGCTGGCCATGCTACATGGATCATTTATTCAAGACAAGGAAACCCATTTGATTTACAAAGGTCCTGTGCTTGGTTCACGGTGGAATTCAGACCAGTCTAATAATCACTGCCCATATTCAGTGTCTACCATGTGTCTGAAACGCATGTATATTTTCACGTCTTTATTCCAAGCAAGAAACATAAAGCAACACCTCCATTTTGGAAGGGAAGCATTTCAGAGAGGTTAAGTAATTTGTGTTTATGACATCTTAATGTGCCTTGTTGATGTGGTTATTTTGATACCATGGTTATTTTTACTTTTGCACCTCTATGGTACTCCTAAATAACAAGGCAATTAAACTTGAGCTCTTAAAATTGCCTTGTAATGAGTGTAACAGACTCTCATTCCAGCCCTTCCCTGAAGATCCATTCCTTAGTGGACAATGTTCGAAGCTTGGAGAGGCCTGTGAAAAGAATGGTCAAGAAAGGATGAGAAGTTAGGCTTGGACTGGTGGTCAGGATCAGGTGAGCTGAAGCATGGAGCAAGTTTAGGAATGACCAAAGAGTCCAGTTGAGTTCATACACAGATGACAGGAACACAGAGCAGTTTAATGATTTACTTTCGTCATGTTCTTTAGGACATTGCACATATACAAGAGATGTATTCTTCTCATTCCCCAGTAGAACTCTTTTCAATATAAGGTTGAGTCTCTTGCTCAGTGCCTCCCGCTTCCTCCAGTATGCAGTGGCAATCCTTGCATTCAATCATAAGTTCTCGTAAGCAACAAGATATACTAGTTTGAAGCTCTGGATAGGTTAAATAATGCTCCCAAGGATTTAGAGCTACCGCCTCAGAGTGATGGTAGACCCAGGTGATTTCCAGTGACCTTGGTTTATACTGCTCTCTCCTTTCTGACTAGGGTATGTTTTCTCTCCCTATAGCTGGGTCCATGTGAAGACACAGAGCTGTGGTTCTCTGCAGGCCAGGCTGTGGATACCTTCCTGAAACTGGCCTGATCCCTCTCTTCTCTGGCACAAACGGTATGTGCTGGATGTTCTTTTACCTTCCAAATCGGCTTTCTACCTTTCTTCATTCGTCCTAGTGTCCTGGGAAGTGATTTCTGAGGACCACATAGGATGGGCTTCTTGCCCCAAGGAAACCAAAGAAAACTGAGGGTGGGAAGGGACAGAGATGGGGCACATGTTCTCCACCTCTCTTCCAGTGAGATTAGGGCACAGCCTGTAGCTGTTTGCCCGGCCGGTGCCTCCTCCTCCTCCTCCTCCTCCTCCTCCTCCGCCTCCTCCTCTTTCCTCCTCCGCATCCTCTCCTCCACCTTCCCTCTCCTCCTCCTCCTCCTCCGCCTCCTCCTCCCTCGCCTCCCTTTCCCTCCTGCATTTCCTCCTTCTCTTCCACCACCACAACCATCTCCACAACCACTGCATTTGTGGTACTAGATTGAACCTCCCTAGGTTTTATCATACTAAGCAAACACTCTACCAGATTTTTATAAAATGCCCCCAACCAAATGGCCAATCCCATAGAAAGCCCTGTCATGTCCTTGCCTAGGTTCTGTGACTGGCTGTCTCCATTTTCCCTGCTCTATCCTAGGAATGGTAATGGTGATCTCACTTTACCCATCCTGGGAGTTACACTAACTTCTTTAAACCAAGTGTTCACAAATTGTTTTCTTAAAACTCCTCTGTCTCTGAGTATGCTGTTTCCTACCAAGATCAGTGTCCCCTCCTGCGTAGTCTCTTTTAGTAAAAGAGTGTTATGTAAAGATTTGCAAAACGTGGTGCTGCCATCTGTTTTAATAATGCCTTGCAAAAAAACCCCACAGATTTCCTAGAACTGGTGCTCTAGAGCTCTTAAGTTCACACAGGGACTTGAAAAAAATGTATTTTTTCTGCTGAGTCAAAGGAAGATGAAGGGAATTTACATTCTGCCGCGTGTTCTCCCCAGTGGAACTGATTGGCAGTGAGTCCACTGTGGTAGAGCACAGTTGGCACTGAGAATTGTGGGCAAACAGCTGAGGTCTATTTAAAATTCCTCTCCGAAACCCTCAGTGTCTGGCCTGCAGAATTGGACCTGCAGTTTTCCTCAGTGAACTCTGGGGGGGGGGAGCATACAAAGCCTTGATTTTTGTTAAAAAAATGAATTTATCCTCTTGAGAAACTGAAGCTCGATAACTCGGGTTATGGAGAAATGAGGGGGGGCGAATAGACCAAGGTTCTCTACGAGGGCAATTATGAATATCCAATTGCCATAAATGGAGGGCAAAAAGCATCTTTCGTGATTTAGTACCAGGTGACTTTATAATTCATTGTTCAAAACAGGACATTTTTCAGATTGAAAGACAGTGTCTCATTCCTCTGAGGGAACAGACATAGTCTGGGTCTGTATTTGGAAAAATAGAATGTAAGGTCAGAAATAAACAAGAATGCTTTCCTCAAAGGCCAAGAGCACCTTATGGGAAGTGCAGGCCTGGGACATTCTGTCCTGTGTTCCTCTCCCGGGATGGTTGGGGAGGGGTAAAGGAAGAATAAAAGCCATGCTAACTAAACTGTTCTTTTATTTATGACTCACAAGAACCCTTAAGACATGAAGTTGAGCTGACCTGGATGGAGTGGCTCCCGTAAGAACAGCTAGTGATAGATGGAGTAGGTTTACCAGTAGGGCCAGTGTGATTTCAGAGTCAGTTTTTGTTTCTCTATGTTGCGTAAATGGTATTGGAGGCAAAATGAATGAAAGAAAAAGGCGAATATCCATTTGTTTCTCTGGGTCTTCCTGGGAACAGCTAGGAAAAAACAAACAGGCAGATGGCATACTGTATTGGCATACTGAGTCAAAGGAAACCCAGAAAGCTAGGGGCTTCCGCAGAGGACAGCCCACTCAGCCAAGGACCACAGGACTGACCGCCTTTGATTGCATGGGATGTAAGTTGGGTGAGGATGATTCTGAGATTATGTTTTAGATTCTTCAAGACAGACACAGCAGTCAGTGCCCATGTGTACAGTGCATGGACATGGTGAAAATGTATAAGGGTAAACAGCTTATGAATCAGGGATTCTGTGTTCAGGCTGGGGTGTGACACAGTGCAGACCACTGTCCTTGAGAAGAATAATAGTGCTCTGCGTGTTCGAGACTCTCCTCCACACTGAGGGTCCCCATCTCTACATACACAGATGCTACCAGCATCTTCCTTTACTTCAGTCTCAGGGTTCCAATTAAGGACTCATCTTTCATCCATTCTCTTTGTTCCTGCTTCCTGCTCCCTTCCAGATTCAGCTGATTTGAGGAGTGAGCCCACACTAGCCTAACAAACAAAATTTGATTGGAGGACAGCCTCTAACTTAGCCCTTCCAGCTGACTACACTGAAGATTTCTCAGAAGCCTCTCCCCTAAATATGGCTCGTTGAAAATTTTGATTATGGGCTGGTGAGAGGACTCGAGGAGAGACAGTCCTTGCTGCCAAACGTGAAAACCTGAATTCAGTCCCCAGAACTGTTTGGTGGAAGGAAAGAACAGACCCCAGCAAGTTGTCCTCTAACCGCCACATGTGGCCTGGCATGTGCACTCCCTCACACACAAATAAATGGAGAAAAAAAAAAAAAGCAGACGTGCGTGGTGGTGCACACCTTTAAATCCTAGCACTCGGGAGGCCAGAGGCAGGCAGATCTTTGTAGTTTCAGGCCAGCCTGGTTAGCAAAGTGAGTTCCAGGACAGCCATGAGCTCAGGGAGACCCTGTCTCAAAAGAGACCCCCCCAAAAAAAAACCCAGTACTCATGTGGTATGTATCAACTGAATAGGTTATGTCTGCTTATTTTTCAAAGTCTGTCTTTTTTAATATACTATGACTTCGGTTTTATTTGAAAATGTTGACTAATCTAAGCAGTCCTAGAACCCTTCCAGTGAAACCTCATAATCCTCAGCATCATGCTATCATGAAATAATGCTCAATATTTTAGAAGCATCAATTGACCCGATTTTTGCCATAATGTATAAAGTATGTGTTACTTTCACACAGTCTACAGAAGCTGAAGCCAAGAGAGGTCAAGTGTGCACACTATATCTCTGGGGTGCAAATCTAGAATGTCTCCAAAGACAATGTTTTTAATCACTATGTTACACCACATAGAATACTAAATATTCACATTTCAGGATGACACTAAGGGGAGCCAGGATTACAATGGCAGGGCCTTTGTGGATGAAAAAAAAAATCCACATATTTTTGGAGGCAGGCAGGTAGGGGAAGGAAGTGACCCTCCAGAGTCTGCAGGGAGTGTGTAGAGGAGGCCTTGGCTATCTGTTTAGCACCATTATGCTTCTCCTCTGTGCCAGGGCAATCCTGCATTGTTCAGGTCTTCACCCTTTTCTACATGCCCATGTATTTCATGTATTTCGAGGCAGGTTGTATCATTACCATTTCTATAGAGTGAGTCTTGATTGGCCTGAACCATTATGCTGATACCATCTTCTCACAAATGATTTGCCTAGACACAGGCTGACAACACAATTCTGGCTAATAAACTATAAAGAAATTTGAGTGGGGGCCTTTCAGAATGTTTCCTTGGTAAGTTGTAGGAAGTTTTCTTTGGATAGAGGGAAAAGAAATAGTATTCCTACTAATTACTACATACTGTACTAAGTTTCTTATTAGGTGATCCACAAATGATCTCTTATTCTCTGCAAAAAAATGGCAAGGTTTTTTAACACACCTTTTCACACATGGTGGAAACTGAGGCTCAAAATAGTCGCTTGTCTATGGCTAAAGATGGAAATCAAACATTTAAATCCAGTAATGTGCAGTTTCAGGTTTACAACGCTTTTGTTAATATTTTCACACTGGGATGAATCAGGCATAGGGTTTTGTGAGTAGTTGTATGAGTCGGTCTCTAAAGTTATATGTTTAGGTAGAGTTGGTTTGAGTTTGCAGTGTCGCGTGCACGAGGAGGCATGGTCTAAAATTTTGGGGAAAAAAAAAAAATCCATTTGTAATGTTCTTGGATGGTAGGAGCCTACAGATGCACACGTGACCAGGGGGTGATCATTCAGTAATACTGGTTGGAAGCATAGCTGAGAGGCTTACTTGTCTACTGCCTTGCCATCAGATTTTAATCATTTAGAGATTTGGATTTGAGTTAGCTATGTGGTCAGCACAAATAGAAAACTCTCACTGATTGTTGTCTTGCACAGTTTAAGCAACTGGTTTGTTCATTTCTTTGGCTGAATCACCTGACTGGTATAATAAGCCCAAGATTATTTCTTTTTTCTTTATTAAATGCAAGATATTTAATTAACTTTAAATTTCAGATAAACAAATACTTTTTCAGTTCTGTATTTTTTTTTCCTTTTTTTGGGGGGGGGTGGAGGGTATGTGTTTTTCGGGGTAGACCGGAGGGGTGTTTGGGGCCCCCGCACGATTCCCCCACCCCACCAGAGTTCATGATTCTGCCAAACAAGGGCCTTTTCATCTCTTTCTCATCCTTTCTCAAAATTCTCCATGAGGGGGGGAAGTTGGTGGACTGGGGTATTGAGCAGAAGTTCAGATGTTTCAGTCAGTAAGATTATTTCTTTTAGGAAAAGCCACATGAACACTTACCAGTAAAGATAAAATGCCATCAATTAGCCAGAGGAGAAATGTTCTTCATTTTGCAAACATTGTTAATTTTGATATTCAGGGTCAGTTTTTAAAATAAGACTTAAGTTTCAAATCAAACTTCCTTCTCTCTGGATTAAGTTGTTGTCTTCCTCCTTCCCCTCCTCTTTCACCTCAACCTTTCCCCTTCTTCTTTTCGATTGATATACTCTTTTCCATGTAGTGCAGAGGCAGGCCTTGAATGTGTAATCCTCCTGCCGCAGCTTCCCACGACGTGGGGCGTGGGATTACAGGAAGGCATGCACCATCCTGTCTGCCTCCAACCCATCTTACATTAATTTTTATCATAGCTTCCTGAAAGTCATAGGTGAATTTAACTGTCGAGGGCCTAAGTGGTTTGCCTCAGCTTTTAGTTGGAGTCTTCTTTCCTACATATCATCTTATCTGTCTATCCCCCT
The DNA here is from genome assembly GCA_009823505.1 of Rhizomys pruinosus. Taxonomy (NCBI): domain Eukaryota; kingdom Metazoa; phylum Chordata; class Mammalia; order Rodentia; family Spalacidae; genus Rhizomys; species Rhizomys pruinosus. The sequence goes on along the minus strand of VZQC01005157.1, from coordinate 898,744 downwards.
CTCCTTTTCTTTCATGTATCGTCTACTGACTACCTGTACTAGTGTTTGGGGGCTGATCTGATGAAGAACACAATTTGGATGGCTCAAAACAACAGAATGGATTCTCGAACAGTTTAGGGAGCCAAAAGTCTGAAGTACAGATGTCAGCAGGGTTGCCTCCTTATAAAGTTTTGAGAAAAAGACTCTCTCATGATCGACTCCTAGCTTCTTGTGGTTTCTGGCAATTCTTCCCTATTGCCTTCTGGCTGCACATCCCAGCCTCTGCCTCTGTCACCATATGGAATTCTTCCCCTAACCCTGGCCTGCTTAAAGGATACTAGTCATTGGTTTAGGGTCCAGTATTGCTTCGTCTTAATTGTTTCTTTTTAAAATATTTAAAAAAAAAAAAAATTTATGTATATGAGTGTACTGCCTCCTGTATGTATATAAGTGCCCTCGTGTTGTGCACTGTCCTGTAGATCAGAAAAGGCATCAGATTTGGCCTGGAACGAAGTTAGGGATGGTTGGTACTTGCCATGTGGGTGCCGGAGATGGAACCCGGGTCCTTTGCAAGCACAGCAGGTGGCCTTAACCCCTGAGCCACTCTCCAGCCCCTTAACTTTCAAAGACGATATTTCCAGATATGATCACATCCTTAAGTTCTGAGCAGATATGAATTTGGGGAAGCATGCTTCAACCCAGTACCCTCCCAGCATCCCTCGTACTTTAAGTCTATTCTTACCTTATGCTCCCTGATTTCTCCTCAGGTTTGTTATCCAGTTTCTCTGATCTAGTTACTCAATTTCTTGAGTGCCCTACTATGTTTGGAAGCATTGAAAATGTCACAGTCTTTGCTCACAGAACACAGAAGTCTAATGAGGAAGAGATACATTGAAAATAGTCGTGATATACGTGTGTTGTGTGTGTGTGTGTGTGTGTTGTGTTGTTAGGAAAATCTAGCCTGGTGGTCTGTCTCCCAGCACGCAGAGGCAGAGGCAATTGGATTTCTGTGAGTTCAAGGTCCACCCGTCTACATAAGTGAGCTCCAGCCAGCTAGAACTAAAGGGAGACCTGTACTCAAAAAGACCAAAAAAATAATAAAACTACATTATGACCAAGTCCTATTAAATGATAAAGGTCATAAAGGGAGGTGTGGTTTATATTGATCGGCATCTATTGGGATATGAAAAAAGCGATGTTAGCTGTGAGTTTATTATCCGGCTGACAGTTCTATTTCTTTTGTGTAGCATTCGAGGGTCAAACCCAAGGCCATGCAACATGCTAGGGCAAGTGCCTTTACCACGGGACTACATCCCTGGTCTCTTAGGATTTTAAATTATGAAGTCACTATTTAATCAAGGTGGGGGGGGGGGGGGGGGGGGGGGGGGGGGGGGGGGGGGGGGGGGGGGGGGGGGGGTGGGGGGGGGGGGGGGGAGGGGGGGGGGGGGGGGGGGGGGGGGGGGGGGGGGGGGGGGGGAGACATTTGAGGGGGAAGAGGCAGGAGGAATATTTAGGGACTCCCAAAGCAGGGAAACCATTGGCTTATCTTCCTTCTAAAATGCACATTGTGGTGTTGCTGAAGTGAACCAGAATGTGCCTGCCATGAGAGAGGGCTGAGGAGTGGCCCGGGAAGATCCCACAGGTCACGCCAACATCACAGATTTTTCCCCGAGTGACTTGGCTGTCTAGTGCAGGCTTCTAGCAAAAGCGAGAACTGCCAAATGGAAAACAACTGGAGGAATGCTGAAGTGTGAAAGACCAGTTAGCAGACCTTTATAATAAGCCAGGTGAGAGAGGACACACAGATGGAGTGATGATGCTGGAGATGACAGTGGATGGGACCGATTTTTATAGAAGCTGTGGCTTTGGATGGTTGCAAAAGGGGCCGTGAGAGGCAGTAACCATCCTTCCAGTCTGCAGAGTGAGTGGCTAGGGGCATGAGATACACCACCAGGAAGCCAAGCCCAGAAAGGAAAGCCAAGCAAGGACAGAACATTAAGGCTTCAGTTTCTGACGACTGAAATTTGAGGAGCCTGCAGGAAATTCAAGAGAGGTCCAACAGAAGGGCGATGGGTTCTGTTGGGAATTCTTGCCAAAAAGAGGCATTTGGATCAATTACTAAGTATTTTTGTCTAAGTGTGTGGTTGTTTTTTATTTTTGTCTTTTCTAATGTCAGAATGGCCTCGGCTCTTCTTTTTAAGTATTTCGGCCCATGCCCCTCCCCTGGTTACACTTCCAGACTCTGACTTTAATCATCCTAATTGAATTGTATTTTGTGGACTTCTCTCCGATTACTTTGTAAAGACATAATTTTGCAACGGAAAGCAGCAGATTTTGATTATTCACATGCCTTTGCCCACCAATTATTTAGCATCTCTGGGCCTTAGTTTTCCAGCTCTAAAAGAGCATTGGTCACCTACAGTTTTGGAAAGCTGTTATTCTATAATCTATCAGTTACTGTGAAAGCATATCAAGATTTAAAAAAAAATTTTATTATTAATTTTATTTATTTCTGGGATTAAAGGTGTAAGCCACCAAATGTACTGTGCTGCACTGAGGGTTTGTGCACCTCTGTCGTGCAATGCCGGGAGAGTGCAGAGAGGGTACGCGATTCCTGGAAACTGGAGTTCTCCTGGAATTGAGGTTCAAGATGGTTCTGAGCCCGCCAGTGGGTGCTGGGGATCAAACCTGGGTCCTCTGTAAAGAGTCATCAGCGCTCTTAACCCTAGGCCATCTCTCCAAGCCGGCGCATGCAAAGATTTTAAACCAACAAAGGACTTATTGAAGTTGGATTGCTAAGCATGCTGTAAGTTCCACATCAGGACAAGCAATTGATGCTTAAAACAAACATTGTCCACATTGGTCCTGTATACTATTGTTATTTAGAAACATTTCTTCGGCACTTACAGATTTGTAAAAAATATGTAGATAGACATTTATATATTTTTACCCATAAAACAGCATCACATTTAAATCTAAGGCAAACATATTTCACTGAACATTATTGTAGGAATCAAGTAAATTCAGGTTATCTAAATACCATGGAGCATCGTGGTAAATTATTTATCAGGAAGCACAAGTAACAGCATACCTTTATAGTTTTCAAGGGGAAATTATACAAAGCATCAACTAATCAGTAGTCTTTCCATACCTCAGTGACAGCGAAGCTTCTCTTGCCGCAGGGGACGACTTTGTACCACTTGTCATGCAGCACATCCATAAACCCATGTGACTTATACTGACTGATGAGCTCAGATATATTGGAGGTCAGTGGAGAGTTGGGAGGGAGACCAATGCCATATCCTAGGAGAAAATATAACCTCACATGAATTTTTGTACTGTTTCTGAGGGATTGCATCCATACCTGTGTGATGCTGCCATAAGATCTTGTAACGAGGGCATGGTTAGTATACTCTACTTCCTTCAAACAACTCAAAGATATTCATAGCAATGGTTACCCCCAGGCCAGCTGCATCTCTGAGTAGATGAGATGAAAAGCAGAGGCACATACATAGTGTATCCTCGAACCATTTTAAGATCTTCTGCCCTTCTCTTCAAGATGTCTCTGAGAAGCAGTCACTAAGGTTTTGCTAGGTCGGAGATTCCCTAGCCTCCTTTCCCAGAATCCATCTTCTAGATTAACTCTATTCTTTGGCTTATGACATTTTTAGGGATTTTTGTTAAGTTAGATGCAGGAAGACTAGCCTAAGTTTGATGGGGTTTACTTTTATAATAAAGAGTGGTGTGATATGGTTATCTTGATTGCTCACGTGACGGGGGTAAGAAGTGCCCAGCCAGGCGTGGTGGTGCACGCCTTTAAGCATAAGCACTTGGGGCAGAGGCAGGCAGATCTGTCTGGGTTTAAGGCCAGCCTGGTCTACAGAGTGAGTTTCTAGGCCAGCTGGGGCTTGCAGGGAGACCCTGTCTCAAAAAGAACAAAAAAAAAAAAAAAAAAAAAAGAAATTGCCTAGCAGACGTGTGGTAAAGTACACTACTGTGCATGTCTTTGAGGGCATTTCTAGAGAGATTAACTGAGAGGAACTATTTATTTTAGATCATAGTTTCAGAGGTTTGGTCCATCACAGTGGAGAAGAATCAGAAGACTGGTTTATTATGATAGCCAGGAAGAAGACAGAGTGTGTATAGGAAAGGGTCCAGGGCAAAATATATCCCTGCCGACACCAGCACCTTGTGTCCTACTTCTCTCAACTAGGTACTACCTCCTCCTTTTCCTTATCTCCCAACAATACCATCGTATTGTGAATCTATCAATGGGTAATACTTCCCCAAACCCAGACACTGGTAACCTAGACTCCAACATAAGCTTATGGAGCACAGCTCATATTCAAATCATAACATCAAGTGAGCATGTACCATGAGAGGTAGAGAAGCCACAAGGACTTAGTATAACTAACCTCATTTATCAAGAAAAAAAAAGAAGGAAAAAACGCAATGACAAGTGTTGGTAAATATGTGGAAGAAGTAAGTAAAGATCGCTAATACGTGCTGCTGGAAGGGCACAAACTGAAACAACTTTGGAAAACAATCTGGTATTACTTTGTAGAGTTGAACATTTACATTAAGATTAGAAATTGATTTCCGGGCTGGAGAGATGGCTACGGTTAAGAGCGCGAGACCGGAGGGTCTTAACAGGGGAAGCCCGGGTTCGATCCCCAGGGCGTCACCCAAATGGCGGCGGAGAACCGTCTGAAGCCCAATTCCAGGAGAACCGCCAGTTCCAGGGGAATCTGAGACCCTCTTCTGAACGCCACGGCATTGCAGCGACAAGGGTGCACAGAACTTGCATGCAGACAGTACATTCATCACATACAGAAATAAATAATTAATAAAAAAAATTGATTGCAAGGAACTCTCCACAAGCAACAGGGGACCAGGAAGATGATGGTCAAGAGAACACATTTGTTGGGGGGCTTGGGGAGAAGGGGGATAGACTATGGTTAAAGGAGCACCCTGAACAATTGAGCATTCTATGGTTGCAGAGGGGACCTGGTGGGGGGGGTTCGGGGCGGGGGATCCCCGGCAGCCCACATGGCTGTGCTAAGAAACGGGGGGGTCTGTAACTCAAGGTCCAGGAGAACTCCAGTTCCAGGTAAGCGAGACCCCTTTCTGACCCCCGCGGCAGTGCATGACACGGATGCACAAACCTACATGCAGACAGTACACTCATACCCATACAAAAATAGATAAAATTTAACAAAAGAACATTGTTGGAAGCATTGTTCACAGTAACAAAACTTGGAAAGAATCTGTTCTTTGATAAAGGCATGGGTAAATGAATTGTAGATTATTTCTATGATTGTAGATTATTTCTATGATTGTAGATAGTAATGCCTAACAAATATATGAGTTAGAAATAGAATGGTACAGGTAACTCTTGGTAATATCTTGTTGATGGAAAAAATGTCAGCCCCTCCCCCAATCCTTGCAGCATGAATGTACCATGTAAATATAAAAACATTCATAACAAAATAATATATTTTAGCAATACATATCGATGCGATGAAACTACATTTAGAAAAAAAATCAAGGATATGATGAATTAAAGATCTAAGAATGCCATTATGCAGGAGATAGAGACAGGGAAAGGGTTAGAGGAAAAAGATGAATACAATCCTCAGAGTTTTATTAACCAGCTTAGACTGTATTCTTACACTGTGTGACTCCACCTGTTTTCTGAACTGTTAAGTGTTAATCTCTTTGACGAACCATTTGAAAGAAGCTAATTAGCTATATCTTGTTTTCAGCTATTGGACACCACTGTCAAAAAGAAAAAAAAATGATTTTTCTATTTGCCTTCAAGATGATTGAAGAAGATAAATTTAAGAATGCAGTCAGTTCCTTTTTCATAAAGACTAAAAGGCTGTCAAGGATCCAGAGACATGTAATGAGACAAATACCTGCTCTAATTATTCTACCTTACAATTCAGTCCAAAGACATTCATTTTTGTTCCTTTTTAAATGCAGGAACACAAGTCCTCCCCCCCCCCACACTTTTAAATGAGGCTTGTGATGTGGAATAGAAATTAGTGCCAGTTTTTTTGACTTTTAAAGAATTGCAAGGTTTTGAGAAAATTATGTTTGTTTCTTAACAAATGTGGAGTCAAGGAAAAGAGGACAATGTCAAACACGTAATCTGGACTTCCCATTTAAATAGCTGTTATGCTGGGCACTCTAGTGGCTGGTGCTTTTGATCTGAAAGGCAAGATTGACAATAATAGAATTTGGATGGACAGCCTTTTCTTGTGCCGATGTCATCATTAACTGGCATTTTGTACAGTGGGTAGTTACTTTTTTAAAGGACTTATTTATATTTTGTTTATGTGTGAGTGCCTGCATATATATATATATATATATATATATATATATATATATGTATGTGTATATAGTTATATATGAATGTGTAGACATGAATATATGTATTCACATACAGTTGCCTATTATAAAGTACTGCTGACTGTGTATCATGATGTGATTTCATGTGACTGACAGTGCACTGATTCGTTCATAGCTCATACAGCATCATGAGCAATGCCTTGTGCCAAGACTTACATCATCACCAGGTGACAGCAGTTCTTAGATCCATCATAATTTTATGAACCAATAAACACAGATGTGGTCCAGCAGGACTGTACTCAGGATTCCTGGCATCCTGGTAGAAAACTGGCTTCTAAGTCAGAAGGAGTCACTTCTTGTCTGTCACTCATGACTGAGCGGACATTTGTTAAACACTCTGACACAAAATCAATATGCATGCTTTGCATGTGCTTTTTCAATGAACTTTACTGCATCTTGAGAGGTCTGTTCCATTATTCCAGTAATTTGTGATCATGAGTCATTTTCTACTTATGGAAGAAGTTCAGCCTGGAGGATTTTTAATGTCTCCATCAGCTTTCTTTTCTCTGCAACTTTGTGAATTTAAGCCTCCTTGTATCTTAGTTCACTGTATTTTTTTGATAAATTTTTTTTTTGAGACAGGGTCTCCCTTTAGTCCCAGCTGGCCTGGAGTTCGCTCTGTAGACCAGGCTGGCCTTGAACTCCCAGAGATCCGCCTGCCTCTGCCTCCTGAGTGCTGGGATTAAGGCGTGCACCACCACACCCAGCAGTTCACTGTGTTTTTAACTTCTGTCTTAAACCTACTGTGTCCTATTCTACCTCTGTCTAGATCAACCCTCTTCTCTGTGAATTCATTCTTTTTTTAAAAAACTTTTTTTTAAATTTTATTTATTTTTGTATGTGTATGAATGTACTGTCTGCATGTAGGTTTGTGCACCCGTGTCGTGCAATGCCGTGGAGGTCAGAAGAGGGTCTCAGATTCCCCTGGAACTGGAGTTCTCCTGGAATTGGAGTTACAGACGGTTCTCAGCCGCCACGTGGGTGCTGGGGATCGAACCTGGGTCCTCTGCAAGAGCAGTCAGCGCTCTTAACCACTAGGTCTTATTTCTTGTAGTTTTATGTGCTATTCTCTAGCTTCTGCCACGATACCATGCAGACGTTGGTTTCACTTAAATCAGTGTTTTTGTTTTGTATTTAGCATAAAGCCATACATTATTTACTTTTCTCATTGATGTGAACCAAGAAGAAGCACCTTAAAGGAAGAAAGGTTTATTTTGGTTTGGTTGGGAGAATAAAATTCATCACAGAAGATATGGTGGTAGGGGGCAGTTTGCAGCCTAGGCTGCATGAGAAGTGGCATTGCTTGTTCATATCTAGGTGGGTCAGGAAGTGGAGCCCTCCCCCATGATCCACTTCCACCAACTAAGCTCTTCTTCCCAAAGGTCCCAAAGTCCCCCAAAATACCACCCATGAGCTGGGGTCCAAGCATGGAAACATATCAGTCTATGAGGGACATTTTATAACCAAACCATAACAGGAACAAACCAATTGTTTGACTATGGGGTCTTCCCAGACAGACTTGGAAATATATCCCAGACTCTAGGCATTTCTTTCAAGAATGTTGATGGTTACTATTGAGTCTCAACTTAACAGATATAGAATCACCTAGGAGATAAACTTCTGCACATGTCTACCAGAGAGTTTCTAGATTGGGTTAATTGATGTGGAAAGACCCACTCCATGGTTGGCACCCTTCCACGGGCAAGGGCTCTGCTGAACACCCACACTCATCTCTCTGTTTTTGGACTGTGGATGCCATTGGACTAGCTTCCTCAAGCTCGTGCTGCCACAATTTCCCCTTCTAGTGGACTCTTCTCCCATAGTGTGAGTCTCTCTGCTCAGCTACCCCATCAGGTATTTTGTCACAGCAACAGGAAAAGTAACTAATCCACAGGCACAAGTTTCCAGATGATCATTTTGATGTGTAACTTTTGTAACTTTAAATGGACTTATGGGCAAAAGTTAAAAATATAGGAGACTAAAATTTGGTTTTCAGTGTAAAATCAGAACATTATTAAACTTTTCTATGTAGTACATTTTATAGTCTACTGCTATAGTCTGGCTCTCACCCCGTGTTTTGGCAATGGTGTGAAGCTTCTATTGAGTATGTGCAAGCAACCCTTTCCAGGAGGATGCCCAATCACTTCCACAGGGTCAGCGCTGTTTTAAGATGCTGTAGTTTTAATATTGCTCTTGCTGAATGCAATCGAGAGAATGCAAAGATTTGCTTTTGTTGATCATTTTGTAGGCATACAGATACGATTTTTTCCCCAGAGATCTCATGGCAGCTACATGTAGTTCAATTCATCACCCTCTCTGAGGTCTTTGCTCTGGAAAGAAGGCATGTTCAGGATGGGTTCAACTGGATCTTTTGCTTTGCTGTACTGAGTCAGGGTCTAGAAAATTGGAGAGTCATAATTTATAGCCCAGTCTGATGTCTTCCGAGCTGCATAACCTGGCCATCACCTGCCCACTGGCATCTCTCTGGCCTGGTTCAAGGTAATTGGGCATCCACCTTATTATTTATTTATTTATTTATTTATTTATTTATTTATTTTTTAGTGAGTTAGTTGTTATTTATTTATATAGTTAGTTATTTCTTTATGCCAGATTGAACCCAGAATACCCTATTCTAACCAGTAAACAGACCATGCTCTCTTATATTTCTACCAAGGCAAAGCAGAACATGCTGGGATCTACCCTCCCTGAACCAACCTCTCTCTTTGCCAGGCTTGGCCTAGAAAAAAAATCAGAGTGATGAAGCTCTTATTATTCTGAAACACTCAAGCATAAATCTTGCTGATGACAGAGATTGGCCCAATGCCTTAGGCAGGGATATAATCGATGAATACAGAGAGCATAAAATGATTAAAATTTAACCCTTTTCCTGCAAAATTATTTCCCACCTCACTTAGTTCAATTGGACCTTCAGTCAGAAATCTTTCCTGACTTTTTTCAAGGAAATAAAACATTTTCTATTTCATTTAGAAACTTCTTTCTTTCTTTCTTTCCTTCTCCTTTCTCTCCTTCCTTCCTTCTCTTTTTTGTCTGCTTATTTTAATTTTAAGGTATATTTTTATTGACGTTTTTACATTTAATACAATAAATCTTAATCATAATTTATATGTCCTTCCTCATCCTACTTTCCCATCTCACCACTGGATTTCATGCATTCTGTTATGCATGTTAAGGCCTATTGAGTCAAAACTTTGTACCCATATGTCCCTCAGTGCAGATTCATTCAGTGGAAGACAGCCTATCCAGAGTCACTCCCTTGAAGATCAACTCTCCTTCACCCAGCAGTTATCTGTTGCCAATAGTTCATTGGTTATGATTGGGGCCTGCTGTCCATTTTCCCAGTTCTGGACTGGACTTTTGTCTGACTGAGTCTGCTTGGGTCATACACACATTGTCACCATTGTTGCAAGTTAAAATGAGTGAGTTTTCATACTCCCAAAGGCCTCTTTTTTTTTTTTTTAACATTCAAGCACCAACCCATAATCTTTCTGCCCTCTCTTCTGCAATTCCTCTCCTTTTTTATTTTTTTAATTTTTATGTGTATGAGTGTTTTTCCTGCCTGTATGTAAGTGTACCCATGTGTTCAATGCCTGTGGAAGCCAGAAAGGGTGCTGGATCCCTTGAAACTGGAGTTATTAGCTGCCATGTGGGTGCTGGGTACCAAACGTGAGCTCTCTGCAAGAGCAGCCAGTGCTCTTAACCACTAAGCTATCTCTCCGGCCCCTCTGCTCCTTCCTTCGCTTCTTGAAAATGGATCTTCCTATATAGCCCAGGCTGCCTATGTGGTCCAGGATGGCTCCAAACTTAAAATCTGCCTTCACCTCCTGAGTGCAGGGACTACAATCTTAAACCTCTGAAGCCAGTGTTTATTTTTCTACTCTCCATGCTCTTCTGTGCAGAATGGACATTTAGGGCAGCAAATCAGCCTGATTCACCTTTTTTATGCCCAGTAAATAAAGTGTAAGATGTTGATTTGACATGATTGAACTTAAGTCAGAAAATACAGTTTTCCCATTGTCTACACAGTCGTGGGAATTGCATTAGAGTGACCACTCGTGGAGAAGACCTAATTACCTTTTAGGTCATCACAGATCTCTCTAGATTCCAAGTCAGGACAGGAAAAGAGACACTGAAGATAATGACTGCAATAATCTGTATTCACGGGATGCTTTCTATCTGCCAGGCCCTAACAGAGAGGCTTATATTCATCATTCATTTATTAGTCTCAATAGCCCAGAAGGAAGGCATCTCCACAAGCAATGTTAAGGTACCAGAAAGCTGACATTCCATAACTAGGGGTACACGGCACCAAAATAAAAAATCTGGGATTGCAAATCTAGACCAGGCCATCTCCAAAGAGAAGATGATCACTACCATGGAACACAGTGAAGGGAATTGGTTGAAAGTAGGAAGAGAAGGCATTGTGGGAGGAGGTAAGAGGCAGAAGGTGGGGCACTATGATTTAATCCTCCACAAATACAAGAGACACTTTTTTTTTTCATGGAGGAAGGGTTTATTTTGTTTCACAGTTTAAGGGATTACAGTCCATCATACAGAAGTACATACTCATGGGAGTATGAGGGAGCTGTCATTTTGTGTCTACCATCAGGAAGCAGAGATGAAGGTTGGTACTCAGCTAGCTTTTTTTTTTAACCTTTTATGCAATCTGGGATTTCAGTCCATGGAACGCTTCCTCCCAGGTGTGTCTTCCCACCTTAATTAACCAAATCTAGAAAATTCCCTCACAGACATGCATAGGTTTTCTGTTCTTGGTGATTCTAGATCCTGTCAAGCTGACAATCAAATTTACATCACACCTTTTGTCAGTGACTACCCTGGTCACTCAAGAGTATCTTGTTCATCTCCAAGTATTTGTATAGTTTCTATATTTTTCTCCTGCTATTGATTTATAATTTTATTACACTACACTCTTGTACAATATAAGAAATAATTTTGATTATTTTGAATTTGTTAAGACTTTTTTGTGATATAGAATGTGGTCTGTTTTAGAGAAGTTTCCATAGGCTGTTAAAAATATATATTCTGCTTCTGTTGGATAGAACTTTTTTTTAAGGGACTCACAATATAAGAGCACAGTTGTTTTCAGATCACACTGACATTGCTCAGTTTGCCATACAATTATGTAATTGGTGTTAGCATCCACAGATGAGGGATACCATTCATCATTTGTTTTTCTGGGACTGTGTTACTTCGCTCAGAATGATATCTTCCAGCTCCATCCATTTACCTGCAAAGCTCATGATGTCATCTTTCTTTACCACTGCATAGAACTCCATTGTGTAGATGTACCACATTTTCGCTATCCACCCGTCAGTTGAGGGGCACTTGGGTTGGTTCCAGCTCCTTGCTATTGTGACGAGAGCTGCAATAAACATGGCTGTGCATGTATCTCTACGGTGGGGTGAGTCTTGAGGTTACATGCCCAGGAGTAGTATGGCTGGGTCAGGTGGCAAGTTCATTCCAAGTCTTCCAAGGGTTCTCCACACTGCTTTCCATAGTGGCTGTACGAGTCTACATTCCCACCAGTAGTGGATGAGTGTTCCCCTTTCCCCACCACCTCTCCAGTACTTGTTATCATTTGTTTTCTTGATTCTAGCCAGTCTTATTGGAGTAAGATGATATCTTAAAGTGGTTTTAATTAGAACTTCCTTAATTATTAGCAACGTTGAACACTTCTTAAAGTGTTTCTCAACCATCTCTAATTCTTCACTTGTGAAGTCTCTGTTCAGCTCTTTGCTCCATCTATTGAGTGGGTCATTTGTTTTCTTTCTCTGTTGTTTGAGTAGTTTATATATTCTGGAAATCAATGCTTTGTCAGATGTTTCTGCAGTGAAGGTTTCCTCCCACTCTGTGGGATTTCTCTTTGCTTCCTTGATTGTTTCTTTTGATGTACAGAAGCTTTTGAGTTTAATGAGGTCCCATTTGTCAATTGTCGACCTTAGTTCTTGTGCAGCTGCTGTCTGATTTAGGAAGTCTTTTCCTATGCCTATATCTTGTAGGTTGCTGCCAACTTTTTCTTCTATCACCTTCAGAGTTTGGGGTTTCACGTTGAGGTCTTTAATCCATCTGGAGTTGACTTTTGTACAGGGCGAGAGGTAGGGGTTTAATTTCATTCTTCTACAAGTGGTGATCCAGTTTTGCCAACACCACTTGCTGAAGATGCTGTCTTTTCTCCATTGTGGCTTCTTGGCCCCCTTGTCAAATATGAGATGGCTGAAATTGTATGTGCTCAGATTTGGATCTTCGGTTTTGTTCCATTGGTCAACAGGTCTGTTTTTGTGCCAGTACCAGGCTGTTTTTATGACTATAGCCCTGTAGTATAGTTTAAAATCTGGTATAGAGATCCCTCCTGTGTAGCTCTTTTCACTCAGGATTGATTTGGCTATTCGGGGTCTTTTGTTTCTCCAAATGAATTTAAGAACTTTTGTTTCCAAGCCTGTGAAGAAACTCTTGGGGATTTTGATTGGGATTGCATTAAATCTATACAAGAGTTTTGGTAAAATGGACATTTTTACAATGTTAATTTTCCCAATCCATGAGCATGGGAGGTTTTTCCATCTTCTGAGGTCTTCTTCAATTTCTTTCTTTAAGGGTTTAAAATTTTTGTTGTAGAGGTCTTTGGTGTCTTTGGTTAGGTTTGTTCCTAGGTATCTTATTGTTTTTGAGGCTATTGTGAGTGGGAAGGTCTCTTTGAATTCTTTCTCCAGTTGCTTGTTCTTGGTGTAAAGAAAGGCCATTGATTTTCTAAGGTTAATTTTGTATCCTGCCACTTTGCTGAAGCTGTTAATCGTTTCTAGGAGTTTTCTGGTGGAGTTTTTTGCATCTCTTAAGTAAACAATCATATCATCAGCAAATAGGGATAGTTTGACTTCCTCTTTTCCAATTAGTACTCCTTTAATATCCTTTTCTTGCCTTATTGCTCTAGCAAGTGTTTCAAGCACTATATTGAAGAGGAGTGGTGATAGGGGGCAGCCTTGCCGAGTTCCTACCTTTAAAGGGAATGTTTCCGTCATTTCCCCATTTAGGATGATATTGGCTGTGGGTTTCCTGTATATGGCTTTGATTACATTGAGGAATGATCCCTCCAATCCAATTCCTTCTAGGACTTTAAGCATGAAGGGATGCTGGATTTTGTCAAAGGCTTTTTCAGCATCAATTGAGATGATGGTGTGGTTTTTGTCTTTGATTCCGTTTATGTGTTTGATGATGTTTATTGATTTTCGTATGTTGAACCATCCCTGCATCTCTGGTATGAATCCAACTTGGTCATGATGGATGATCTTCTTGATGTGGGTCTGTATGCGATTTGCCAGTATTCTGTTTAGAATTTTGGCATCTGTGTTCATGAGGGAGATGGGTCTATAATTCTCCTTTTTAGTTGGATCTTTGCCTGGTTTTGGTAATAGAGTGATGTTGGCTTCATAGAAGGAATTTGGGAGAATTCCCTCTGATTGTATACTTCTAAACAGTTTCAGAAATAATGGTTGTAGGTCTTTTTGAAATGTTTTATAGAATTCTGCTGTGAAACCGTCTGGGCCTGGGCTTTTTTTAGTTGGGAGGCTTCTTACTACATCCTCTATTTCTTCATATGTTATGGGTCTGTTTAAGCTGCTGGTCTCCTCTTGGCCAAGCTTTGGTGATTCCCAAGATTTCAGATATTCATCCATTTCTTCTAGATTTTCAAACTTGGTAGAATATAGGTTCTTGTAATATTCCCATATAATTTTCTTGATCTTTTCCTTGTCCGTTGTGATATTTCCCTTTTCATCACAGATTGTATTGATTTGGAGTTGTTCCTTCTTTCTTTTTGTTAACTGGGCTAGAGGTCTGTCTATCTTGTTTATTCTTTCAAAGAACCAACTTTTGGCTTCATTGATTTTTTGTATTGTTTTCTTTGTTTCTATTTCATTGATTTCTGCTCTGATTTTTGTTATTTCTTCCTGTCTGTTGCGTTTAGGGTTCATCTGTTGTTGCCTCTCAAGTGCTTTTAGCTGTAGTGTTAGATCATTCACTTGTGCTCTTTCTGTTTTTCTAATGTAGGCACCCAGGGCTATAAATTTCCCTCTTAGGACTGCTTTTAAGGTATCCCATAAGTTTTGTTGTGTTGTATTGTCATTGTCATTCAGTTCCAGGAATGTTTTTATTTCTTTCTTTATCTCTTCCTTGACCCATTCATTATTCAAGAGTGTGTTGTTTAGTCTCCATGTGTTCTTGTAGGCAGGAGGGCTTGTCCTGGTGTTGATGTTGAGCTTCATTGCACTGTGGTCTGACAGGATGCATGAAATTATTTCAATCTTTTTGTATTTGTAGAGGTTTCTTCTGTGTCCCAGGATGTGGTCGATTTTGGAGAATGTTCCGTGGGGTGCTGAGTAGAAAGTGTATTCTCTGGTATTAGGATGGAATGTTCGGTAGAGGTCTATGAGGTCCATTTGGTGTATCATATCGTTCAGTTCAGATGTCTCTCTGTTTATTTTTTGTCCTGTTGACCTATCCAAAGGACTCAGTGGGGTATTGAAATCTCCCACTATGAGTGTGCTGGGGTTAGTCTGTGACTTGTGGTCCTGGAGAATTGTCTTTATAAAGTTTGGTGCACCAGAATTTGGGGCATATATATTCATAATTGTGAAATCTTCTTGGTGGATTGTTCCTTTGATGAAAATGTAATGGCCTTCTTTGTCTCTTCTGATTTCTTTTACTTTGAAGTCTATTTTATCCGATATTAAAATAGCAACACCTGCTTTCTTTTTGGTACCATTTGCTTGGAATATTTTTTTCCATCCCTTCACTTTAAGGTGGTGCCTGTCCTTGAAGGTAAGATGTGTTTCTTGCAGACAGCATATCGATGGATTCTGTTTCCTAATCCAGTCTCCCAGTCTATGTCTTTTGATTGGGGAATTTAGTCCATTAATATTTAAGGTTATGACTGATAGGTTTGTGTTGCTTCCTTTTGCCTTATTATCCATCTGCGGTTTTGATTTAGGTTTCTACTTCTGCAGTTATGCTTTTATTGATTTCTCCTTCTAGTTGCCTGGGGTTGGTTGCTCCTTTCTTCTGTTCTTTGGATTGCTTCAAGTATTCTCTGAAGGGTTGGTTTTCCGGACATGTATTCTTTCAAGTTGTTTATGTCATGGAAGATTTTCCTCTCTCCTTCCACTATGATTGACATTTTTGCTGGGTATAGTAACCTGGGCTGGCATCCATTGTCCCTCAACACTGGGAATGCTTTGCTCCAGGTTCTTCTTGCCTTCATCGTTTGCTGTGAGAAGTCCGTTGTTATTCTGATAGGTTTCCCCTTATAGGTCACTTGTTGTTTTTCTCTTGTCGCTTTAAGAATTTTCTCTTTGTTTTGGGTGTCCAGCATTTTAACTATGATGTGGCGTGGAGAATTTCTTTTCTGATCTTGTCTGTTTGGAGTTCTATGTGCTTCTTGTATTGGTATTGGTTTGTCCTTTTTTAGTTTGGGGAAGTTTTCATCTATTATTCTGTTGAAGATCTGATCAATACCTTTCTCTTGGGATTCTTCTCCTTCCTCTATTCCTATGATGCGGAGGTTTGATCTTTTCATAGTGTCCCACAGCTCCTGGTTGTTCCATTTTTGTGTATTTTTAAATTTTTCATAATCTTTCCTTGAGGTTTTTAGTTGTTCTGTGTTGTCCTCCAGGTCTGATATTCTTTGTTCTGCTTCCTCCATTCTGCTTCTGAGGCTTTTTTCATTCCTTTCCTCTTGAATGGATGAGTGTTTGATTTCCTTTTTCATTTCCTCTTCTGATTTCTTTAGTGTTTCTATTTCTTTTTGGAGCTTCTCGATCTCTTTTTGTAGCTCTTTTGTTTGCTGGTTGGTTTCTTTTTCTTTTTCAGCATGGGATCTTTTCAGTGTTTCTACTTCCTTCCGGAGCTTGTCATTCTCTCTCTCTCGGTCCTCATTCTCTTTTCTTAGTTCTTTAATTTGTTCTTTATGATCTTGTAGTTCTTTAAGTATGTTCCCAATTGTGTTTCTGATGTCTGTGTCCTGGGGCATCCCCGGGGGGATCCCACTGCAGGAGTCATCCATAGGGTTGGTAAAGCTTGGCGTGGGATTATCCTGCACCTTTCCAGTGTAGTCTCTTCTTCGTGATCCTGGCATATGGGCTTCTCCTTGCCTGTATTCCAATGTGAGTCCTGAATGCCTCTTCACTGTGTTGAAGGCGTGCTTTGCTTGCCTCCTTCAGATCCTTCTTCGTAATCTCAGTTGGCGGGGGGGGGGGGGGGCTCTTCAGCCCGCGCCCCGGCACCTGCCGCTGGGCTCAAGAGATCTCAAATCTCAAGAGTCACACAAGCGTGCCTTTAATACCGGCTGGGAGGATAACTCCGCCCCCACAGCCACTAGATCTAATCAAGCCAAAGACCACACCTTTAATCCCAGCTGGGGGGATAACTCCAACCTCACAGCCACAAAGGCCAATCAAACCAAGGACAGCAGGACCAAACGATCAGCAATCAGCTCGCCAAGGCACCCAGTTCCTACCTGTCTTCCCCTCTTCCTGCCGCTGGGCTCAAGAGATCTCAGTTCCTGTCATTCTAACTTTGTACTTAATCTGTTCCAATGGCAGAAGCTAAGTAGTACAATATACAATACAAACTACAGAGAAGTTTCAAAATACAGCAGAGACAGATTTCTTTGGGCAATTTGTTTCTGGGAGGGTACAGAGTATGTGGAGCAGGTTCTCAAAGGGGACTTGGGGTCCCAGGTTTTCAAAGGGCACTCAGGATCCCTGGAGGATTCGAATACAGGTGGAGATGATAGATTAATGAAATGCAGCTGATGTGACAATACTGACCTACGGTGGCCTTTGTTGAGGGAAAAATCAGAACAGGTGTGATAAAAAATAAAGGGGTTGCGGGGCTGGAGAGATGGCCTAGCGGTTAAGAGCACCGACTGCTCTTACAGAGGACTCGGGTTCTATCCCCAGCACCCACATGGCGCTGAGAGCCGTCTGTAACTCCTATTCCAGGAGAACTCCAGTTCCAGGGGAATCTGACACCCTCTTCTGACCTCCTCGGCATTGCACAACACGGGTGCACAGACCTATGTGCACACAGGACATTCATACATAAAAAATAAATAAATTAAATATTTAAAAAATTTAAAAAAATAAAGGGGTTGCTTACTGTACCCCAGCAGCCTGATTATGGGATGTAATGCAGGTTCATGAATCCTCTGTTGTATCCTTTTTCAAAGGGTTGCCATGTTCCACTACATTACATTCATTTCATTACAATGCTGGGTACTGAGTACAGACAGAGGAACCAAACCTGCCCATCCTCTCCAGAGTCCATAGTTTAGTGATGGAAAACACAAGTATTGTATCATAAACGATGAAGATGCTATGAATGCTCGGGACATCCCAGATAACTAGGAATCTCTAATTGGTAGAGCTCATCTGTCTGGGGAAAGGAGTCAAGGGATCTTACTCCCGAGGTGATAGATAACGCGTTAATAAGACTCAGCTTCTGAAGGGCATGCAGATCAAGGAGAGAACACAGCAGGAACCACATAGAGAAGAGCCCTGGGGAAGGAGAACTCAGTGGGGCTGTAGGTCAGGGAATGAAGAAGAAATGACTGAGATGAGGCTGCAAGGAAATTAGCTCCTTGTGGAACACATTAAAATCACTCACCTTCTAAGGGGAAAGAGGGAACCTGAGATAGAAGAATAGTAGGTGACAGATGTTACTGAGGGAGAAATGGATCAACTCAGGGCATCTAAATGGGAGGGGATATGAAGGGTTATAGAAGGAAGTATGGGGATAAAGGGGGAAAAAGGAGCCCAGAGAAGAGGGGCCATAGGTGACTGGCAGTATCAAGAGAGAAATGGGGATGTTTTAAATGGAGAAGACATAAAGAAGACATGGAGAGAAGGATATCTCCATGAAGAAACAATATCTCTACATGAGTCTATGTGCAAAGATGAAAGTCACATAACAAGAAAAAGTAGCAGACAGGAGAAACCTTCCTTTGAGTCATTGGCCAGGGTAGTCCAAGAGACTCCCCAAATTACACAGGCTATTGCCATAGCCCTTGACTGCCTCCCAGAACCTGAAGGTAAGACCCTATTGCTGAAAACACAACATACTTTGGACACTGAATTTGGAGCAATGGAGCTGGAAGGTTCAAATGGAGAAGCATATATAAAGACAATTAAGACTGAAAAATTATGTGTGAAGCACATAAAATGCAATAACATTTATAAAGTATTGTCCACCTTCCGAAAAGCAATGAATTATTAGGTCTGCATTTAGAATCAGCCTTTGGCCCAAGGTAGAGGGAGCAGTAGTAAAACTGGAGCAAATGTAGTAGAGTAAGGCATCAATCAGGAGGCTGTAGAGGTACCTGAGACATAGAGGGCGCCCAAGAATTCTCAGCTCCTGCTTTTACATCTGGAAGATGGACCCAATGATTGTGAAGAAAGGGCCATGGCTGAGAAACAGAAGGGAATTTCCACAATGAAACCTACCCCAGGAGCCAACCCTTGTAACTTCACAATCAAAAACAAGAGCTCCCTTCCAGACAAACCACATGCAGAGGAATGATGTGACTGGATGTGGCTAACCAAATAAGTACAAACCTAGCCCTTGCCCTTGCCCAGCATCAAATGTCTAACAATCAGGATTGCCTTGATTTTCATGGCAGCATTTACATGGTGAGAACCAAATAAAAACCTCCATACTCACAGAGTCTTGGGGTAGGTGCTTGTTCTCTGCCCGTCTTTGCCTACTTCTCGCTTGCAGGGTACTCAATAAATGTCCTTTTCTATTCAGATAGGACTTGGGCGAAGTCTTTCATGGAGCAGACCCAACTTGCTTTAAAAGTCAGATGACTTTTAAAAAGAAGTTAGGTTTTCAGCTCACATCGCACTTCAGGAAAAGCAAACAGGAGGCAATCTCTCATATACTGATCAGCATGTGGAGACACCACTCATGGGGAAAGATGGAAAACGAGTGCGCCTATAGGCAGCTCTGGGCATAAGTCTTCATTCAAGAACAGCAAAGAACAAGGGTAATGAATAATGTCTGCCACAGAAAGGTGCCGAAACAAGGACAATCAGGAAATATAACTTAATCCACATCAATAGAGTCTGTGGTTATTTTCCCTCCAGTGACAAAGATTCCTGGATGATCAAGTAAAAGCTGACAAGGACTATGGGGAAGGTAAAAAAAGAAAGGTGCTGATGTCATTAGCTATATCTTTATGACATACTATGGCCAGAAAATATTGATCACCTTAGTTCCCTTAAGTCAGACACCTGCAGTTAAATTTTATTTCTCATTCACCATAATCTTTTATTACTCCCCCTTTTAACAGTAAGTCGTCTTTATTTTTTAATCTGAATATGAAGATAAAAATGAATGAGATTTATGTTAAATACTGTCTGCTGTATTGGACACTTCCTGGGTTGGCTGCTTAAACCCTTGGCCTGTGTTTCTCCATCTTTCAAAAGTTTTCACTGCAAATGATATTTCACAAGGGGGTGGGTACTGAGGATGGAGCCCAGTGCTTTGCGCATGCTTAGCATGAGCTCCGCCCCTGAGCCACACAGCTCCCAATGATTCACATCTTCAAGGATGTTTGTGACATCAAATATAATAATGTGGTGAAGCCTTAGAACAGAAATGCTTAGCTACTAAGAACTAATAAACAGCATTCAGGTTAATATTCAAACCTACTGTTGGGTGGAAACCTTTTCTACTTCCTTGGTTTGCTTAGTTGTTTTCTTGCTAATAATCAAGCTGTAGTTCTCAGCTCCAATACATGATTCTATTTTGTGACATCAAGGACCGTTAAGAGGTGCTAGAGTGAAATGTAAGGAATCAGATGGAAAAGGACTTCACATTCTCTTCTCTGCCTGGCACCTGGGCCCATCACACACTACAGCAGAGCCAGTGTGTTGCCATAGCAATCTAATTTCATGTGTGGTGTCTCCAAGGTTTGCAGAAGTTAACTTGCAATCCCCCAAAGCCTCAGTACTAACTGACCTGCCACAATTCCTCTAATGCCTGAGTTTCAGCTCATCTTACCCTTGCTCTAAGTTTTTGAGTTTAATAACATCAACATATCTTTATTTTTGTTCCTGAAAGTTATAGCTGCTTCTTATAATGGTCCTGCAGGATATCTCAATTTTGTCTTTTGGTTCTAAGATTCTATACCCACCTAAAAATTCTTGTGTTGTATACCTTCTGTCTTCACATAACTAGGAGAGAGATCATATATCATGAGTCTTGATCCTGATTAATCCTTATTTTATTTATTTATAATTTTATTTACTTATTTATTTATTATTTTCATTTTTTGGAGGCAGCCTGGCTAGTCTGTAACTTGCTATGTAGACCAGGCTGGCCTTAATCTCACAGAGATCTTCCTGCTTCCGCTTCCTGAGTTCTAAAGGCATGTGCTATCATGCCAAGCTTGATCCACATTTTTTAAAAATAGATTTATTTGCTTTTATTTTATATGTATGAATGCTACATATGTGAACCACATGTATGAAGTGACTATGGAGGCCAGAAAAGGGCATCCGATCCTCTGGAACTGCAGTTAGGGACAATTGTTAACTATCATGTGGTTTCTCGGCCAATCCCAAGTCCTCTGCAACAGCAGCCAGTACTCGTGATTGCTGAGCCATGTCTCCAGCCCCAGATCTAATTTTTTTGTGCTGCTCTTGGATAAATACAAGTTCTTACTTTGAATATAGTCCAATTTAACATATGAAAGTTAAAGAAAAAATACAGTCTGAAAGGAAATTGAGTGAGAGACCAGATCAGGTGCTTCATGAAAGAGGATATCTAAATGCCCAACAAATCAAACAGGACTGGATGTTCAACTGCCTTAGTAATTTGGGAATTGCTATTGATAGCTCACTGAAATACTTAGTGGATGGATTAATGTTAAGTACCAAAATTCTCGGGGTGGAGAGATGGTCTATTGGTTGAGAGCGCCAAGTGCTCTTACAGAGGACTGGGGTTTGATCCCCAGCATCTGCATGGCGGCTGAGAACCATCTTTGACTCCAGTCCCAGAGGAATTCGACACCTTCTTCTGACCTCCATGGTATTGCACAGCACGGGTGCACAGACCTACATGCAGACAGTACATTCATACACATTAAAAAATAAATAAAATAAAAAAAGAATACCAAAATTCTAAATATTGATGATGACCTTGGAGAAGGAGAGCTCTTCCACACAACAGGTATTAGCATACATTAGTTACAGTCAGTTTGAAAACCTTTAAATCTTTATGTAAATTATATGTATTCCCCATGACACTCTTGCCTCAGCAATTACACTCCTAGGTATATCTTCATTAACATTCATGCATTTAAAGCCATGTGCCTGGGCCGGAGAGATGGCCTAGTGGTTGGGAGTGCCGACTGCTCTTACAGAGGACCCGGGTTTGATCCCCAGCACCCACATGGCGGGGCTGAGAACTGTCTTTGACTCCAGTTCCAGGGGAATCCGACACCCTCTTCTGACCTCCGAGGCATTGTGCGACAGGGGTGCACAAACCTGCATGCAGACAGTACATTCATACACATAAGTAATAAATAATTATTAAAAAAAAGGCCTGTGCTGGAAGGGTTACACATTTGTTAATAATAATTCTAATCTGGAAGCAACAGGATCAAAATACTAAAAAAAAAACTTTAGATAAACTATAGCTACTCAGAGTATAGATAACTGACAAAATATTGTTAAGTAACATAAGGCAGCTAAAAAAAATGCATATGAAGTTATTAAGTGATTCAATCCAAAACTTTAAAAATTGAAGACATGAATCTGGTTTTGAAAACCATCATAGTTAACCTTGATCTAATGTACAATACATTGTGTGGGAGAAGAAAAAGAGACTTTTTAAACATTTTATTTGTTTTTTATGTGTATGAATGTACTGTCTGCATGTTGGTTTGTGCACTCATGTCGTGCAATGCCATGGAGGTCAGAAGAGGGTGTCAGATTCCCCTGGAACTGGAATTAAGGATGGTTCTCAGCTGCCATGTGAGTGCTGGGGATTGAACCCATGTCCTCTGCAAGAGCAGTCGGCGCTCTTAACCACTAGGCCATCTCTCCAGCCCCAGAAAGAGACTTTTATGTCACTAATAATATTCTATTTCTGGGCATGATTGACAGTTTTTTGGGTGTGATAACTCCTTTCTGTGATAGTTCATTTACTGTTTTGAATTATATGTATGCACTAAACTTCAATAAAAAAGTTTTAAAATATTTAAAACCTGATATTTCTGGTATTTATGCAGCACTTATGTTGAAAAAAATACTTTCAAAATTAACTTTCTGCCAGGCAAGGTGGCACACGCCTTTAATCCTAGCACTTGGGAGGCAGAGGCAGGCGGATCTTTGTGAGTTCAAGGCCAGCCTGGTCTACAGAGTGAGTTCCAGGACATCTGGGACTACAGGGAGACCCTGTCTTGAAAAGACCAAAAAAAAATTAACTTTCTTCAGAAAACTGTCTTTATCTTTGGTCTCTCATAGCCTCTTATAGACCCAAATTATAAAACAAAGCAGAGTGCTTTATTCATTCCTTATGACACTGCATAATGTCAAGCAGGTTATCAACTCTATTATGGCAAGATTTTACTGTTTTGAATTTCCAGGGCTAAAGGTAGTTCCTGACTCCTTGAAAGTCTCACTAAATGTTTGTCGAGTCAAAGAGCTAGGGGATATTTACCTAAAATATCTCATTACCATTCTCACAGGTCTAATATAGTATCTCATACAGAGAAAACATCCGAATATATTTGTTGAGTATATGAAAATAAATTCTGAAACCATAATTACAGTTTAAGCTACATGGTGCCTCACAGGAAAATTGATTTCAAATTCATTTAAAGTATGCAGTGAACTATCACCAATTTCCTGGTAAATGGTAAAGTACATTGCCATTCAAATATATTTTCTGCTCAGTTGATTATTTTCTTTTCCGCTTAAAATAAATTTTAGATATCCAAGAAAATAAACTGCTATGAAGTTTATTTATTTTTGGAGGGTTGATCAAAGAACTAGTATCCTATGATAGAAATAGTACTATCACAGATCAGTTGATCTCCTTAAAGTGGAGTAGGTTGAGGTTGTTAAAGAAAATTACTCTCCATGAGTTCTTGTAGATAGTAGGTCTTCTTCTGGTGTTGATATTAAACTTTATTGCATGGAATTATTTCAAATTTTTTGTATATGTTGAAGTTTGTTCCATGTCCCAGTATGTGGTCGATTTTGTAGAATGTTCTGTGGGGTGCTGGGCAGAAAGTATATTCTCTGGTGTTTGGGTTGAATATTTGGTAGATGTCTGTTAGGTCCATTTGGTATATTGTATTGTTCAGTTTGGATGGATGTCTCTCTGTTTATTCTTTGTCCAGTTGACCTGTCCAGTGGGCTCAGTGGGGGTATTGAAGTCCCCTACTATTATTGTGCTGGGATTAATGTGAGCTTTAAAGTCCTGTAGATTTGTGCTTATGAAGTTTGGTGGACCAGAGTTCTGTGTGTATATATTCATAATTGTGAAATCGAGATGGTTAATTGTTCCTTTGATAAGAATGTAGTGACCCTCTTTATCTCTTCTGATTAGTTTGAATTTGAAGTCTATTTTGTCTGATATTAGAATGGCAACTCCTGCTTGCTTTTTAGTAGCATTTGCTTGGTATAGTCTTTTTTTTTTCCATCCTTTCACCTTAAGATGGTGCCTGTCCTTAAAGGTGAGATGGGTTTTGGGTAGATAAGAAGATAGATTTAACTCTAGACAGGCACCTGGAGTCAGTGAGGTACCAGCAAGGCAAGGCCCACCTGCCTTGACCTTTGGGGGGCTTGCCACTCACCCCCGGAAGTCGCAGCTTGAACTCCAGACAGGTGCCCGGAGTATGCCAGAGCTGCCACTAAGGCAAGGCAGACCTGCCTTGACCCTTGGGGGCCTACTGGTGTCCAGGTCAAATTAACAACCCAACCCAGCCTCCCCTCCTCCCATCCTGGTGGAGCTCTGGTGCAGAGGACCTAACAGCTGGAGCATTGGTTATTATAGTTTGTGCAGCCAACTTTGAGGTGCCAGAATTCAAAGAAAGAAATAAACAGACAAATCCACATGCCAAAGATACACACACACACACACACACACACACACTAAAAATAACAAGCAACATGGGAAAAGCTCATAATAAATCCACACCAAACTCTACCAACCCTACAGAAGAACCCTACAATGAGATTGCTGAGGAAAGCAACTGTAGACATATTCAAAGAAATTAGAGAACTAAGGGAAGAGAATGAAAAACTCAAGAAGGACCTAGAGGGAGATAATGACAAATGGTGGAAAGAACTAAGGGAAGAGAATGAAAAACTCAAGAAGGACATAGAGGGAGAAAATGACAAACTCTAGAAGGAAATGGAAACACTGAAAAGATCGCAGACCAAAATGATAAAAGAAAATGACCAACGAACCAAGGAACTACAAGATGAGAATGACAGGCTCCAGAGGGAAGTGAGAAATCTAAAGAAATCACAGGGTGAAATGAAAAAGGATATAGAACATTCATCCGACCACCAGGAGAGGATGGGAAAAAGCCTCAGAAGCAGAATGGAAGAAGCAGAAAAAGAATATCAGACCTGCAGGATAATACAGAGCGACTAGAAAGTTCAAGTAAAGATTATGAAAATTTTAGAAAAACACAAGAGTGTAACAACCAGGAAATGTGGGACACTATGAAAAGAGCAAACCTCTGCATCATAGGGATAGAGAAAGGAGAAGAATCCCAAGACAACACCATTGACCAGATCTTCAACAGGATAATAGAAGAAAATTTCCCCAAACTGAAAAAAAGATAATCCCATACAAATACAAGAAGCACATAGAACACAAAGTAGACAGGACCAGAAAAGAAACTCCCCTTGCCATATAATTGTTAAAACTCTAGATGCTCAAAACAAAGACAAAATACTGAAAGCCACAAGAGAAAAACAAGAAGTTACATATAAGGGGAAACCCATTAGAATCACAGATGACTTCTCAGTGCAAATTATGAAAGCTAGAAGAATGTGGACTAAAGTATTCCCAATACTAAATGACTTTAGATGCCAACACAGACTAATATACCCAGCAAAAATATTAGTTATAGTTGAAGGAGAAAGAAGAATCTTTCACGACATGAACAAGATGAAAGAATACATGTCTAAGAAACCAACACTTCAGAAAATCCTCAAAGCAATCCAAAGAACAGAGGAAAGAAGCAATTATCTCTAAGCAATTAAAGAGAGAAAGCAACAAAATCATAAGAGAGTAAATATAAATCTAGACCAAGAATGCAAACAAAAAATAAGGTAAAAGGAAACAACACATATCTCTCAATAATAACCTTAAATACTAATGGTCTAAACTCCCCAATCAAAAGACGTAGACTGGGAGAATGGATTAGGAAACTGAACCCTTCTATATGCTGTCTACAAGAAACCCATCTCACCCTCAAGGACAGACACCACCTTAGAGTGAAAGGATGGAAAAAATATTCTAAGCAAATGGTACCAAGAAACAAGCTGGAGTGGCTATTCTAATATCAGACAAAATAGTTCTCAAAGTAAAATTAATCAGAAGAGACAAAGAGGGCCATTACATCCTTGTCAAAGGAAGAATGAACCATGAAGACTTCACAATCCTAAATGTCTATGCACTAAACTCTGGTGCACCTAACTTCATAAACACAACTCTGCAGGACCTCAAGACACAGATTAATCCTAAAACACTAATAGTGGGGGACTTCAACCCCACTGAACCTCTTGGATAGATCAACAGGACAAAAAATAAACAGAGAGACATCAGAACTGAACAATACAATATGCCAAATGGACCTCACACACATCTACCAAATATTCCACCCAAATACCAGAGAATATACTTTCTACTCAGCACCTCACAGATCATACTCCAAAATCAACCACATACTGGGGCACAAAAGGAACCTCAACAAATACAAAAGGATAGAAATTATTCCATGTATTCTATCAGACCACAGTGCAATAAAATTCAATATGAACACCAGAATAAGTCCAATGAGCTATAAGAACGCATGAAGACTAAACAACACAATCCTGAATAATAAATGGGTCAGGGAAGAAATAAAGAGTGAAATAAATAGTAAAATAAAAGTATTCATGGAACTGAATGAAAAAGATAATACAACACAACAAAACCTGTGGGATACTTTAAAAGCAGTCTTGAGAGGGAAATTTGTAGCCCCGAGTGCCCACACCAAAACCCAGAAAGGGAACAAATAAACGATCTAACAGTGCAGCTAAAAAAAAAACACTTGAGAGACAACAACAAATGAACCCTAAACCCAACAGACAGGAAGAAATAACAAAAATCAGAGCAGAAATCAATGAAATAGAAACAGAGAAAACAATACATAAAATCAACGAATCCAAAAGCTGGTTTTTTGAAAAATTAAACAAAATAGACAGACCACTAGCCCAGTTAACTAAAAAAAGAGAGAGCAACTCCAAGTCAACAGTATTCGTGATGAAAGGGGAAACATCACAATAGAGAAAGAAAAGATCCAGAAAATCATACAAGAACACATCAAAAATCTATACTCCACTAAATTTGAAAACCTAAGAGAAATGGATGAATATCTAAAATCCTGGGTACCAACAAAAGAAGAGATTGACAGTTTAAACAGACCCATAATATTTGAGGAAATTGAAGATGTAATTAAGAATCTCCCAACTAAAAAAAGCCCCGGTCCAGATGGTTTCACAGCAGGATTCTATAAAACATTTAAAGAGGTCCTACAGCCATTGCTGCTCAAACTGATTAGGATACAGAGGGAATTCTCCCAAACTCCTTCTATGAAGCCAGCATCACTCTAATACCAAAACCAGGCAAAGATTCAAGCAAAAAAGAAAGTTATAGACCCATGTCACTAATGAACATAGATGCAAAAATTCTCAGCAAAATACTTGCAAATCACATATAGACCCACATCAAAAAGATCTTCCATCATGATCAAGTTGGAGTCATACCAGAGATGCAAGGATGTTTCAACATATGTAAATCAATAAATATCATAAAACACATAAATGGACTGAAAGACAAAAACCATACGATCATCTCAATTGATGCAGAAAAAGGCTTTGACAAGATCCAGCATGCCTTCATGTTTAAAGTCCTAGAGGGAATAGGACTGAAAGGAACATTCCTCAACATGATCAAAGCCATATATAGCAAACCCACTGCCAACATCATCCTAAATGGAGAAAATTGGAACCATTTCCCAGAAAAATGAACATACGGTGTCCCTCATTTAAGGACCCTAGCACCAAATCCTTATATGTAATGCAAATTGAGTAATTTTTTTTCTTTTTTTAGTAAATATAATACCACATTACCTGATGTTACTATAAAAAGTATATTAAAACATACATCACTTTGTTATGTAACTTAAGAATGTATTTCTTTTTACCTGGTAGTATTTCTTTTTACCTACATGCAACTCTACT
Organism: Rhizomys pruinosus; assembly: GCA_009823505.1. Lineage (NCBI taxonomy): Eukaryota > Metazoa > Chordata > Mammalia > Rodentia > Spalacidae > Rhizomys > Rhizomys pruinosus. The sequence continues at coordinate 870,788 of VZQC01005157.1, read as the reverse complement.
GTTAAAATGAGAATCCCTAAACATGTTTTGAAATTAATCTACTAAAAATAATGTTGTTCTTGATGACTTCAAGTCACTGCACCATCTTCAAATGTGTTGGGCCATCAAAGAAAAGTTACTTTATATCATTCACATATTCACAGTACTTTATTGCATGATCAATCTTTTCAAATAGATAATTCATAGCTAGTGCTCTTTTAACACAATTTTTAGTTACACATTTCATTTCTAGAATGAGATGTAAAATTAGCGCTGGGATAAATATCGTGTCCCCATAGAATCCAGATGCCTCAAATCAAAAATCCCTCTGTCTCCTAAGTATCAACAGTAAAATGAACTTTTTGAAAACCGTAGCACTTGACAGGTAGGCATTTTTACTTTGCTTCTTCATTCAAGGAGCAATCTCAGAGAAATCAGGAACAAAGACGTAACAAATTGCTCCAGCAAAGTTCTGGGGTTTCAAGTATTTTAATAATATCTTCACCTGAGGTTTAATATTAATATGGCTCTGGATGAACACCTTTATCTAAGGTTAAGCATATTATATTTTACACTGACTGTCTGGGTAACTCCTAACATCCTGTTAACACGGTATTAGCAGATGAAAGGAAAATGAGGACTGTGTGGCTTTTATAAACACCGTGGGTGAGAATGCCAGAGGCCTGGCAAATAGTGTCTTCTATTACAATCTTCCTGAAGAAATTGTGTTCTCTATCTCAAAGTAAAGGATCTTTTATTTATTCACCCAAGAGTTAGGTCTATAAAACCATTTCCTATCTTAGGGCACATGAGCTATCAACTCAGGAATGCATACTTTCAGACTGAAGGTCAGACAATGGCGGCATAGGAGGCTGGGATGAAAAAGCGTCATAGAATGCTTTGAGGATATTAATTAAAAGGCACCGTCTAAGTTGTAGTGAGCCAAGGAGAAAGAGTCAGGGGCTGAGACTGAACAAACATGGCTGAAATCCTGGGTATGATACCAGGATGATCCCTACCCTCTTGGATGGGTCCTTTTATGTAATTCTGGAGATGAATGGAGGTGAGCCGTGTTTCTTACATCTCTAGCATCCTAAATGCCAGTAAATGTTTACTACGTGAACAAACACAGGAGAGGTAACATCAAAAATTTCCAAATAATTTGGGTCAATATAAACCATAAAAATAAAGTAGAGCTTGTGCCTATGATCTTCAGATGTGAGAGTTTTCCTCTGTGGTTGGCACGAACCGATAGTTCAGGTGAGAGTCTGCTGCCTTCTCCTCCACCTGCTATCTTCAAAATCAGGATTAACATCCTAATTTGGTTTGAAAGCCTCAAAAGGTAATATAGCAGTTGGCTTTTAAGATAGGCTTAAGATATGCCGCTGTTGACATATGCTTGCTCTCTGAGCCTGCTTTCTTTTTGATGATACAAACTCCTGTAGCTGAGAGAATACTTGGAGTGTGGTTTGGAAACAGCTCTTAACCTTCTGAGTCTCAGTAATGAAGGAGGAACTATGAGCAATTTCCAAGGTTTCTACTTTGTATACACCTTTACCAACTGAGCTATGTCTCAGTCTGCTACTCTATAATCGTGCATGCATATAGATGCTACCTGGGCCTCCAAGTTTCTTAAGCTAATTACCTATCAATCCAAGGCTGTATAATAAAGGCTTCTTGCTTAGTGTTTTTGTATTATATATGCTCACTCATCCACTACCATTAGCTCAGCTGGAGCAGCCTTTGTTTTGAATTAGTCACTGAGATTTTAGAGCATTCAGTGTGTTTTATCTAGGGTATGCTGAAAAATAATCTCATTAACCATATTGACTAAATATGCAAATTTGTGCATATGCATGCATATTTGCACATATATGTATGCATTTATTCACATAATTTATATGCAATCATGCTTTAAAGGAATTATTTGAAAACCACTACAAAAAATATAAACTTGAGAATGTTAAAAAGAATGAGATTCAGGGCAAAGTGTTGAACATCTTCTTATAAGAAGTCCTGGTTTGCCCAGCAGCTATGCAAAGTACTGGGCACTTGCCTAATTCCTGTAATCTTAGGAAATATTTGTTGGATTTTTATTGTGGTCTTAGTAAATAACTATGAACTTGTCAGGTTAATACAAATTTATAATCTCGTAGTCTTGTTTGGCTATAAAAATCTGGCAGTTTTTCTTTCTAGGAACTCCACAGAAGATCTGCCTTTTACAGCTTTTGGAGACTGTTCATGTTCCTTGGTCCACAGTCCTCTTTCTCCATGTTCAAAGCTACCAACATCGCGGTCTCTGGCCCTCCTTCCAACCTCTCACGTTCATTTCCTTCTGGCAACAGCTAAGAACAGTTCTCTGATTTTCAGGCTTCATAATTAGACTGTGCTGACCTATAAAATATAAGACTATTTCCTCATCTCAGGGGTACAAACCTTATCATATATACAAAGTCCCCTGTTCTATGAAGGAAACACACGTGTGGGTTATAGAGATCCAAATGTGGACATCTTTGGGGAAATCATTATTATACCAACGATGATATTATTAGTGCAGGCCCACGGGGAAGTGCATTTTTCACATTCAAAGGTTAGTTGTGTAAGGAAATTCAGAACCTTGATGATAAATTGCATGTAAAACCCAAAGGCCATGGAGAACACTCTCCAAAAGATGAAACGAGAGCCCAGCGAGGTGCATGACTTGTTCAAGGTCACATGGTTACTTAAGAAGCTGTGTAGTAACCCAGGTCTTTTCCTACATAGCCTAGTCCTTTGTGGCTTCTCTGATGAGACTGACTGTAAAAAGTGTTTTGTTTTCTTAATCCACAGATACGAGTCTCTGTCATACTGGATGAACAGTTTGTATGAGAACAGAAATTTGTTAAAATGTTTGCAGATGAAGTGTCAAGGTGGTTTGCCATTTTCCAAAAGGATAATTTTTAAATCCTAAGTGACAGAACTACTGGGTTGCCAAAGGAAGATGGTATTTCAACGAAGGTCATGCAGGAGCGTGAGGGGTGAAAAATATGATGTATCAGAAATTTAAGAAGTTAAAAGCATCTTTGGACTTTATAACCTGCGTGGTTCTGCTTTGAGCTCTTGTTAACACTGCACACCTGTGAATCTACAGAGCATGCGTGGAGCACTCAGGATTACCAATGAGCAAAAAGGAGTTCCTGTTTTTATAGGACTGAGGGTGGTAAGTCAGAGTATCCCAAAATGTGTTCTGTAGCTCGCCTACATAAAAAGTTCCAGATTCTCTGGACTTTGCAATTCAGCAAGCTTCTAACTATATTGTGTTTTAGAGCCAGCTGACTTAAATGAAAACAATTCAGCCAGTACATAGCCACTTTTTTTCCCCTCTGTCTCCGTAGCTCTCTGAGATTCCAAGCAAGAAGTGAAGGTGGAAAGCTAGGGGAATAGGATGAAGAGCCCATCAGAGTATGTCCCTTCTCCTATTCATGGCTAGGAGCTCACTCCTATCATCTCCTCCTTATTTTCTTTGCAGAGGCTGTCAAACTTTTAATGAAGTGAATATGCCCCTTAACCAACCTCTAGGAAACTATAAACATGCCCTCTAAATTAAACGAGTCCACCAAACAGAAAATGTATACAATGTCAAATTCAAATCCAAGTGCAATTCACTTTCTACCCTTCTATCATTTCTTCTTGTTCTCAAACAGATTCTTCCCATGACCTGAGAGTGTGTGTGTGTGTGTGTTTGTGTGTGTGTACACAGGCTTTATCAGAATTTGAAGTACAAATCTGATACCATAAAAGGAATGATTGCGGTGACCTAAGTTCATATTCAAAGACAGACTCCCAGAACATTATTTTCCCACATAGAAATCTACCAGCTCAGCAAGTATTGAAGCTCCACATAGCAGGTCTTCAGTCAGCTACCTGAATGTCACTTACTAACCCCACAGAATCTGCCAAACATCAGAATGTGAACTTCCCAGCTGTTCTGAGTTGACTCTTCATTCTGAGAGATGCCAGTTCATCACAGAAGACTTGAACTTTGAGAGAAGCTTTCTCATGACTAAGGACACCTTCCTGAATAATCGATGCCTTCCCCTAACACGTTCACTTTAAGTAACATGGCCTGAATTGCACAGCATTTGAAAGTGCTAGAGATGCATATCTAAACTAATTTCACTGTATTCTTTGACCGAATGTCAGTTCACATTAGTCACAGGGATTTTTATAATTTATATATGCTCCCACAAGTGCTTTTATTTATTTTTTTTATTTAAGGGTTTATATTTGTTATTGTTTTCTTTGTTAGTTACAGTGAGTTGGCAAGTATTAATATTATTATTTTATTTTTTTTTTTGTATTTTTGAGACAGTGTCTCGCTTTAGTTCCAGCTGGCTTGGAGCTCACTCTGTAGACCAGGCTGGCCTTGAACTCATAGAGATCTGCCTGGGGATTAAAAGGTGTGCACCACCATGCCAGGTACTAAAGATGGTTCTTAGGTGCTATGTGGGTGCTGGGAATCAAACCCTGGTCCTCTGCAAGAGCAGCCAGTGCTCTTAACCACTGAGCCATCTCTCCAGCCCCAGCAAGTACTTTTTGAGTATTTATTATGTGCCAGGGACAATATTAGACGTTAGGCCTATAAGATGAAGTACACAAAGAAAATCCCTAACTTCATGGAATTTATTGCATCTTAAGATAAATCTGAGGGGAAAACAAAGTAATAAAAATGTATAATAGATAATCTCAAAGAAATGAAAGAGTTAAAATAGATAAGGGTGAAGGGAACTGAGATTAATCTCAGCATAGAAAAAAAGCCTTCACAGTTGTTAATCACATAGGAGCTTTCAAATTCATAAGCCCGTATTTAACCATAAAATTCTGGTAAGAGTTTTATGTCTACTGTCTTTGTAATTGCCCTTCATTTCATAATAAATATTTTACTATGAGAATCAAGTCCATTAACAGTTTTAGAATCATCAATGTTCATCACAACAGGATTCATATTTTATTTAATGATTGAAGGTGAGGAGAAATTCTAGTGTTTGCACTCTTCAAAATTCTCATTAAGCCAGGTGCACAAAGATCCATGAGCCACAAGATGGCATGCTTGATATTTACAGAGAGCTCTGGTACATGTGGGGAGGTAATCTCTTCAGGACAATTATAACACATGCACACACAAACACACACAAACACACACAAACACAAAGCTTTCTCCTCTTAGTGGAAAACAAAGCAAAAATGTAAAGAAACCAAGTCCTTATTAAAAATACTCAACTGAGGGTTGGATGTGGTAGGATACATTTTTAATCCCAGCACTGGAAAGTCAGAGGCAGGTGGATCTCTCTGAGATCAAGGCCAGCCTGCTCTACATAATGAGTTCCAGGCCAGCTAGAGCTATAGGCAGACCCTATCTCAAAACACGAACAAACAAAAGATATTTCACTGAAAATTTTAAAATGGAAAATACATCCTCACACTTTTGTTTGAAAATTAATGTTGAGCGTTTCTTCTAGAAGGCCCAAATCCATACAATATGGCATGCAAATCCCTTCTTTTCTAGAATATACCTGCCAGTAGTATGACCTTTCCCCTTTGACAAAGGGGAAAATCTCATTTTGACAAAGAAACTAAATCATTAATTAATTAATTTTTTTTTATCTGTGTGAGTATTTTGCTTGCATGTAAGTGCACCCACAAACGCAATCCCCACAGAGGTCAGAAGAGGGCATTAGATCCTCTGGAACTGGAGTTACAGTTGTTAGCCACCATGTAGGTGCTGCAAATGGATGCTGGGTCCTCTGGGAGGGCAACCAGTGCTCTCAACGACTGAGCCACCTCTTCAACCCCCCAATACTAAATAATTAAAAAAATGAACAATCAAAAAGGGAGAACTACCTTGGACTTTGGTTAAGAGCTTTGCCCTTTTGCTCTACTTTCGACCTCGAGTTATGACAGACTCGAGCCTTTGATCTCTCCCCCTTGCAAGCTCTTCCTTTTGTGAACTTCCGAGTCCACAGACACCTCTCTACACTTTCCTGGTTTATGTCATTCCATTGTCACCCTTCCATTAAAGGAAGCGAAATCTCCATTTTCCATATGTAACTGGTTCCCTTTGCTACTCCGATATTTTTTCTCATTTGTTTCCACTCCTGTAGCTAAATTTCCTGAACTCCTTGCATTGCTTTTAGAATTGATTAGTTGAATTTCCTCACCGTTTCTCTATCAATCCCTTTTCTTTTTTTTTTTAAATATTTTATTTTATTTATTTATTTATGTGTATGAATGTATTGTCTGCATGTAGGTTTGTGCACCCGTGTCGCGCAATGCCGCGGAAGTCAGAAGAGGGTGTCGGATTCCCCTTGGAACTGGAGTTCTCCTGGAATTGGAGTTACAGACGGTTCTCAGCCGCCATGTGGGTGCTGGGGATCGAACCCGGGTCCTCTGTAAGAGCAGTCGGTGCTCTTAACCGCTAGGCCATCTCTCCAGCCCCTATCAATCCCTTTTCTATGGCATCACTTTCTATACACAAGCCCACCACTCCAGAACACCCCTCTCCCAACCACTGCTCTAGTAAACCTTACCTGCTGCTGTTGGCCTTTTCAGAATCTGACCTTGGCCTTCAGCAGGCTGTCATCCCTACAGAATTACAGAGGTTTCTCATGGCTATCCTTGTTCTGGACACACCTCACATAACTTTCCATTCTGTTCCTCCCTGGCATCAGAGCAAATAACTCAGCCTTCACATTTTGCTAACTGATTCTTCCCACAGTGTGGGATGGTAATGAAAGAGCAGGGCCAATTTGCCTTGTTCCAGTCAGGTTCTTGCTTTGGGGTTGGACATAGCTCATACTTTCTACCTGGCAAGTCAGCATCTACCTGACTAGCATAGCATCTGAAATCTGGGCTGCTAGTCTTGACTTCTACAATATTAACAGTGTGATCTTCTCTGTGACCTTCTAGGACCTCTGAGTCCTCTGGAAATTGAGGGCACAGACAACATGCTCCAGGAGACCTCCTCTGCTCTAACATTTTATAATTCTGTAACTTAGTGGACATATTCTTTACACAGCCCCTTCCAATATAGTTTTTGTTGACTCTTAACTAATACGAGAAGGGCTGCTCTTGGGTAGTGGCGAGAGTAGATTAAAGGGCACGGTGGTTAGGAGAGGGAGAGCAAGAGAGTTTGGGTGAAGGAAGGGATTTAGTCCTCTATTACACTCTTCTATAATTTCTTTTCACCCCTTCTGCAAAAGTTGCCTAGGGTTAATAAAATCGGGAATGACACCTCATCTTTCAAATCTTGTTTGGGTGGCAGAGTGAATTTTGCAAGGCATATTTAAATTCCATTTAGAAGAATAGAGGGAGAACAAACAAGTTAAATACAGTGATATTAAAAATGATAATTTAACCTTCAAAGAACGTATAGGTCTCTTAGTGACATTTCTCGTGGACAAAGAATAAATGAAAGTCAGCTGCTCCTGGGAGCAGGAAAGGACCTGTCCCCCCACCCCAGGCATCAATTTGCACACTTGAGCCTTGAATTGTATTGTATAGCAGGCTTATGAACAGCTTATCAAACTCATCCCTTTGTCTCCCATCCTGCAGGTTCAAGTGTAAGAACGTGCATTCTGTCAAATTCTTAGATGATTCTGCTCCTGAATCGCAGACTCTCCAAGAAGCTCCGCCCTGAATACAGAGGCCAGTCTGATGCATGTTCTTTAAAATTCATGTTGGCCATTAACCTATGACTCTGTTCTAGAACAGTGGCTTCGAACGCCCAAATCCTCAAGCCCTGTGAATGTGTACATCGCATGGCAAAGCCAATTTACAGACGTCTTTAAAGTAAGTCTCCTGAGATGGGGATTACCTAGGATTCCTCGGACAGGCAATGAGGCAGAGTGTCTGTGTCAGCAAAAGGAGATGTAGCAACAGAAACAGGTTGAGCTGACGTGAGAAGGGACCATGAGCTAGGCAATACTGGAGACCTGGAGAAGTTACCAAGGACTAGAAGAGAAGATCTGTTTTCTTGCCTTTTCTCCCTTCTTTCCAATGAGGGCCTACGATGGGCGAAAACCTCTCCATTAGTGGAAGCAGGAAATTCTGAAACATAGTTGTCCCTGTCAACAGTTTTTGTCACCTTAAGTGGGTACAGCTCACAGAACCTATAACCTTCCACTAAACTGTACTTATTTTCATTTCTTTTTTTTTTTTTTTTTCATAATGTGTATGGTGGCATGCTTTGTGTCCTGGTTATATTAGGTAACTTTATGAATACTTTGTGCTTATTCCATATGTAAATTCTTGCCATAACCCTTTGAGTCCAGTACCCTATTTCAGGGCAATAAAGAGGAAACTGAAACATAAATAAGAATGTTCCTGAAGTCACATACATAAAGGGTAAATCAGGTTTCAAATCTAGGCAGGCTTCTTAAGCAGACTGACCTCTCTTACCTGAACCATGTCATTTTCATAACAGTGAAGAATTTATCCATTTTTCTACAGAGTAGAAGTTGCTCCGGCCTGGCATCCAAATGGATGTGGAGTCCAATGCACACTTACTTATCCCAGGTGCCTACTCTCAGAAAGGCATGCCAACATTTTGAGGCAGGCGAGTGCAGGGAATAGCTTAGCAACCTGGGGCCCTGCTTGTCCTGGGCTCTGCACACAGTCCTCTTCTAATGTACTTGACACCTTGAGCCCCCTGCACTGAGTTCCACACACAATCAGTTTCTTCTCTCCTTAACAACCATCACACTTAGCTTCTATTCAGTCACATTCAGCTTATGTCTGGGTACAAGAATGGAAAGGCAGATCTGACCTGAACTCGTTTTGAGTGCATGTGCAATAAAGCATGTCTCTGTCCTAAATTAACCTTTTAGGGAGAGTCCCCTAATTATATCTAGACACTGTTAGGTGTATGTATAATTAAAATTAGATGCATTATGGGAAAGAGACATTTGCAGTAATGAAATTATTATATAATCTAATCTATCATTCAAAATGGAGATGGGTCTGGAGAGATGGCTCAGTGGTTAAGAGCGCTGACTGCTCTTGCAGAGAATCCAGGTTCAATTCCCAGCACCCACATGGTGGCACACACCTTTAATCCCCACTCTCAGGAGGCAGAGGCAGGTGGATCTCTATGAGTTCAAGGATAGCTTGGTTTACAGAGTGAGTTCCAGGCCAACTGGGGCTACAGGGAAACCCTGCCTCAAAAACAAAAACAAAAACAAAAACAAAGAAAACCAAAAACAACAGCAACCAAAAAAATGGAGAATTACCCAAACCATAACCCTTAGTAGCCAAACTCCTCCTTCCTTTAGACCCCCTAAAATGAAGGCTCAGATAATAAGTGAGGCCTCTGCTTATCTTCACTCATATAGCCTGCTGCTGCCTTGTAGTGTATTCTGATCTGTTCTGTCGCCTTGCTTTGAATAAAGTTTCTTTGCTCCTTTGCATTCTGTGTGAGGTTTTTATTCTAGTCTTAAATAAGAAGACAGGAATATGGAAACACCCAGCCCACACTTTGACCCAGTCATATTCTGCTCAGTATGTGAATTTATCTGCCCACACACTCCAGCACCATCCAACAAAATCTACTATGCAAAATGTATAGAATTCAAGGCACTAAATACATTGTTTCCCAGTCATTGTCCTTTACATCCCATTAGAGCACTGAGGGAGGAAATGCATTTGTTTGCATTTAATGCTGTGAAATCCTACTTATTTTAAGAAACAGGCGGGCTGGAGAGATGGCCTAGTGGTTAAGAGCGCCGACCGCTCTTACAGAGGACCCGGGTTCGATCCCCAGCACCCACATGGCGGCTGAGAACCGTCTGAAGCTCCAATTCCAGGAGAACTCCAGTTCCAGGGGAATCCGAGACCATCTTCTGAACTCCGCGGCGTTGCACGACACGGGTGCACAGACTTGCATGCAGACAGTACATTCATACACATATAGAAATAAATAAAATTAATTAAAAAAAAAAAAAAGAAACAATGAGGTAAGATGAGGTGAGGTAAGATGAGATGTCTCAGCAGGTAAAAGCACCTGACCACCTGAGATCGATCCCTGGGACCCACATGGTAGAGAGAACTGGCTTCTGCAAGGTGTCTCTGACCTCCACATGCACCTGACAGCATGCACATTTGCATATGTACATAAAGAGCCACAAAAACACACAAATAAGTAAATGTGATGAAAAATTTAAGCACCAATGACTAAAACTTTTTTTGAATTAATCTTTGATTCTTCGCTGGTCACAAAACATGCATAATTATGCTGTGTAAGAACCCAAGGCTTTGAGAGTAGCCTCCTTTCCTTTTCAGAACAAAGCAGTGGGCAAGGCTTTGGGAAATTTAGCCTAGAATTCTCTTTGAGATAAATTACAATTACCCAAGTTGCAAGGTTAATTACTGAAAGACATTAAAAGGAAAAAGCTGCTTCTAACAAGCAGATCCTTTGCTCCATATTCCTTTCTTCTGCCTATACTACCCCTGGCTCCGGGTCCTAGAATTCTGCACTGAGCAGTATGGTAGTCATGAACTAAGGATGGTCACTGAGATATAAAAAGCTAAAATTAAATGTAGCTCAGTTGGTAGAGTGCTTGTCTGACATACGCCAGCCCCTGGGTTCAATCCCAGCGCTGCAGAAACCAGGTGTGGTGTTTCTCACCAGTAATCCAGGCACTGGAGACGTAGCAGGAGGATCAGAAGTTCAAGGTCATCTTCAGCTACACAGGGAGTTTGAAGCCAGTCTAGCCCAGAGCCCCAGTCAAATAAGTAAGTAAATAAGTAAAGAAATAGGAATTAAGTCTTCATCTCCTCACTGCCTTGTTGTGGGAGTTGTTTCTGCAATAGTACAGAGAGGGAACAGTCCCATCATATCTCAATAGTTCTGGTAGAGCCTAGTACAGTGAAGTATAGCACAGATGGTTTATGTACAATGAATTTTAGTTCAATAACAGAGTTGAAATGCGGGACAGCAATCCTGGACTCAGACATATCTTGAGCGTGTGCAGGCTACCAATCTGCTTAGTCCACTGGGTGGAACAAAAGATGCTCTCAGAAGTCACGAGTCAGCTTGCTTGTCAGCACGCCCCACGAACTGGGATGACGTGTGATGGTGTGGAGGTCTAAGATTGGCCACTGTGAGGTGATGTCACGCCATGTAGTGGCTGCCTTTCCCAAACCTATATAAGGTGCCTGATACATAGAATAAACAGAGTTCATGGATTTGCACCACCTAATGTGGTCCCCGGGCTATTACTGCGTGCATGCTTGGTTGTGGGAGCACCAAATCCACAGGTGGCTCTTCAGCTCGTTTGGTTGTGGGATCCAGCAACTCCACAACTGCGTGTTTGGTGGTAGAACCATCAGCTCCACAGCTGAGTGTTTAGCCCCAGGACCATCAGCCTGCAAGTGTGTCCCCTTCAGCCTGTCCAGCCAGTGGGGTCAACATCCCCACACTAAAAGAAGTACTGGAGTTTACTCACTTCTTTAATGGTGACATTAACAATAGTCTATACATTCACAGTGCCTGGAGTATGGAGTTGGTCAACAGATGACAGTGAGTTTAGCTGAGTGAATGGATTAGAGTTCACTTGTGATCATTTATGTTCTTTTTTGTTCCTTGCTACAACCCCATGGTGAACTAGGATGATTAGAAATGAGGAAAGTGAAGTTTGGAGAAGGTATATGTTGGGCAGTAGGAAATTACCAAAATTAAGAAACCAACTTAAAACCATGTTTCTTAACCCAAGCTTAGGAAAGAAGCTGACATACAGAACACAGAGATTCCTCAAGTGTGTGTGTGTGTATGTGTGTGTGTGTGTGTGTGTGTGTGTGTGTGTGTGTTTCCATGTACCAGTATGTGTATGTGAGCATAGGTATGTCTGGCAGTCAGGTCAGAGGACAATCTCAGTTGTATGTCGTGGCCTCCCACTTTGTTTGGGACAGGGTATCTTTGTTGTCTGTGCTTCAAGTTGGCTGCTCTCGGACTAGCTGGGACTCTCCTTTCTCCCTCATCCTTAGGTCGGAGCTCTAAGACTACAGATGCCAGTGCTATGCCTGGCTTTACATGTGTGCTGCAGATCATGACCCAGATCCTCACACTTTCATGGCAAGCATTTTAGCCAATGAAACACCTCCTCAGTCTGAAAATACCGAAATTGACGGTAGAGCCCTGATTGAAACCCTGGTTTCCTGGAGGTGATGCTAGAGTCTTCCTAATCTACCACAGCATGGACATCACTGCAATTCCACCCTCTTCTTCCACATTCCTTCTTATCTCCCCCTCTCTCTTTCCCTTCCTTTTCTGTCTCTGTTTCTCTCTCTCTCTCTCTCTCTCTCTCTCTCTCTCTCTCTCTCTCTCTCTGAAATAGAGGCTCATGTAGCCCAGGCAGGCACTGAACTCTGTGTAGCCAAGAATGACCCTGAGCCCCTACCTACTTGAACTACAGGCATCCACCACCTTGCCCAGCCTTATTTCTCATTTCTATACACCTGAATTCTTTGTAGCTAGTTTCTACTTTTACTTCTTTGACTCTTGATGTGTGCCGTTGGTAATAAAATACCAGAAACCACTTTTGAACTATTTGCTTATGATGCTAGTAACAGAATATTTTATTGTCTTGATGTATGCCCAGCTCTTGTTTAAAGCTTTTCCATTGATTATGCATTGAATCCCTCTAAAGCCCCATCAGGTACAGTCGATTGTTCTCTCTACCTCCTGACTGGAGAAACTTAGATACAGGCATTTGAGTAGCTTTTCTTAAAAATGTGTAGGTTTATTTATTCATCCATCATCCATCTATCTATGGTGTGTGTGTCTGTGTATATATGCATGTGTGCCTGTGCATGTGTGTGCATGTGCGCGTGTGCATGTGTGTGTATGTGCGAGTGTATGCAAGGCTAGGGTAGAGGTCAAAGGACCGCAGTTTGGAACTATCCTTCCAATATGTGAGCCCTTCAATCTACTTCTGCTTGTCAGTGGTTGAGACATCTCACTGGCTGATCCTGATGATTTATTCACAAATAAGTAGTCAAACTCCTGTGTTCTGACTCCAGAGCCTAAGTAGGTGGCTGGGGGGGCATACCATATCATGTGACACTGGATCAAGTGATGTGTTACTGGACTACAGTTAGAAGTTCCTCAGAAGAATTCTCTGAGTAAACAAAAGCACACTGCTAGAGTTAAAAGAAAACTCCAAAGAGAAGTAAGCGGTTTAAAAGCATGGTGGGATTGGTCATAGGGGATTGTAACCCTATCATGGGCCTCTCGGCTTTGCTGCCTGATCCAGAGGGGTGAGTCAGCTGGTGGGGACCAAGAAACCAAGGAGCTGCTCTCTGGCCCCCTCCCTCTCTGTAAGCCTTCATCCAAACTAAACAAAGGCAGTCCTGAACTAAAGGCAGTACCAAGCTAAAGCCAGTACTGATCCCAGAGCTAAGTGTTCTGTGAGCATGTAAGAGTTTGGGGTTTGATCATCACAAGTTATTTAAGTTGTAGATGTTTGGGGACCAGAAAACATTAAGGAGATTTTTTTTGGGGGGTCTCCCTTTAGTTCCAGCTGGCCTGGAGCTCGTTATGTAGACCAGGCTGGATTTGAACTCACAGAGATCCGCCTGCCTCTGCCTCCTAGAGGGCTGGGATTAAAGGCATACACCACCATACCTGGGGAAATTTTTATAAATATCTGAAAGTTCTAAGATCTGATCAAGATGGCATCTAAGATCTGATCAAGATGGCATGTGTGTAGATTTGCAGAAGTGTTGGTGGAAAACAAGGTCTTCTACTCTAACATCACTGAGTTCAGCCAAGTAAGAAAGAGGTTACAGAGGTTAAAAAGTGAAGTTTGCCACCATCCAGGCCCGGAGGATCTCTCATTTTATCTGGCTCTCTCCTCAGTTCAATTTGCCAGTGTTCAGACGAGAGGTGGGCTATTTTAAAAGCTTGAGGGAGAAATCTTTAACTATCTATGCGGCCCAGCTTCCTCCAGGAATAGTGTGAAGAAATGGATTTTTCCCTCCATAAATGAGAACAGATTGCCTAGGAGGGCCTGGTGTCCCTGGCCAGAGCCACTGCTTTGTGGTGTCCTATTCTAGAAATCTTCCAAGTAGAGGGAACAGAAGAAGAGTTGAACTTGACCAGGTGTCCTGAGACTCAGGCCCCTGGGGCAGAAACTTCCAGGACAAAGTCACTAAGGGAGGACATACATGTTCAGCCATCAGCAGAGGGGCAAGAATACTCATCCGCTGGGGGTCCATGCAGCCATGGTAGAAGACAGCTTTCATGTTCTCACTGCAAAGCATCCTCTCCTCTGGACCAACTGTGTTCCTTGGATTTGCCCCAAATGAAATGACAACTTAGGTCCACACAAGCCCCTTCATGATAGATGCTTATTGCTGTTATAGTTGAGATTGTCTTGACTTGGAAGAATGCAAGATTTTCACTAGTAGATGAGTGGATAAATATGAGACGGGTGGTGGTGAACAACCATTAGCTCAACACTCAGGAGGGGAGCAGGGGTTTGAGGAGAGCCTAGCAACATTATACGACCCTTTCTCAGAGCGAGAGAGAGAGAGAGAGAGAGAGAGAGAGAGAGAGAGAGAGAGAGAAACCAAATCAAGTCAGGGGCTGGGGACAGGCCTCGGTGGTTAAGAGCAGTGACTGTTCTTCCAAAGACCCATGTCAGTTTCCAGCACCCACATGTGGCTAAAAATCAGCCATAACTCCAATTCCAGGGGATCTAGCACCCTCTTCTGGCCTCTGTGGTTTTGCACACGTGTGGTTTACTTACATACTTGTAAGCAAAACACTCATACCCTTAAAATAAAAATGAATAAATCAAAAAAGTTTAAATTAAGCTCCCCTCCCCTGACACACACACAAGGAAAAAACAAATCTGTGGTACATTCAGATAATGGACTCTTTATCAGTGCTAAAACAGAAACAACTATCAAGCCATGGAAAGATGTGGATATTACCAGTAAAAGATGCTGTCATGTGTGAGAAAGCTTTCCGTTGCTGTCACAAAACACCCAAGACAATCAACTTAAAAGAAGAAAGGTTTATTTTGATTCATACTTTTAGAAGTTTTCGTTGGTAGTCTCTTGGTCTGTGGTTTAGGGTAGAATATCAATGGTAGGACCCCATCACTTAGTCAATATACTTACCAAATGCATGACATAAGACCTCCCATGAGTCCCCTCTCCTTTCCTCTTCTCTCCTCTCCCTTACCCCCTCTTCTCTCTCTCCCTTCCTTCTTTTCTTCCTTCCTCTCCTACCCTTTCTCTTCCCTTTCCTACCTTCCCTTCTCTCCCTTTCTCTCTCTCTGTTTCGCTTTCTCTTTTTCTCTCTAGTTCTCTTTCTCTTTCTTTCTTTTTCTCTCTCTGTCTCTTTGAGAAGGCCCTAATTGTATAGCTCAACCCATCTGAAAACTCTTGATCCTCCTGCCTTGGCTTCCTGGGTGCTGAGCATTCAGGCCTGTGCCACCATACCTTACTAAATCTCATGTCTTAATGGTACCACCACTTTTGTATAGCACAGAGCTTGGGGTCTAAGATATGACCTTTTGAGGGACATATAAATCCAAACTAAAAAGGTCAAAACTTTTTAGTTCCAATGATAGGAATATTCTGTAAAATACAGAACCACGGAGGGAACAGAATGATAGATAGCAGAGAGAGGGGGATGAATAGACAGAGGGGTTTTAGGGTTGTAAAGCTATACATATTATGCTTAAATAGTCAACACATGACATGCATATGTTAAAACCTGCTGAATGTTCAAAACCTCTACTGAACCATGCACTTGGGGATTCTCTCTCTCTCTCTCTCTCTCTCTCTCTCTCTCTCTCTCTCTCTGTAATCAATGTACCATTCTGTCAGGGAATGCTAATAGTGGGGGAGGCTTAACTCCTGTGCTTTCAGTTCAATTTTGCTGTGAATCTAAAATTCCTATTAAGGTCTAGAGAGATGGCTCAGTAATTAAAAGCATTTGCTGAAGACTGGAGTTCAGCTCATTTTCTCTCACCCACAACCAGGCAGCTCACAGCGGCCTGTATTTCCAGCTCCAGGGGGAACAGACATTCTGGCTTTTGGCCTCCATGGCACCTGTACTCATGTGCACATTCCCACACAGGCACATACACATAATTAAAAATAAATAAAACTACTTTTTAAAACTTTATGAGAATAAATAAAGGGTTGGAAGGAGAGGAAATGTGCAAGAGGCATCCAGGATCTTTACTGGCTGTGCTCCATCCCTACCTCTCATGAGCACCTTTGGCTTCTTTCTTCCTTTACAACCTTTAGTTGTACTAGGACATAGAAGCTGGGTTGGAAACAGCTCTGGTCTGTTGAATATCTGACTTGTCCAGCGGACATCTTGAATCTTCTTTTCACTGAGACTCACAGAGTCAACTGAGAACCAAGCTGATTTCCAAACAGAAATACTGCCTACAGGCTCGGTCCTGTCTGCAGGTATATCTTATTTTAAAATTTGAACTTCTTTCTAAAATTTAAAATGGATCAGTTTCCATTAAAAAAATCAGAACTAGCCACCGAGGATCTAGGTTGGCATGAAACAAACCTGATGTGTTCCCTTTATATCACCTTCTGGCTCCTGAAGCAATGAAGGTTTTGAGCCCTGTTGCAATGAGTCATGTCTGTTTATACAATTCCAGGTACTCTACATTTGTTAGAGGGTTTTCCATTTAAACTCATTAGATGTTGAAAATCTTGAAAGTCCTATCTATTCAATATACCCATTCTATCTTGTATCCTAGTTCAGAGGCACAGTACATTCCAGAATGTCAGTGTGACTTGCTGAGCACTGCAGGTGGCTGTCATTGATAAGCTTCCCAAGAGAGTATTAACTGTATGTTGCCAACCTATGGAAATATCAAAATAAAAAAATTGCAGCTATGGTGTCTACCTGGTGGATATCATCTTTTTTCTACTGTTAAAGACACAAAATGCTTTCAAGTTGAAGGGCTCAAGAGATGGCTCAGTGGTTAAGAGCATTGGTTGCTTTTGTAGAGAACCTGAGTTTGGTTCCCAGCACCCATATGGAGGTCCACAAACATCTGTAATGCCAGTTACATGGGTTCCATGCCATCTTCTGGCCTCTGTGGGTATTGAAAGCATGTGGTGCACTTACATACATGCAGGCAAATAGTCATGCACATAAAATAAAAACAAGTCTTTAAAGAAATCATTAAGTTGAACCATCTAAAATGGAAGACCACTGGTACTTTGAAGTAGCTGAGCACTTCTGAAACTATAATATTCATGTTAGACAGGAAAGCATGCACTAGGATATTAAAGATCTCTTGTGCCTTATAGAAGAATTCCAAAATTGCCTAAAGAGTGAAAATTTATAAAGGTGTCATTATCACAGGAATTTCTATAAAATGGACAGATAGTAAACATGCAGAAGAGGAAGGAGAGCTGTTCTAAGGATCAGAGAACCTGAATTAGCTGGATTTCCACAGAGGAACCTCTTTAAATTTATAAAGGTGTCATTATCACAGGAATTTCTATAAAATGGACAGATAGTAAACATGCAGAAGAGGAAGGAGAGCTGTTCTAAGGATCAGAGAACCTGAATTACCTGGATTTCCACAGAGGAACCTCTTTGGAGCGGCAGAATTTTTGTTATTACAGCACAGGGATTTACATACCCCAGGTTTTCCAGTGAGTGCCTTTTAGAATACACATTCATCCCTGAAGGATTTGACATCAAAACAGGATTCCATTTTCAAAATATTTGGGAACTACATCTTTTATATGGATTTGTGGGGTATGTGTTTGTGTGGTGTGTGTATGTGTGTTAATGTTTATCAGTATATGTGTATGTGCAGGGACACATGTGCATGTTTATGTGTAGAGGCCAGAAGACAACTTCAATGGTCATTTCTCAGGCACTTTCCATCTTGTTTTTTGAGACTGGGTCTCTCTTTGACTTGGAACTCATGGGTTCATGGAGGGTGGCTGGCCATTGAGCTCCAGAGATACAACTTTCTCTATCTCCCTGGATCACAGGCACACCAGCACGGTCTTCTTTTTTAAAATGTAGGTTCTGGGTATTTAACTCAGGTCATCATTTTTGCAAAGACAAGCACTTTATTGAAAAAGCCATCACCCAACTCTTTCTGTGGCTTTTGAAGTCCCATTTTGAATACTGCTACATTTGGGAATAGTTCTATGGGAATAAAACTTGGTTAAGTTTGTTTAAAAATTTACTTGACAAAGGAGCATTTTAAAAAGGAAATCATGTATCAACTCTGTGCAGAGCCATCCTGCTATGGCCTACCCTTTTTCTAGGTCACAGGTGCAGAGATCATCCAAAAGTCTGTAGGTCCTGTGAGAGACCTTAAGGATAAAGTTCGAATTTGAAAATTTTGCATTTAAGAATACTTCTAATTAATTCATTTGCATTTTTCCTTTTTTTAATCTGGAGATAACTCTATTTTTCTCTCTTGCTAGGATAGCTCTGAAACAAATTAGCAATGGAAAGTACAGTCTCTTTGCATTTTCTGAATTTGATTTTTCTGAGATCTCCCTTCTCTGGTTATAATGGGTGCTCAGCCCTTCCAAAGTGACCATTATGCAGCGAAAATACTGAAATCTGGCAAGAGCAGCGCTGTTGTGGAAACATCAAGAAGACATAATTACTGCACAATGGCGCCACGTAAAATGCATAGTGCTGAAACATATCTCGGCTGGAGAAGCAGCATTTTTTTTTGAAAATAGTTTCTATTTCATGATTTCCAGCCTCTTTGTTTCTCTTATACACATGGGTCAGATCAGAATGCTTTATTACACGAATTTGAAATGAAGATTGTTTTTTTTTAAAAATCTACTTCCTATGAATGAGACAAGCTTAAGTTTTTCCCCTGGAAAATGTGGCCACTTCTGGAGCACTAAATTCCTTGAAAGGACTTATGAAAATGTGGTTTCCTCCAGGGGGTGTGACCGCCACTGGAGGGAGAGACATACGCCTGTAAGCCGATTGTACCAGGTGTTAAGAAACCAGGCAGTGTTAAGAAGCTGAATTGAGATTTATATCTTCAAAATGGCCTGAACAGTAACATTTAAATTCTTCATCTGAAACTCCATCTCTTTCCCAACAAAGGGAGAGTTTGATCAGGGATGCTTGCTGACCTTCCTAAGGCTTTCCGTGGTGACAGCAAGTGCCTTCTTACCTGGCATGAGGTCAGCTTGTGCAGACCAGAGGATTGCTGTGTGGTTAGGAAGAGACACGAGTGTGGAGCCTCAAAATGTCATTTTGTCATGATGGAAGTGCAGGAATCAAACCCAGGGCATTGTGCCAGGCATTCCATCATCTGCAGAACTCTAAAAAGGATTTCGGTAACAACAAACCACAAATCATTAAGGAGCCCTGACCATTAAAATAAAATTTGCTAGGGCTGCATCTTTCTGAAGCTGCATACTAAAGTTCAAAGAATAAAACTGTACTGATGCACCATGGACATATGTATTAGGGAACTTCATTTACTCACTTGCTCATGTGAGCCAGCAGGATCTCCAACTTTATTAATAAGAGCAAAGTGCTTATCTCATGTCAGAGGTCTCAGCCCCATTACTGTCTACACCAAGCAGTCCAGGCATAAGCTAGCTTGGTAGCAAGGACCATATTCTGATAGAGATGATGACAAATCAGATTTTGTAGAGAAGGCCGATGGGGGTCAGGGTGTGTGGGAACCGTGATGACCTGAATACCATGCATTCTTAAAAGATAGAGATGAAGTCTTGCTCATGTTTGTATCCGTGACAGCTGACACTTCGTAAGAGCTGAGAATATATAGGCCACTGAAGAAAAGGCTTATAGAAATAACAGCTGATTGTGTCTTGGAGGAAGAAAGTAACTTCCTGACTCTAGAGAAAAGATGGAGGATGAAGGACTGCATTGCATGGTGACACTGTGTAACACTGTGCTGTTAGTCCTTATATCCAGTGTTAAAGTTCAGAATTTTCTCTTTACCCTTTCTCCCTGTTGTCCGCTAAAGGATGTGGAATTTCTTCAGCAAAGGGACCTTGTGGGGTTTTCATAAAGTGGCTTTTTCTAGCTGTCCTCTGCCTACTGCTTCAACTAAATGTTTTAGAATATATCTGTTATTTTCTACATTATGTCTCTCCTAACCCCTAGATAACTCTGATGCTAAGCAATACGTAGATTGTCAGATTATAGTATGATGAATAATCAGTGATACTATGAACCTAGAAGCAAACATAAGATGAGATGATGCCCTGAACCTGATTCTCTCTTCATGCCTCCTTTGTTGTACAGATGGTCACCATGACTAGGAAAGCCACTGTAAAATCACCTTAAAATACTGTGTGAAAGGCAGGCATGATGGTACATTCCTGAAAGTTAGTGCTCTACGGGCTGAAGCTGGAGCATTGCAAGGTTCCCAGCCAGCCTGGGATATATACCTAGACAAAAAATAAAATAAAACCTGAGTCAACTCTCCAGCCCCTGCTTCCTACATCTTGAATAGCTCTGATTAGTGCTTCTGGTCCAATAGTCTCCTCAATGGGCTTCCCAAATCTCCTAACTTCCTATTTTGAATACTTTTAGTACTGTGACTTGAAAAGCTTACCGAGACCCTATACATTCTCTTCAAAAAATTTCAAAACCCTAGTGTATCATTCAAATTCCAAGAATTTTGTACCTTTGCCTATGGATGTCCTATGTTCTATTACTTAGCTGTAGATCTTGTTATGGTGATCTGAATAGCTTTTTCCTCCTCTATTTATGGTTGAACTTGAACTTGGAATGATTCTTGTTGCATAGAGTCATGTAAATTAAGTATCACAAGATAATTCCAAATAGTTTCTATATTATTTTTAAAGTAATTTTATTTCTTCAAAGGGTTGTAACCATCCGTAGGTAGTGGACATGTTCTTGTGTTTGTGTGTGTGCAGGTATGCATGTGGATGTGCATGTTGTGTGTGTTTAATTGCTCACAGCTGTGACACAGAGGAGAGAGAAAGCCAGGAGCTGCAGAGATAAATCCAAACATGTCAGAGCAGTGATCCTCTGATCCTGGAAAGCTGTAAGCAAAGAGCCTGAAAATCTAGTTCCAGCAATGTGGAGTCTCATAATGTAAATGTACACTACCAGACTATTTCTTGGTTTTCCATTTGTCAAACAACTAAAAGGCAATAAACAAGAAAAAAGCATGACAATTTTTAAGCTGTTGTTTACACAGAAACTAATTTCCCAGTCCAATGTCCTTCTCCATTTTTCTGTTTAACTTGTCAACCATGTTAATATGACCCAGAAAGAAAAAGCCCTGGAATTTTTGGTCATGGTGACCTATCTTCTTCCCACATGTGAACAGCAGTTTCTGGCAACACACAGAAAATTGATGTGTGGGCAGGGAGCAGGTTGTGATGCTACGGGCTCTTGTTCAGTTGCTACTTTGATCCAAGTACTACTCTGTACTACTTTGTACAAGACACAAAATGCAGTGTCACCTTTCTCAAGTGACACAAAGTCTAGCTGGGGAGACAGACACAGGAACCTAGGTCATCTCAGGTTCTTCACGTGCTTCTCATTCCTTTCCGAAGCTAACTGCTAAAGTCACAGATCCAATCTGCATGGAGGAGCTTTTCCTCCTCTTTTTCCCTTCTATGCCTTTTTATTTTATTTATTTATTTTTTTAAATTTATTTTTGTATGTGTATGAATGTACTGTCTGCATGCAGGTCTGTGCACCCGTGTCGTGCAATGCCGCGGAGGTCAGAAGAGGGTCTCGGATTCCCCTGGAACTGGAGTTCTCCTGGAATTGGAGTTACAGACGGTTCTTAGCCACCATGTAGGTGCTGGGGATCAAACCCGGGTCCTCTGCAAGAGCGTCAGTGCTCTTAACCACTAGGCTATCTCTCCAGCCCCCCTTCTATGCCTTTTTAAAAAAGATGTATTTTGAGTTTTATTTGTGTGTATTTGTGTGTGTGTGTGAATGTATGTATGCCACATGTGTGCAAGTACTCTCAGAGTCCAGAAGAGAGTATCAGATCCCATAGAGTTACAAGTGGTTGTGAGCTACCAGATGTGAGTTCTGGGAATCAAATCAGGTCCTCTGGAAGAGCAAGATGCTCTCTTAACTACCGAGCCATCTCTCTAACCCCTGCTTCCTATATCTTGAATAGTTCTGATTTGCATTTCTGGTTCAATAGTCTCCTCAATGGCCTTTGAATCTTCCAAGTTTTTATTTTTAATACTTTTAACACAGACACAGTAACTATTACCATGTCACTTTCACTTGAAAAACTTACCAAGACCCCATATATTCTCTTCAAAACAATTTAGAACTCTAGTGTAGCATTCAAGCTACAGACATTTTGTATCTTTCCTTATGAATGTCTTCTGTAGTATCAAGTTGTAGCCATCTGCAGACCTTTTCTGGTCCTTTCCTCTGGAAGACATATCTTTCTTCCAGTCTCTGCATATTTAAGTCCCACTTTCCTCCAGGTCTTATTCAAATTCCATCTTTTTCTTGTAAGCTGATGTCAGTTACTTACTTAGATGTGTTCTTTTAAAGCAGTCTTCACAATCTAGCTTGAGATATATCTCTTTGCATAGAGTAAAATCAAAGGAAATGTATCTAAGGTTCTAATAATGTATTTAGCAAATGATAGAATAAGAAATATAAATAAACTATTTTAAATTTGATACAATGGCCTTTCTTATATGCCACTCTATCAATGGGAACCTGCTCTGGAAGAGGCCAAGTTGGAGATAAGAATGTTCTGCCACATCTTTGCATGATGTCATCCATCATGGGCTCACTCTTTTGACATGTTATAATATAAAGTTAACTCTTTATATACTTCTGTTTCCTGAAATGCTCCCTTCCCATAGTGAACCTTGACTACAGTGGTGAACACATGGCTTATATTGGATTAAACATAGTTCCCATGACAGACATCACATGTAGGGTTACTTGACTAAGTTTCATTTTCCTAATTCTGACCAAGTAGGAAAACCCAAAACATGTCAGTTGGCACAGTACCCAAAGACATGATTACGCACATCAACCCTGGGGAAAAAATGGTATTGTTGGCTCTTTTGAGTAAGAAGTGCATATGGCCTAACTCTTTCTTGGGAATGTCAGGAAGAAATCTGACCATGGGTATTTTCCCTTCTGTTATGGTTTGAGAATCAAGTCGCTGTGTACAAGTTAATACCATGATACATGTCTTATCTTCCTAAGCAAAACAAGGCTCTTGAGTTTTGGAACAATGCCTATATCACCTCAGAACGTTACTCAGTCTACTTTGTCTATTCAAATGGGAGAACATAGAAACCATCCAATGTAGAATTGGCAGTAGGCAGACCATTTTATTTTTTTTTTATTTTTACATTTTAGGAGCAACAATACTTGAAACTAATCCCTCAGAGTCCACAAAACCCACCTCAGACATTTGTTGAGTGGTTAGTCTGAAGTGGTGACCTCAGGTATGGCCTTACACTACAGCAAAGCTGATCGACCCTTCCCAAAAATGCCACCCCGTGGGATGTAACCAGATATCTGTACTTCCTGAGAATAGCACTTTAATACAAGGAACTAAGACCCGTTTTCCTGATAAACAAACCAGTGGTCATATACTGACTGGAACCAGTAGTCTAATCAAGATGGACTGTAATCTTCCCATTCCAGAAATGCTTTTTTTCCCTACTCTGAGATGCACGGTGCAACACAGAAAGCCTATTCTGTTAACTACAGAGTACACAGAACAGTTTATGTCTGCTTCCTTATTTACCAAACCTGTGGATCAGCCATTTATCATTCAGATGCACAAAGTGGGCTGTATTGCAAATGCAATAAAATTGCTCAAGCCATATTTCAGTTAAGAAGAAGAGATTGTCAAGTCATTGAAAATGTATGAAAATAAATCCACCTGATATATACATTTTTGATCTATTCCAGCAGGACATGATAAAAATGTCTCTGGGTAAGTTTTATTGCTGCTGAAAAGCAGAGGCTGACAGCCTAGGGGGCAGGTTTGCAGAGCACAGAGCCCATAGGTTATGTCTCCTCTCCGCTGAAAACACTTTTTCTCCTTCTCTGTTCTATCAAGGTAAATTAGAATGTAAGAATTGAAAGGAGCTTGAGATAGCCTTTTCTGGGTCTTTGAACCAGAAATTCATAATCTTTATAGAGCATGATGCCTATGAATACTTTTTTGGGCTGATAGTAACTCTTTTAAAGAGATCCATGAATCCACAAATAACACATAGACATTAAAAAGTTATTGTACAATATTCACAACACAAAATTACCTACCTTTCTCCCTTGCTTTTTTGTAACACGGTCTTGTTGTATAGTACAAACTGGTCTCAAACTTGTTAACATCCTAGGCTGGCTTCAAAGTCGCAATCTTTCTGCCTCAGTTCCCTCAGCAACAGGATTATGAGCATATACTGTCATGCTTGGCTCATCTTAACAATTTTTTTTGTCTTTTCAAGACAGGGTCTCCCTGTAGCCCCAGCTGTCCTGGAACTTGCTCTGTAGACCAGGCTGGCCGTGAACTCACTAAGATCCGCCTGCCTCTGCTTCCCAAGTGCTAGGGTTAAAGGCGTGTGCCACCACGCCTTGCTCATCTTAATAATTTTTTGTGTGTGCACATCATATGTGTGTGTGGTATATGTGTGTGGTGTTCAGTGAGACATCCTGCTCTACCACTCTCCACCTTAGTCCTTTGAGGCAGGATTTCTCACTAACCTGGAATCTGGCTGGTGGCCAGCTAGCTCCAGCAAGCCCTTGCTCTGCCCTCTATAGCACCAGGGCTTTAGGCACACTCACCTCCATGCCTCGATTTTCATGCTGGTGCCAGGATCTGAACTCAGGTCCTCACACTAGCTCTGAGATCAGCCCTGATAGCTCCAGACTACACGCATTATAACTTGGATGTAGTTTGTCCCCTACAAACATATCCAAACTGGTTGCAGTGTGTTGGGAGGTGGGGCCTTTAGGAAGATCAGCATCTGCTTGGGAGATTAGGTTGGTTCCTGAGGAAAAGATAGTTATAAAGCAAGTCAGTGGAGCCACTCCCTGACACACATTGTCCTTACGTGCCAATGTCCTCTGTGTCCTGCCATGCTTTGATGCAGCATGATGCCTGGCCAGACGCAGTGGTCCCTGTTTAGACTTCTCTACCTTTGGAACTATAAGATTATATATATATATATATATATATATATATATATATTCCTTATAAATGACCTATTCTCAACTAGTCTGTGATAGCAACAGAAAAATGACTATGACAAGTCCTGGGAAGGAGAATCTACGTATGACACCTATTGTTTCCAGTAATGGCCCCAGCCTTAAGTCTATTTATCAGGGCCTCTCCTGCTGGTTTAGACAGCAAGTAATGAAGAAGATTATTGAATTCTAACAAGATGGCTAAAAATAGACAGAAATTCCCCAAAGCTGTTCTTCAGGCACAGGATATATAGAATGAGGTTAAATAAATAGCCCAGATTATGAGCAAGAATACAGAATTATCTACATGGGATCAGAGGCTGAGAAACAGGCTGGCGGCAGACCTGTGAGGTAGGGTGCTGAAGACCCCATTTTAGAGTCTGTGGGTCTCACCATCCATCCTCCCTCCCCATGCCAGTCCTTCTGAGTCTCAAATTCCAGTGGTCCCACTTTTGATATATTCTGAGATTCTATCAAATAGTGTGCAGAACTAGCCAGGAGGTGAGGTCTCATTCTCATCAGAGAGGCTATTCTGCATTCCCTCACATGGAAAGCCGACTGTGCATTGGCTGATGACCACACAGGGATACTGTTTACACAGAGCAGCTTTATTCTAGCAGAGATTGCACTGTGGAGTGTGGGAGACATTTACTAGCTGACAGCAGGAAGCGTGGGGGAAAATCACAGCCGCACACGGCCTTCCCTTTCCTTGCACCGTCTGCTTCCTTCCTCAGCCATCGACGACTGCTCTCCTTGAAAACATTCCTGCTTTCTTCTGTGAAACTTCTGTTTCAGGCTCTTGGCTTCCCTCTCTCTTTTCATCAGTCTGCTTTCTGTCTCTCTCACCCTGTCATTCTTACCCAGCACCTAATATTCACTGCATGTTGGGGTCCTCCGACCCAAACTCCAACCCAAGTCTTATAGCTTCTGTGACATTAACGAAGATAAGGACTTACTTCCTGTCTTTATGGTAAGCTTCCCAGTGTGTGTCATCCAGTGAACTGTTACAGTAGACTGTGACAGTTACAGGAGCTAGGGAGCTGGGAAGGGATGGATTCAGACTTGAAGAGATGGAGTGAGAAATATCTTTGAGGAGAAGGACTAATACACCTGACATCCTGAGGTGGTCCCTAGCAGGAAATGGAGTCAAGCTAAAATTAACCTCATGATTGCTAACATTTCTAACATGCCTGCTGTGCATCAGGCCCCACAATGCTTACAACATAGATCTCATTTAATCTACATTTAAATCTATGGTACAGACTCTTTTTATAGACTGAGACCTTATGATAGCTAACATTGCTGACATGTCTACTGTGTCAGCTACTACACTAAACTTATAACTTAGATCTCATGTAACCTTCATTTAAATATATAACAAACATTAAATATATAACAAACATATTGTGACAAGAGGGTCTTGATACAGTCAGGTAAAACAAGGTTCTAAAACTTTGAATCCATGTTGGCAACTGCGGTTTCTATAGTAAGAGTTTTTCTTTGCAGTGCATTATTTGGTGATAGGGAAACTTCCTGGCTCAGAAGTAATGGCATAATTATCATTTTCATACTTATGAAACAAACAGATTCCCACATTCCAATGTCATATTTTTTCCTAAGACTCCTCAGGAGTTTTGTTTTCTTTAAAATTTTTGCTTATTACTTATTCATTAAATAGATTTATCTAAAAGTAGATATTATTTCTCTGGAGCTTAAGCTTTATTATCTTTCCTTGAAGTTTATAGATGAAGGTCAGCATTAAATATGTCAAAGTGCTTTTAACTCTCTTAGTATCTGTGGTTCTAGTGCTTACTGTCTTTAAAATTATTTCATTAGAGCCTTGATTAATGATTTGACCTTCAAGATCCTCCTTATAGCTTCAAGATAGAATATTAAAAAATATTTGAACTGGGTCTTGCTATCAACAGAATAGCACATTCCATGGACTTCTTTACTAGGGGAAAGGGAAATGGAATTACTTTCCTCTTATCAAGATAAAACAGGTAAAACATTTCTATTAAGTTTAAATCAGCTTAAGATGGCTTAACAGCCCTTCGTGATGCTTGTGGTGAGCATATAAAAGAAGGGATGAGGAAAGTAAGAATATCCAGGATAATTATGTATGTGCTTGGATATGTGAATTGTGAATGTCTATGTGTGCACTTGTGTATGTTCATGCATGTGTGTGTTTGTATATGAGCACTTGCACATGTATATGTATGTTGATGGGGATCAAATCTAGAGCCCTGAGCCTGCTAAGCAAGCACTCTACCACTGATGTACACCCCAGAACCCCATAGGGTGATTCTTGAGCACCAACTAGAAGAGAGATACTGGTACTGTGTGTCCTCTTTTCACATCAACCTGGGCAAATCCCAAACTGTCCTGGGTTAGGAAAGCATAAGGATGAATCAGCACACATGCAAGTCTAGTAAAACAATCTCTCATGGGCTGGGTGTATGGTGGCTCATGCTTCTAAACCCAGGAATTGAGAGGCAGAGGCAGGTGGATCTCTGTGAATTTGAGACCAGCCTGGTCTACACAGTGTTCCAGGCCCCCAGAGTTGTATAGCGAGACCGCTGTCTCAAAACAAGAATGACAAAAATCTCTTTTATTCTTACCCCAAACTACTACAATCTGAGGCATACATGAATTTTCTTCTACATCAATTCATATATTGATTAATATTTTTCAGCTTTCCAATAAGAACACAGATAAGTTTAATTTTGTGTGTTTTCTTGACTGGGCCACCAGTTGTCTAGAGATCTGGTTAAACATTTCTTTCGGGGTGTGTTTGTAAAGGTGTATTTAGAAGTTAGCATTGGAATTGGTAGACTGAGGGGAGAAAATGCCTCTCCCGGATGTGGGAGGACATCATCCAATGCACTGAGGACCCAATAGAACAATGAATGACATAGAGAACAAGTGGATAGATTCTTTCTTGCTGCCTGACTGCTAGAGAGGGGGAGATGCCTTCTCCCACCCTCACTTCTCCTGGATATTAGGCCATGGGATTTGGAGTTGAACTTGTGACACCAGCTCTCCAGTTCTAAGGCCTTTGGACTTGAACTTGTGACATCAGCTCTCCAGTTCTCAGGCCTTTGGACTTAGCTGGGAGCTGTGCCACTGGTCTGCAGATGGGCTATCTTGAGACTGCTCAGGCTCTACATTCCCAAGAACCAATTATTTATTATTCATCTCTTCCTCTTCCCTTTCTTCTGATTTATTCCTCCTCATTTAATTCTCTCTTCATCTCTTATTGGCCTTGTTTCCCCCAGAAAACAGTAAAAAAAATGCAAACACTAAATAATGATGGAGCAATATTCTGTGTCAGGGATTGAAAACTCAAATGCCCACAAGTAACCTGAGTGACTGGCTGTAACAAATGAGTACAAGAAGGCACTGCTCTGTTTTTTTGTGACACGTGCAGGTTTTTCATCTTTTCCATTTCCTGCTTTCTCTGGAGACATGCATGTATGAATTATTTCATCTTAATTCTACTGTAAGATAGAAACTAGCACAAGTACAGAGTAAAAACCCTTCCCAATATTTCTAGGAACTAACGAGGCCTGATGGGAACGGGACAAACTACAGACCAGGTACTCCACGGAACAGGTGCAGGTGTTACTAAGCCTTGGTCACTGGTAGAGGAGGCAAAGCAATAATGTACAATCTGCCCTTTTTAAAAATTCCATGTGTCTGTGTGTATGACATGCATACATGGCTACGTGTTTGGATGTGTGCGGGTGTGTGGACATGTCTGTGTGGAGGCCCAAGGATGCATGCTGTCTACTGTACTCACAGAAGCAGTGTCTTTGAATTGAGCCCAGAGCTCTTGTTACACCTAGTCTAGCTGGGCATCTTGCTCTGGGGATCCCATCTCCACCTTCCTGGTAGCTAGCAGGCCACCCTGCCTCCATGACATTTAAATAGTTAGGGACCCAAACACTTTTTAGTGGATGTTAAGGGACTAAGCACTTTATCCAGTGAGCCACCTTGCCAGCCCATCTCTTTTGTTTTTAAGAGATTTCTAAATCTGAGTTTATAAGTAAGCAACTCATTTTTGGAATAATAAACAATTCAAAATTTTAAAAAATCACATAAGTTTGAGAGAAGACTTATTGCGATCCCTTCCTCGCTTACCCAAAACCAGTTTGGGGCAGGTGGGGTGGCTGGAATTCTAAGTGGAGTGGAAGTGGAGTGGAAGTGGAGTGGCAGGAGTCAACGTGGAGTGGAAAGGGGAGATGTGGAGCCAGATGAACTTTGTCACCCATAAAGCATGAAGAAAGAAGATGCAGTCATGTGGCTTTCCGTATCACCAACTGGGAACATGTCAAATCAGAGCTACTTCAGGGTAGTTAAAAAGATTATTGAAATATGATATGGAAATGACAGTTTGTGTACAGATGATATAAGTTTAATATAGGTGATATATATATATATATATATATATGCCTATGTTGAAATGATACAGGTTGGAGGCAGTTACAACAGCAGAGGAACTGGGACAAGGAATGGGCTGAAACAGTAACATTCCCCCAAGAACAATAATCCTCTGCTTTGAAAAACTTTGAAAAGAATCAGAAAAAGATACAGGGGAGGAATGGCAGGGTTCATGAACTCGGGTGGAGTGGAGGGCATGGAAGGGGGAGGTGAGTCTAGATCGGAATGAGAAATGATGTATGAAATGCACAAAACTTCATTAAAATGTTAAAAAGAGATTATTATAATGATATGCTGGCAATTTAAATTAATTACATACTGATCCACCACAGATTACAATAAGTGAAAGAGAAAATAAAAATAAACATCTAGCTGGAAGAGATTTGTAGGATGAGCAGAGCATGGAAATCCACTGGGAACAGAGGAGAAGAGATTCTGAATTCCCAGTCTCTCTTCCTTCACTGAAAATGTGAAGATGACAGGGAGAGTAATGTGAGCTGAGATTTTATACTTACCGCTCTTAAATGAAGAAATGGTTTCAAATTCAGAAACATTATCAAAGAGTTTTCAAAAGAATCATCTTTCTTGACTGGAAATTGTTTTAACTTAAAGCCTTAGAGTGATTTTATACTCCACTAAAACATTATGTATAGCGTGTAATCTTGGGACAGGAAACAATTTCATTCTGTCTTTATTTTCTTATTTGGAAAAGTGTGGTAAAAATAGATGGCTTCTGAAAATTCTTCCCATTCCAGGATTTATGAGAATGTATTACTGGAAGTGATAGTTGTCCCGTTATAAGAGGTGCTGTGAAGACTAGAAAAAGTTCAAAAGAAATGCAATTAAAATGGGGACCAAGAATTCATAGCAAGTGGTGAAATGTTTGATGAAAGCTTTATTTCGAAAAGGGAGACTAAAATTACAAAATTTTTATTCCAAAGTTAACATTTAAGTTATAAAAGGCACTCCATAAAATGCTACAATGAGCCCAGCAGAAATCAAGCAACGATTGATTTGGGGGCAAGAATAATTTTCTCCTGGCTAATTTGAATGGCAGAGGATACAATATCCTTTATTTCACGTTTGACTTTCCCAGTGTGATAATCAAGAGGGGCACTTCTGTGAAAAGCCTTTGAAGGCTTCATCAGTTTTCCCAAGAGCCTCTCCTCATCTTTGGTATTCAAATCTTTTTCTTTTGAGGCATCTATCTCAAAATCATTCACATCTATTTTTCTCTTAATTGTTAACCATTTGACTCTACAAGTTTCTTGTATCAATAGCTTTGCATTAAATCAGACCAATTTTCTCTCTTTTTCGTAGGCTTATGAAATCCGGGCAGCACTTACAAGATCTTGTCTTTTTAAAGCACAGAGCTGACAAATATTTAACCCATAAGGTGCCACCCAACACAGGTGATAGTCTCTGACTTTTCTCTAAATTGTCAATTATTAATAAATTCACGTACTTTGAGACTTTTCTTTCTCACACTCCAGTAATTCCAGGATAGAAGAATGATAAATTGTCCCTTAATTCTTGTCTAACACTGAATTTCCAGCCTAGGCATACCTGATTCTTCCCTGATCAATGAGTGACACCAGTGAGAATTATTTACTATGCACAAGATAAGCTCATTATTGTGAATTATCTTTTACGTCTTTCCAGTGGTAGATGTTTGTTTCCTGAAGCTTATATCCATAAGAAACAGACTAGAAAAATAAACTCATATATAATTAGTCTGAAAAATCAAAATTTCAACTATGGACTGAAGTTTTAGACCAAATCACTATGTATTTTCCATTTATAAGAACTCAGACTATTGATACCATGCATGTTTAATGGCACATAGGGAATTATTAAGACGTAACAGAGAAAACTTTTAGAATAAAATATAAATTCCAAATGAGGGATAATTTAAATTAAAAAATAAAAAATCAATCAGAAAATTTGTATTGAAATGGTCTACAGATCTCTTCAGCGATGATGAAAATTGATAAAAATAAATAAAATTCATTGATCAGACACACTTATACAAGACCTGATGTAACAATTTAAAATGGTCAGCTGACAATACAAGTAGAGGACCTGAGTTTGGATTGCCAGAACCCAGGAGAAGGCAGACCCATGTTCTGTGGATCTGTGATCCCAGTACTCCTGTGGTGAGATGAGAGGTGGAGACAGGGTAATCCTTTGACTCCCAAAGGCCAGCCAGCCTGGGTAATGTGGCTCTGAGCACAAGGGATCTATCATGTCTCAAACAAGGTGGAAGGAAAGAACAGACACCACAGGTGCATGCCCACACTCATACATGAACATGCACACACACACACACACACACACACACACACACACACAAACGCACAGATTTTTAAAAAGCAGGGAGTTGCAACTGAAGGGAAAATCACCCAATAAGAACTGCCAATGATAGTGTGCTATCTGTTTAATGTTACTGGGCTGGAACTTGTACTTTGGCAAGCCTGATTACCTCCAGCATTTTTGGTTCAGCTACAGTCAGGATTCTGCACCTTGGCATTGTGAACACTATGGTCTTGGCAGCATTTTGCTGTGGGGATTGTCCTTTGCAGTGTAGTGCATTCTCCAGCATCCCTGAGCTCTTCCATTAGATGTCACAGCACAGTCCCAACACCCACCTCACACAGAATGTTGCAATAATTGATACATGTTCACTTACAACCAACTGTTCCTCAATGAAGAACCCTTGAGAATGAGACCTGAGAGATGCTTCAACCCCTTTCAGTGAATTCTACAAATATTACTTTATTGTATTTTGGTGGGGAATTTTGGTCATTCTAATAAAATGGCTAAATGTTTGTTCATTACTGTGAGCTATGTTTAAGATTTTTTTGAGGTTCTGGGCTGAACATAGCTTTCACATATGATAGTAATGGCTCTGCTACTGAGCTATATCTCTCTAACCCCAAACTTCATTTGTACTACTTAAAAATATTTATTTTTATCAAGTGTTTTGCGTACATGTATGTAGGTGTAGCACATATGTGCAATGCTCAAAAAGACCATAAGAGGGTATCTGATCCTCTGGAACTGGAGTTACAGGCTACCATGTGGATGCTGGGAGCTGAACTCAGGTCCTTTTCAAGAGCAGCCAGTACTCTTAACCACTGAGTAATCTCTTCAATTCCTCCTCCATTTTTACTTAATATTATTTAGAGATATTTAGCATTTCAATGGAAATAAATCTATTTTTTTACAAAGAAATTATTTCTAACACTGCCATTAATGAATAGAAGCTAGTAGTAATTGGAAGGGATTTAAAAAAGATACATACTGAGAGCAAAACCATCTTTAAAAATCAAGCTAGATGTCTGGTATAGCGTCTAGCTTGATTTTTAAAGATGGTTTTGCTCAAAAACAAACGACAAATGGTGTCCCTCATATGTGGATGCTAGTACCAACAACCCAGATATAAATATTTCTCATGGAGAGGGAGGCATAGTAAAAGAACAACAGAAAGACTGCATCAGAAAATGGACTGAAATGGTGAATAGGAAAGGGGGGATGGGTGGGAGAGGGACACGGGTGTATATTCGATTAAGGCATATTTAATTGACGTGAGCTCAGCAAGTACCCAGTTTCGCCTAGACACTGTCTACAGGACACATGGTGTTTTAGGACTTAGTAAAAGTAAAAGTAAACATGTGTATATTAAACAACATTGGTTTACAGAATCTGATAAAAATGGTAATGCATCTGAATTAAATGGAGATATAATTCGCTGTTGCCCACATTTGCTTTACATAAAATCTGTAGAGCAAGAACTTTGGGATTGACACATACAAATGTTCTCTATAATTTCTCTGTTGTACAGTATCACCTTGTAGCATTCTCTTTAAGATGATTTAACGTAAAAATTAAGTTTGCTTCCCAAGTTAATCATATATAGTCACCCAAAACAACATGGGTGAATTTGATGAAATCTGTGCCTTGACTCCACCCTATAGTCATGTATAATACAACTGTCTTCTGGAGACTCATACGCTAAAAAAAGGGGGGGGGGATACAGAAAGACATGAAACCTTTTCATCAAACCCTTGCAATTCAAATCTTAAAACTAACTATGGGAAAAGATTTGTTTGTTCCAACAGGACAAAACGTCACCAACTTAACGGCTGAGAAAGAAAAGATACAGGTTTGCATTGAGTAGGATGTACCAAAAAGTGGCAACGGAAAGGCTGACCCGTCTGAACATTCAAAGGAAGAAAAGCCTCAGATTGCCATAAACATCGAACCCCTCTGTGGATCCTACATGTAACAACTAGTTATAATGAGTCCTAATGAAACTTACCTTCTAGGTGCCACAAAGGTTCTGATATGAGAGACTTCCTTGCCTTCCCACCCATAGAACAAGGAGAAATATGACAATGATGAGGTCGCTCCCCAACTGTAAATTGGAGACAACTATTGTAGAGGTAATCTCTTATAAAACCGGTAAAACTGCTTTCTTTAATTGACTACTAGACATGGGAACTGTGGAAGGGATTACTCTCTGTTCAGAACCAAATATAATACTAAAGTCCTAGGGCTATGCACTCAGGCAAAATATATTAATACAGGAGCTCTGACATCAGCAATGGATTGTTCTACCAGGTGGATGTTGGCCAGGGGATCCAAGGCCCCACAAAAGGTAAGGGCTCCTTGCCTCTAAGTTGGGATACCTACAGGAGGAGAGGCAATAAGACCCTGCTGCCGAAGACCTGACGTTAACATGGGAGGGATGTATTGAGACCACACATGCAAGTGTACAGATGGCCTCTGGAATGCCAGAGAGTGTTACCAAAGGCCACTAAACCAATAAAGCAAATATGGGTCTCCCTGAGTCAAGCAAGACTCCACCGTCAGCACCAGCTACACCTCACCTGCCTGGAAATACTGTGCAGCAGAGGCAGCCATGTGCCTGTATATCCCAAATCTAATTGGCTATTGGCTCTCCCCTTGGAGAAATAACCCATGGCTGATGCCACAAGCTTACATCCTCTACAGGTTAGGAGATGTTATAAGCCACAGTAAGACCCTGTCATATTTAACAGGGGGGAAAATTGTAATTCATGGATTAACATATCCAAACATGTGTCTATGCTAAAGTAACCTACCATAACTATTAGTGCTGCTTAAATACCTATATATCTAATTGCTTGTTCTTCATTAGTAGGATCGAAAGGTTATTCCTGGACAAACTGTCAGCCCATGAAAGGAAACAGCCAGAATTGACCAGAGTCCAAGTCAACAGCTCCAGAGAGAGTGGACTGTTTTACCTCTCATCCACCTGTGCCCCTTTTCTAAGCCTAGGGAACAACCTGCGGAAGAGGGGGCGTGGTAGAATGTAAGGGCTGCGATTGGGGTGAATGGTGAAACTACAGCAATGTAGTCTGGACACTCATTTGATCAACTTGATTGAACAAACAACCTGTCACCCCCCACTGGATGGTGGGGCTGTAGGTGTTTGGGCACAACAGCCTGCAGATAGGTTTTGCATGAAGGATGCTTGTACTCATGGATTATCACTTATAGCTAAAAATGAAAAAAAAAAAAATGAGAGAAAGATGCAGGACAGTTATGGCAGAATGCATGATCTGGGATGGGGTGGGGGTGGGGGGGAGGGAAAGGGAAATAAGCCTGAACTGAATTGGAAAAAATGTATGAAATGCACAAAGCATCAATAAAAATTAATTAAAAAAAATCAAGCTAGATGTAGTACTGGTTACAGAAATCTTATCATAGCCACAGGTCTGATCTTGATTTACAAAAGCAGAAGGATTCTGTAGTGTGAGAATTTTTTTGAATTTTATTTATTTTTCAAGTATTACAATGCTTATTGGTAGATACAAGTATATAAAATTAGGGCATGAATACGATTTGATAAATTAAGTAGACTTAATTTCAATACTATAATAAGGGAACATTCAAATTCTCACCATTTGTTTCATACCCACAAAAACCACCTCAAGGGAATTAATGATCTCTCATATCTGATCAGTTTTGTGCAAGTAAACCATGTTTCTTTTTAAAAAGGCTTGTGCACTTGCCCAAGCTCAAGGATATTGAAATCTAGCACATAAAGCCCATTACTAGAGATAGAAATACAGGCAATATACTATTACGGCAACAACTATCAATTACAGTTAAGGATTTTCTGTAACAACCAAATAAATAATCTTATATTGAAACAACTTAAGTATTACTGAGCAAAGTGCATTTGTACAGTATTCAGTGTTGCTATTCAGTTTTCTAACTTTAAACATCCTGTGATAACTGGCAGCAAAGAAGGTCCTTGCAATAGACTGCCTCTGCTTGAGAACTTATGATGTAATTATTACATGCTGCTAATATATTATCTAAACATTAAAGATACTCCTAAAATATTTGATGGTAGAATCTGATTAAGACATTACACCACAAAAAACCTTATGCAGAAGGAAACCCTTACTGATGTGCTTCTGCTTTAAATATTGTGCCCCCAAATGAAGTACAGTAAGCACGCATCCTCTCTTGATCTCCCTGCATTGGCCTCCATGATACTGCAGGGGTAATCCAACAATGGCAGTCCATATTCTGAGGAGGCTGAATTCCCATTAGCTGCTTAGTTCACAAACTGGGTATCTCAGCAGTCCTCAATCCACATTGGAAGGCTAAAAAGTAAAAAAGCTGTATCTCATGGCTTTGAGGAGTTCCAAAAAGCAGTGGCATCCACAGAGCATATGTGCCTGCCTGTAAGAA
The DNA here is from genome assembly GCA_009823505.1 of Rhizomys pruinosus. Classification (NCBI taxonomy): domain Eukaryota; kingdom Metazoa; phylum Chordata; class Mammalia; order Rodentia; family Spalacidae; genus Rhizomys; species Rhizomys pruinosus. The sequence goes on along the minus strand of VZQC01005157.1, from coordinate 834,391 downwards.
TTGAAGACAGACCAAACAACGGTGCTCTCTTTTTTTTTCTTTTTGTCTTTTTACTAAGATCTCAAGTTTTGTGTCTGCATTACAGTTTCTCTGGTCTTATTATTTATTTCTGGTTGTACATTCCTTCTGGATGCTTAAGGCCATACAGATAGCCCAGATTAACCAAGGTTTTGTTTTGTTGAGGTCAGTTGAGGATCTGGTCCTCAGGGGTCTCTCGGGGATTTTGGAGGGTGGGAGCCCCTTGCTTCTTTCAGCTCCTCATCCACCAGTTCCACATGAGGACAAAATCAGGTCTTGCTAGATCAGGCTTCCTTTTCTGAAGGATGAGCAGACTTTCTTTCCTCTTTATAGACTGGACACTGGCTGAAGTCCCTTTAGTGGCTCTCCAAGACCTCCCTGAACAGAAAGACTGGTGACCCACCTCTGCAGGACTTTTCAAGGGATGCCCCCACGTATAATACCCTAAGACTTGGTTGACCTCTGAGGGCAAGGAACAAAGTTGTCCCCTAGGTCCCTCGGCCAAATTGGTAGGGACTTCAGGTATGGTGGTTAAGCACCCAGAAAGGCTAAGTTGCACCAGCCTGTTACGTTGCACCTATATTAACATTTTATCCTTTGGAAACAAACTGTATGTTATTTCCATAGCATATTTCTTGATTCACATCTTTCCATTTTAATCACATGTTACTCTAAAAGATGCACACAAACCCTCCATCATATACTAAAAGTCCAAGGTCTAAAAATATGTGTTAGGTCAACGCTAGAACCTGTGTAGGGATTCCCAATACAAGAGCACAGTTATCTTTAGATTGTGAGGAATATAATATTAATGTTTCTCATTTTGTCTTACACCTAGGTACTTGGTACTAGTATCCACGGATGAGGGATGCCATTTGTCTTTTGTTTCTCTGGGACTGTGTTACTTCACTTAGCATACAATCTTCTAGTTCCATCCATTTACCTGCAAATTTCATGATATCATATTTCTTTCCCACTGCATAGTACTCCGTTGTGTAGATGTACCCCAATTTTCTGTATCCACTCATCAGTTGAGGGGCATCTGGATTGATTTCAGCTCTTTGCTATTGTGAAGAGAGCTGCAATAAACATGGCTGTACATGTATGTATCTCTGCTGTAGGAAGAGTCTGATGGATATATACCCAGAAGTAGTATGGCTGGGTCAGGTAGTAGGCTCATTTTGAGTATTTAAGGGCTCTCCATACTGCTTTCCATAGAGGTTGTACAAGTTTGCATTCCCACCAGCAGTGGATGAGTGTTCCCCTTTCCCCACATCCTCTCCAGCATTTGGTATCATTTGTTTTCTTGATCCTAGTCAACCTTATCAGGGTGAGATGATATCTTAAACTGGTTTTAATTTGCATTTCCTTAATTATTAGTGATGTTGAGCACTTTTTAAGATGTTTCTCAGCCATCTCTATTTTGTCGCTTGTGAATTCTCTGCTCAGCTCTTTACTCCATCTTTTGAGTGAGTCATTTGTTTTCTTACTCCTTTGTTTTTGAGTAGTTTATATATTCTGGAAGTTAATGCTCTGTCAGATGAATCATCAGTGAAGGTTCCCTGCCACTCTGTGGGTTTTCTCTTCACTTCCCTTACTGTATTTTTTTCTGTAGAAAAAATTTTGAGTTTAATAAGGTCCCACTTGTCAATTGTTGACCTTATTTCCTGTGCAGCTGCTGTCTGATTTAGAAAGTCTCTTCCTACACCTATGTCTTGTAAGTTGCTGCCAACTTTTTCATCTAACGCCTTCAGGGTTTTGGGTTTCACATTGAGGTTTTTGATCTATTTGGAGTTGATTTTTGTGCAGTGTGAGAGGTAGGGGTTTAATTTTATTCTTCTACAAGTGGTGATCCAGTTTTGCCAGCACCATTTGTTGAAGATGCTGTCTTTCCTCCATTGAGTCTTTTTGGAGCCCTTGTCAAATATAAGGTGGCTGAAATTTGTAATGAGCTCAGGTTTGGATTCTTCAGTTTTTTATTCATTGGTCACTGGTCTTTTTGTGCTAGTAACAGGCTATTTTTTATGACTATAGTTTGATGTCTGGTATAGGAACCCCCCTGTTATTGTCTTTTTTCACTCAGGGTGCCTGTTGTCTATTCGGGGTCTTTTGTTTTGTGCCTCCAAATGAAATGAGGATTTTTTTTCTAAGCCCTGTGAAAGAAACTCTTGGGATTTTGATTGGGATTCGTGCATTATCGTACAACTAGTGTTGGGTAGGATGGACATTTTTACTATATGTATTTTCGCCAATCCATGAGCATGGGAGGTTTGTCCATCCTGACTAATGTCTTCCTCAATTTTCCTTTTTCAGGGGTTTAAAAGTTTTGTTGAGAGATCTTGGTGTCTTTAGTTAGGTTTTTATTCCTAGGTATTTTTTGTTTTTGAGGCTAGTTGTGAGTGGGAAGGTCTTTTTTCTTTTTTTCTTTTTTTTTTTGCATGTTGCTTTTTTTGTGTAAAAGGAAAGGCTACGGATTTTTTAGATGTTAATGTTTGTAACAGCTATTTATCACCTTACGCAAACTCCTAATATTTTTCTAAGGGAGTTTTTCTTGGTAGATTTCTTAGCATCCTTAGTAAACAATCATATCAGTCGCTAAAAAGGATAGCTTTACTTCCTCTTTTCCAATGTGAATCTCTTTAATGTTTCCTTTTCTTGCTTTTTGCCCTAGCAGGTTTTCAAGCACTATATTGAAAGGAGAGGGTGAGCAAGGGGCAGCCTGCCGGTTTCCTCTTTTAGGGGGGAATCTTCTCATTTCCCATTTAGATGATATTGGCTGTGGGTTTCCTGTATATGGGCTTGATATCTTGAGGAATGATCCCTCCAATCCAATTCCCTCAGACTTTAAGCATGAAGGGCTGCTGATTTTGTCAAAGGCTTTTCTCGCATCAATTGAGATATGGTGTGTTTTTGTCCTTTCAGTCCATTTATGTGTTTTGATGATTTTATTGATTTACGTAAGTTTGAACCATCCTGCATCTCTGGTATGAATCTAAACTTGGTCATGGGGGTGATTTTTTGATGTGGGTCGGTAATGGTTTGCAAGTATTTTGTTGAGGATTTTGGCATCTTGGGTTAATTAGGGAAAGGGGTCTATAGTTTTCGCCTTTGTTGGTTTGGTTGGGTCTTTCCCCGGTTTTTTGGTAGTAGCGCGATGCTGGCTTCATAGAAAGGATCTGGGAGAAGTCCCTCCTTTGTATCCTCTTAAAACCAATTAAGATAGTAATGGTTTGTGTAAGTCTTTTCAAAATATTTATTAGAATTTTATAGAATTCTATTAAAATATTGTAAAAATTGTTTTATGAACCATTCTTGGCCTGGGAATTTTTTGGTTTGGGAGGCTACTTATTAACATCTTAAGATTTCTTCGTGATCACTATTGCGTCTACTTAGGCTGTCCCACGATCTCTTCTCTTTGTTGAGCTTTTTGATTCCCCAGGGTTTCAGATATTCACATTTCTCTAGGTTTGTCAAACTGTAGTAGAATATAAGTTTTGTTTTTTGAAGTAAGTCCCATAATGATTGTCTGGTCTTTTCATTGTCTGTTTGTGATATTTCCCCTTCTTCACAGATTCTATTGATTTGGAATATTGTTCCCCTTTCTTTTATGGTTAACGGGGCTAAAGCGTCTGTCTTATCTGTTTATTCTCTTTCAAAGAACCAACTTTTTTTTTTTTTGATTCATTGATAGTTTTTTGTATGGATTTCTCTTGTTGTCTATTTCATGTGATCTCTATCTGATTTTTGTTATTCTTCTTGTGCTGCTCCGTTGTAGGGTTCATTTTGTTTTGTTGTCTCTCAAGTATTTTGAGCTGCAGTGTTTAGAATCATTCACTTGTGCTCTTCTGTTTGTTTTTTTTTTAAGTAGGCACTTAGGGGTGGCATAAACTTCCCTCTTAGGACTGCCGTTTTAAAGTGTCCCGTAGATTTTTCTGTGTTGTTTTATCATTGTACATTTCATTCTCAGGAATGTTTTTATGTCTATTCTTTATTTTCTTCCCTTGACCCACTCATTATTCAGGAGTAGTGTTGTTTGTGTCTCCATGTGTCCCTGTAGGTTGTAGGGTTTATCGTCTGGTGTTGGTATTATGAGTTTTATTGCACTTGTTGGTTCTGATAAATGAGATGAGATTTATTTCAATCTTTTATATTTTTGAGTTTTTTTCCTGTGCTCCCAGTATTGTGGTTCTGATTGGTGAGGAATGTTCGCATGAGGTGCTGAGTAGAAAGTGGGTATTCTCTGGTGTTGGGTGAAAATAGTTGATAGATGTCTTTAGGTCCAGTTGGTGTATTGTGTATCATTTAGTTTCCAGATGGTCTCTCTGCTTATCCTTTGTCCTGTGTGACCTGTCTAAGGGACTCAATGGGGAGGGGTAATGAAGGTCCCCTACTATCTAGTGTGCGGGGACTTACATCTAGTCCGCCTCTCTGAGTATCTGAAGAATTTGGTCTTTATAAAGTTTGGTTGCAACCTGGTGTTTGGTGCATAGCATATTTAGTAAGTGTGAAATCTTTCATTAATTCTATTGTTTCCTTAACTAAAAGATGGTTAGATGGGCAGCCCTCTTTGTTTTCTTTTGATTTTTTGCTCTTCGAGTCTATTTTGTCTGATATGATATAGCCACACCCACTTTCTTTTTGGTTACCATTTGCTTGGAATACTTTGTCCCATCCTTTCACCTTAAAGTTGGCCTATCTTGAAATTGACATGGGTTTCTTTAGACAGCGTTAGCATATAGATTGGGTTTTGTTTCCTAATCCATTCTCCCAGTCTGATGCCTTGTGTGATTGGGGAGTTATCCCATTATATATTTACAAGTTATTATTGAAAGCATGGATTATTGCTTCCTTTCACCGTGGGAACCATTTTGGACTTCTAGCCTCGCTGATTTTGCTCCCTACTTTATGGTTTATGATTTTATCTTGTCCTTTTCCTATTTTTTGTGTTGTTTAGGTGAGGTATGGTTTTTTCTCTTCTTCTGTCCCTGTGTGAAATTGCTTCAAGTATTTTCTGCAAAGTTTGGTTTTCTAGACATGTATTCCATCTATCCTTGTTTCTATGGCTCATGGAAGAATTTTTCTCTCTCCTTCAAGGTATAGTCGACATTTTTGCTGGCTGTCAAAGTATTCTCTCTCAATCTACGTCGTTCTCAGGAACACATCCATAGTCTCCCACATTATACCTCATTATCCTGAGAATGCTCTTTGCTCTCCATATTTCAGCCGTGTTCGTGGCTCATGCTGACTCTATCAGGTCTTCTACCCGCGCTAAGATAGCATACACTTGTACTTCTGATGGGTTTATTCATACCTCGATTGTATGGGGTGATGTTTGTTTCTTTTGTGTAGCCCTCAGAAATTTTTCTTTGTTTCTTGGGCATCTTAGCATTTTTTAACTATGATATTGCGTGGGGTGTTTTCTTTTCTAGATCTTGTCTATTTGGGGTCCTTCGTGCTTCCTTAGTATTTCGTATGGCGTTTGTCTTATTTTTAGTTTTGGGAAGTTTTCATCTATTATTCTGTTGAAGATCTGTATCAATACTATTCTTCTTGAGGATCCTTCTGCCTTCCCTCTTTAAAAAAATCCTAGGAATATGGACGTTTCATAGTGTCCCATATTTTCCTGGTTGTTCCACTTGTGTATTTTTAAATTTTTCGTAGTTTTATTTGAGCTTTTTATTTTCTTGTTGTCTTCCCAGATCTTGTCTATTTTTTTTTTTTTCTTGTTTTCTTGCTTCCTCCATTTCACTTCTGAGGCTTTTTCTTCCTTTCTTTTCTCTTCCTTGATTGAATGAAGGTTTTCAATTCCCTTTGTTTGTTTCATCCTGAGATTGTGTCCTTCTAGTTAATTTTCCATTTCCTTTTTTGGAGCTCCTCAATCTCTTTTGTGGTGTTTCTCAATCCTTGCTTCTTGGTGTCCCTTACTTTACTTTCGTGTTGACTTTCCTTTTTTCAGTGTTTCTACTTCCTGTTTGGATTTGTTTTTTTTTCTCCTCTAGTTTTTCTTTTGGGTTTTTTGTTTCTTGATTTACGTTTATTCTTTTCCAAAGTTTGTCTTTGTATCCCTCTAGGTCCTTTTGAGTTTTTGCATTCTCTCTCTTAGTTCTCTAATTAGTCTTATTTTTTTCTCCCTCTAGTTGCTTCCGGAGTTCGTCAATCTGTTCCTTTAGTTTCTTTCTGATGTTTGTCATTGTATCCCTTCAGGTCCTTTTTGAGTTTTTTTCTTCTCTCTCTTATGTTCTATGAATTCATCTTTATGTTCTTTAATTTCCTCTGCATAGGTCTGCAATTATTCCTCTAAGATCTGTTCCTTGGGTCTCCTCCAAGGGGTTCCCATTGTAGCTGTCTCCTACAGGTTTGGTAGAGCTTGGTGCAGGATTATCCTGTGCCTTTCCCATGTTGTCCCTTTGTCATGTCCCTGGCATGTGGGCTTCCCTTTTGTGGTTCAGATCACAAATAGCAGATGGTTTTGCTTTCCTCCTTCAGATGCTTTTTTTTTTCCTTTCTTCCTCCTTGTTTATGGAGTATTGACTTGTCTACTTTTCAATTTTGTTGTTATATTGGATATTGGAAGCCAAAGCACTCTTCTCTTCTTGTTCTGAATATTCTCCAAAAAAAAAAAAAGTTCACTTGGATTCTCACTGATGGTGGGGGGTGGGGGATATGCCTGGTCTAGCCCGCAGCCTGCCCAAAGGTGCAGAACCACTGGCCCTGGCCCGAATCTCCAGACCCTCTGGCCCAGCGCCCGGGTCCTGCCCAAAAGGCCTCAGAGACACGACCCCATAGCTGCAGCCCCGGAAAGAACCCAGCTCCCAAGGTACTTGCCGGGCAGCCCACCCAATGGTGCAGACCCACTGGCCCTGGCCCAAATCTCCGGACCCTCTGGCCCGGCACCCGGGTCCCACCCAAAAGGCCTCAGAGACACGACCCCCTAGCTGCAGCCCCAGAAAGAACTCAGCTCCCAAGGTACTTGCCCAGGTGACTTCCGGGCAGCCTGCCCAAAGGTGCAGATCCACTGGCCCTGGCCCGAATCTCCGGACCCTCTCTCAAACTTAATTTTTTTAAGTTAAATCATCCTACAGGTAAAAGAATGTTACAAGATGATACTATACAGCAGAAAAATTATAGAGAACATTTGTATGTGCCAATCCCAAAGTTATTGTTACACAGATTTTAAGTAAAACAAATGTGGACAATGAGTGGATAGAGAAAATGTGGTACATGTACACAATGGAGTTCTATGCAGCGGTAAAGAAAGACAACATCATGAACTTTTCAGGTAGATGGATGGAGCTAGAAGACATTATACTTAGTGAAAAAGAAATGACGAATGGTAGCCCTCATATGTGGATGCTAGTGCCAATAACCCAGTTATAAATATTTCTTCTGGAGAGGGATGCATATTAAAAGAACAACAGAAAGACTGCATCAGAAAACTGACTGAAATGATGAATCGGGAGGGGTGGGAGGGGCGGTAGAGGGACATGAGTGTATATTTGATTAATGTATATTTAATTGATGTGAGTTCAACAAGTATCCAATTTTGCCCAGACTCTGTCTACAGGTTACACTGTGTTTTAGGAGTTAGTAAAAGTAAATATGTGTATTTTAAACAACATTGGTTTAAAGGTTCTGATAAAAATGGTGATGCACCTGAGTTAATTGGAAATATAAATTGTTGTTGTCCACATTTGTTTTACTTAAAATCTGTATAGCAAAGTGCATTTCTACAATATTCAGTGTTTCTATTCAGTTTTCTAACTTTAAACAGCCTATGATAAATAGCAGCAAAGAAGTTCCTTGCAATAGACTGCCTCTGCTTGAAAACCTATGATGTAATTATTGCAAGCTGCTAATATACTATCTAAACATTAAAGATATTCCTAAAATATTTGATGGTAGGCTATGATTAAGACATTACAATACAACAAAACCTTATCCAGAAGGATAAGGTTTTGTTGTATTGTACTGACTTGCTTCTGCTTTAAATATTGTGCCCCCAAATGAAGTCCAGTAAGCACATGTCCTGTCTTGATCCCCCTGCACTGGCCTCCATGGTACTGCAGAGGTAATCCAACAATATCAGTCCATCTTCTGAGGAGACTGAATTTCCATTAGCTTCTTAGTTCACAAGCTGAGATCTCAGCAGTCCTCAGTCCACATTGGGAGGCCAAAAAGTAAAAAGGCTGTATCTCATGTCTTTGAAGAGTGCCTAAAACAGTGGCATCTACAGAGCATATGCACCTGCCTGTAAGAATTGTAGACAGGCCAAACAACGGTGCTCTCTTTTTTTCTTTTCTTTTTTTTTTTGTCTTTTTGTCTTTTTACTAACATCTCAAGTTTTGTGTCTGCATTACAATTTCTCTGGTGTTATTATTTTATTCTGGTTGTACTTTCCTTCTGGATGCTTAAGGCCATACAGATAGCCCAGATTAACCAAGGTTTTGTTTTGTTGAGGTCAGTTGAGGATCTGGTCCCCAGGGGTCACTTGGGGTTTTTTTTGGGGGGGTGGGAGCCCTTGCTTCTTTCAGCTCCTCATCCACCAGTTCCATCCACATGAGGACAAAATCAGGTCTTGCTAGACCAGGCTTCCTTTTCTGAAGGATGAGCAGAATCTCCTCTTTATAGACTGGACACTGGTTTAAGTTCCATTTGTAGCTTTCCAAGACCTCCCTGAACAGGAAGAATGGTGACCCACCTCTGCAGGACTTTTTGAGAGATGCTCCCACATATAATCCCCTAAGACTCGGTTGACCTCTGAAGTCAAGGAACAAAGTTGTCTCCCAGGTCCCTCAGGCAAATTGGTAGGGACATCAGATATGGTCATTAACACCCAGAAAGGCTAAGTTGCACAAGCCTGTTACATTGCACCTATATTAACATTGTATCCTTTGGAAACAAACCGTATGTTATTTCCATAGCATATTTCCTGATTCACATCTTTCCATTTTAATCCCATATTACTGTAAAAGATACACACATACCCTCCATCATATACTAAAAGCCCAAGGTCTGAGAATACGTGTTAGGTCATCTCTAGAACCTGTGCAGGGATTCCCAATACAAGAGCACAGTTGTCTTTAGATGATGAGGAGTATAATATTAACATTGATCATTTTGTCTTACACCTAGGTACGTGGCACTAGCATCCACAGATAAGGGATACCATTCGTCGTTTGTTTTTCTGGGACTGTGTTACTTCACTTAGCATAAAATCTTCTAGTTCCATCCATTTACCTGCAAAATTCATGATTTCATTTTTCTTTACCTCTGCATAGTATTCCATTGTGTAGATGTACCACATTTTCTGTATCCACTCATCAGTTGTGGGGCATCTGGGTTGGTTCCAGCTCTTTGGTATTGTGAAGAAAGCAGCAACAAACATGGCTGTACATGTATCTCTGCTGTGGGAAGAGTCTGATGGATATATACCCAGAAGTGGTATGGCTGGGTCAAGTGGTAGGCTCATTTTGAGTCTTTTAAGGGTTCTCCATACTACTTTCCATAGTACTTGTACAAGTTTGCATTCCCACCAGCATTGGACGAGTGTTCCCCTTTCCCCACACCCTCTCCAGCATTTGGTATCATTTGTTTTCTTGATCCTAGCCAGCTTTATCGGGGTGAGATGATATCTTAAAGTGGTTTTAATTTGCATTAGCTTAATTATTAGCAATGTTGAACACTTTTTTTTTGGTCTTTTCGAGACAGGGTCTCCCTGTAGTCCCAGCTGGCCTGGAACTCACTCTGTAGACCAGGCTGGTCTTGAACTCAAAGAACTGCCTGCCTCTGCCTCCCAAGTGTTAGGATTAAAGGCATGCGCCACCACACCCAGCTCAATGTTGAACACTTTTTAAGACTCTCAGCCACCTCCATTTCCTTGCTTGTGAATTCTCTGCTCAGCTCTTTACTCCATCTTTTGAGTGAGTCATTTGTTTTCTTGCTCCTTTGTTTTTTGAGTAGTTTATATATTCTGGAAGTTAATGCTCTGTCAGATGAATCAGCACTGAAGGTTTCCTCGCACTCTGAGTTTTCTCTTCACTTCCCTTATTGTTTCTTTTTCTGTACAAAAACTTTTGAGTTTAATAAGGTCTCTGTATTAGTCAGGGTTCTCTAAAGAAACAGAATCAATAGAACGAATATATAGCTATATACAAATTTATTGATTTGCTCACGTGACAGAGCTCAAGGAGTCCAGCTCAAGGAGCCAGCCACACTGGAGAGGCTGAGAATCCAGGGAACTGCTCAGTCCGCAATGCTGGATGTCTCAGTAGTCCCAATCTGGTGCTGAAGACCTGATGGATTCCAGGAAATCTGCCAGTCTCAGTACACGCTGGGATCCGAAGGGTTGATTTACAGCAGCAAGACAAACTCACCAGTGAGAGAGAGGCAAGCCGCAGGAAAAAAAGGGACCAGCTCCCTCTGCCACGACCTTTTATACTGCCTGCTGGCAGAAGGTAATGCCCATATTTGGGGTGGGCCATCTGGCTTGAGGTAGTCCAATCAGAAGATCCTTTTTCTCTTATTTGTTCATCCTTAGTCCAGTCAAGTTGACACCCAGGATTAACCATCACAGTCCCACTTGTCAATTGTTGACCTTATTTCCTATGCAGCTGCTGTCTGATTTAGAAAGTCTTTTATTACACCTATGTCTCGTAAGTTGCTGCCAACTTTTTCATCTAACACCTTCAGGGTTTTGGGTTTCAAATCGAGGTCTTTGTTCCATTTGAAGTTGATTTTTGTGCAGGGTGAGAGGTAGGGGTTTAATTTTATTTTTCTACAAGTGGTGATCCAGTTTTGCCAGCACCATTTGCTGAAGATGCTATCTTTCCTCCATTGAGTATTTTTAGCCCCCTTGTCAAATATGAGGTGGCTGAAATTGTATGTGCTCAAGTTTGGATCTTCAGTTTTGTTCTATTGGTCTATAGGTCTGTTTTTGTGCCAGTACCAGGCTGCTTTTATGACTATAGCCTTGTAATATACTTTGATGTCTGGTATATAAATTCCCCCTGTATTGCTGTTTTCACTCAGGGTTGCTTTGGCTGTTCGGGGTTTTTTGTTGTTCCATATGAATTTAAGAATTTTTTTCCAAGCCTGTGAAGAATGTCCTGTGGATTTTAATTGGAATTGCATTGAATTGATATATTAATTTAGGTAGAATGGACATTTTTACAATATTAATTTTTCCAATCCATGAGCATGGGAGGTCTTTCCATCTTCTGATGCCTTCTTCAATCTCCTTCTTCATGAGTTTATAATTTTTGTTGTAGAGAACTTTGGTGTCTTTGGTTAGGTTTATTCCTAGGTATTTTATTGTTTTTGAGGCTATTGTGATTGGGAAGGTCTTCTTGAATTCCTTCTTCAGTTGCTTGTTGTTGGTATAAAGGCTACTGATTTTTCTAGGTTAATTTTGTAACCTGCCACTTTACTGAAACTGGAAATCATTTCTAGGAGTTTTCTGGTAGAGTTTTTAGCATCCATTAGGTAAACTATCATATCATCTGCAAAGAGGGATAGTTTTACTTATTTTCCAATCAGTATTCCTTTGATTTCCTTTTCTTGCCTTATTTCCCTAGCCAGTGTTTCAAGCACTATATTGAAGAGGAGTGGTGACAAGGGGCAGCCTTATCAGGTTCCTACCTTTATAGGGAGTCCTTCTAACTTTTCTCCATTTAGGATGATGCTGGCTGTGGGTTTCTTGTATATGGCTTTGATTATGTTGAGGAATGATCCTTCGAGTCCAATTCCCTCTAGTACTTTAATCATGAAGGGATGCTGTATTTTGTTGAAGGCTTTTTCTGCATCAGTTGAGATGATTGTGTGGTTTTTGTCCTTCAGTCCATTTATGTGTTTTATGATATTTACTGATTTTCGTCTGTTGAACCTTCCTTGCATTTCTGGTGTGAATCCAACTTGATCATGGTGGATGATCTATTTGATGTGGGTCTGTATGCGGTTTTCAAGTATTTTCTTGAGGATTTTTGCATCTGAGTCCATTAATGCGATGGGTCTGCAGTCCTCTTTTTTTTTTTTTTTAAATTAACTTTATTTATTTCTGTATGTGTATGAATGTACTGCCTGCATGCAAGTCTGTGCACCCATGTCGTGCAACGCCGCGGAGGTCAGAAGAGGGTCTCGATTCCCCTGGAGCTGGAGTTCTCCTGGAATTGGAGTTTCAGACGGCTCTCGGCCGCCATGTGGGTGCTGGGGATCGAACCTGGGTCCTCTGTAAGAGCAGTCGGTGCTCTTAACCGCTAGGCCATCTCTCCAGCCCCGCAGTCCGGGATAGCGCAGCCGTTAAAAAGGCTGAGGCTGAGAACCGCAGTCCTCTTTTTTGGTTGCATCCTTGCCTGGTTTTGGTATTAGAGTGATGCTGGCTTTATAGAAGGAATTTGGGAGATTTCCCTCTACTTGTATCTTTCTGAACAGTTTGAGTAATAATGGTTTCAGGTCCTCTTTAAATATTTTATAGAATTCTGCTATAAGACCATCTGGGCCTGGGCTCTTTTTAGTTGGGAGGTCTCTTATTACATTTTCAATTTCTTCATATATTATGGGTCTGTTTATGCTGTCAGTCTCTTCTTTGTTTAGCTTTGGTGATTCCCTGGATTGCAGATATTCATCCATTTCTATTAGGTTTTCAAATTTGGTAGAGTATAGGTTTTTGAAGTACTCCCTTATGATTGTCTGGATCTTTTCATTGTCTGCTGTGATATTTCCCCTTCCATCAGGAATTCTATTAATTTGGAGTTGGTCTTTCTTTCTTTTGGTTAACTGGGCTACAGGTCTGTCTATTTTGTTTCTTCTCTCAAAGAATTTTTTTTTTTTTTTTTTTGTCTTGTTTTCTTTGTTTCTATTTCATTGATTTCTGTTCTGATTTTTGTGATTTCTTCCTATCTGTTGCATTTAGGGTTCATTTGCTGCTGTCTTTCAAGTGTTTTTAGCTGCTGTGTTAGCTCATTTATTTGTGCTCTTTCTATTTTTTTAATGTGGGTACCCAGGGCTATAAACTTCCCTCTTAGAACTGCTTTTAAAATGTCCCATAGGTTTTGTTATGTTTTACTGTCATTGCCATTTAGTTCCAGGAATGCCTTTATCTCTTTCTTTATTTCCTCTTTGACCCATTCATTATTCAGGAATGTGTTGTTTAGTCTCCATGTGTTCCTGTAGGTAGCAAGACTTGTCGTGGTGTTGATATTGAGCTTTATTGCACTATGGTCTGATAGAATTCATGAAATTATTTCAATTTTTTTGTATTTGTCAAGGTTTTTGTATGTCGAAGTATGTGGTAAATTTTGGAGAATGTTCTGTGGGGTGCTGAGTAGAAAGCATATTCTCTGTTGTTTGAGTGGAATATTTGGAAGATGTCTGTAAGGTCCATTTGCTGTATTTTTTGTGTGTTATTTTTTTTTAGACAGAGTCTCCCGATAGTCCCAGCTATCCTGGAGCTCATTCTGTAGACCAGGCTGGCCTTGAACTCACAAAGATCTGCCTGCCTTTGCCTCCCCAGTGTTGGGATTAAAGGCATGCACCACCACGCCCAGCTCCATTTGCTGTATTGTATTGTCCAGTTCAGATGTCTCTCTGTTTATTCTTTGCCCAGTTGATCTGTCCAAAGGACTGAGTGGGGTAGTGAAGTCGTCTACTATGAGTGTGCTGGGGTTAATCTGTGCCTTAAGGGCCTGTAGAGTTGTGTTTATAAAGATCGGTGAACAGGAGTTTAGTGCATATATATTCATGATTGTGAAGTCTTCTGGTTAATTTTCCCTTTGATAAGGATGTAATGTCCCTCTTTGTCTCTTCTAATTGCTTCTACTTTGAAGTCTATTTTGTTTGATATTAAAATAGCAACTCCTGCTTTCTTTTTGGTACAGTTTGCTTGGAATATTTTTTCCAACCTTTCACTTTAAGTTAGTGCCTATCCTTAAGAGTGAGATGGGTTTCTTGTAGACAGCATATAGACAGATTCTGTTTCCTAATCCATCCTCCCAGTCTATGCCTTTTGATTGGAGAGTTTAATCCATTAATATTTAAGGTGATAATTGATAGATGTGGGTTGCTTCCTTTCACTTTATTATCCATTTGTGGTTTTAGTCTAGGTTTCTACTTCTGCAGATCTTTTATTAATTAGCACTGGGAATGCTTTGGTCCACTTTCTTCTTGCTTTCATAGTTTGTGCTGAAAAGTCAGCTGTAATTCTGATAGGTTTCCCCTTATATGTAATTTGTCATTTTTCTTTTGTGGCTTTCAGAATTTTGTCTTTGTTTTGGGTATCTAATGTTTTAACTATGATATGGCGAGGGGAGTTTCTTCTCTGGTCCAGTCTATTTGCTGTCCTATGTGCATCTTGTATTTGTATGGGTTTGTCTTTTTTAGTTTGGGGAAATTTTCATCTATTATTCTTCTGAAGATCTGATCAATACCATTCTCTTGGGATTCTTCTCCTTCTTCTATCCCTATGATGCAGAGGTTTGATCTTTTCATCATGTCCCACATTTCCTGGTTATTCCATTCGTCTGTACTTTTAAACTTTTCATAATCTTTACTTGAGCTTTTTAGTTGTTCTATGTTATCTTCTAGGTCTGATATTCCCTTTTCTGCTTCCTCCATTCTGCTTCTGAGGCTTTTTCCCATTCTTTTCTGTTGATTGGATGAGTGTTCGATTTCCTTTTTTATTTCATCTTGTGTTTTCTTTATTATTTCTACATCCTTTCGGAGATTCTCAATCTTTTCTTGTAGCTCCTTTTTTCATTTGTTGGTTTCCATTTTCATTTCAGTATGGGTTCTTTTCAGTGGTTCCACTTCCTTCTGGAGTTTCTCATTGTCACCTTCTAGGTCCTTTCTGAGTTTTTCATTCTCTCTTCTTAGTTCTATGATTTTCTCTCCTCTTGGTTCTATGATTTCTTTGCATATATCTGTATCCTGGGATATCTCCACAGAGGTCCCATTGAAGAGGTCCTCAACAGGCTCTGTAGAGTTTGGTGTTGGGTTATTCCGGGCTTTTCCCATAGTGTTTTTGCATTGTGCTTTTGGCATCTTCTTCACTTTTTGCCTGTATTCTGGTGTGAATCTCTAGTGTCTCTACACCTTGTTGGAGGATTGCATTCCTTGATTCCTTCAGGTGCCTTCCTTGTAGTCTCCTTATTTATGGAGTGTTGACTTGCTTGGGTTTTGGATTATCTATTTTGGTTATACATTGGAAGGTATATATAGTTCACTCTTCCCTTTATGTTTCACAAGAACTGCATGGATAAGAATCCAAATGACACCTTCTGAACACTGTAAGTCCTCTGTTGCCAGCCAATTCTTCTGGGTTGGTTGTAGGACTTATCAGAACCTCTGTCTGGAGTTCCAGTTGGGGGGGTAGCCTGTACCCCAGATCTCTGCTGTAGCCCAGAAGCAACCTCTATACAACTCAGGCTAAAGTCTACATACCTCACCTCCCAGGGTTCTCTGCTCCCAACTAGCCCACCTGCCTGATGGCCTGCACCCCAGCTCTCTGCTGTGGCCCAGAAGCAACCTCTATCAAACTCAGCCTCACCTTCCAGGGTTCTCTGCTCTTGACTGGTAAGCTCATTTTCAAGATGCTCCTCTCTGATCAAGGTTGCTGATCTTACCCACACATGATACTTCAACAGATGGGAAAGAAGTAACAGAATCAACTAGTCACAGTTTAAACATAAGATTTCAATAGAAATAATATGTTCTAGTTTGTCTTCCATTGCTGTGACAAAACACTCTGACTGACACCAACTTGGGGAGGAAAGGGTTTATTCAGCTTACCTCTCCTGAGTCACAGTTCATCATTTAGGGAGCCCGAGGCAGGAACTCAGGGCAGGAACCTGGAGGCAGGAGCTGAAGCACAGGCCGTGGAGGAATGCTGTTCACTGGCTTGCTCCCCTGGCTCATGCCCAGCCTGCCTTCTTATATGATACACAACAACCTGCCCAGGGTGGCACCACTCATTGTGGGCTGGGCCCTCCCACGCTGCTCAATAATCAAGACAATACTCCACAGACGTGGCCACAGGCCAATCCAATGGAGCCAATTCCCCAACTGAGGCTTCCTCAACCCAGGTGTGTCAAGTTGACACTAAAGCTATCCAGCACATAATACAATTATGGATTTGTACTTTCAGTAAGGACAATGGCTTTGAGTTTCATGGTCAGAACTTGCTCCTAAAGCAGGAAAACATGAAGCTCCTTATTCTTAAATACTGGAAGACCTGAGCTCTAGAACTGTGTCTTGTGTTCCACATTCCTATACTATTCCATAATAATGGCCTAGGGAGCCATCAGGGAGAGGAGAACCACTCCTATATTGTCCAGAGGACCAACAGCAGGGCTGTAGGAGTTTGATATGGGGCTGCAGACAGTGGTATAAGCCCATCCATAGCATGGTACTAACAAAAATATCTTTTCATTTAGATAGATTATATAAAAATATTATGTCATTTATTGTTTGAGTTAATTCTTAAGGGAAGTAAATATAGACAAGATGATCAGTTTCTAAATTTTTTGCATCTACACTGATGGAGAGAGTATGTGTATTTCTCACTTTAGGTCTTTGACAACCCTGTTCTCAACCCCAACCCAGCCAAAAAAGATGTCATAAAACAGTTACAGACATGAAACCTATGACTTAGACCTCAACTCAAAATTCTAGGCCAAGGATCACATCTAAATTTGTAAATCTTCATCAGGTAAATAGTTGTCAAAGTTATGAGACTACATGAGCTCAACTAGGAAGATAAACAAGAAAGGTACAACTGCTAGAGTTGAATGATTCCAGTGAGAATGCTGATTATCATCCTCTTAAAAGCCACCATACTCACTGGGCATGGTGGCTCATGCCTTTAATCCTAACACTTGGGAGACAGAGCCAGGAGGATCTCTGTGACTTCAAGGCCAGCCTGATCTACATAGTGAGTTCCAGGACAGCAGGAGCTACAGGGAGACCCTGTCTCAAAAAGAAAAAAAAAGCCACCATACTCCAACCAAACCTAGGAAAAATAGTAGAGAATATACCAACCCACTAATATAAAACCATGATTGCAGAAAAAGTTTCCATATATCAAAAGTTGTGAAGGAAAAATAAGTCTCATATAACATATAAACACACATATGTAGTCACAACATAATCATAGTGGATGATTATGTTGTGACTACAACATAAGTACTATGTTGTAGTACAACATAATCATACAACATAAACATACAACATAAGGTAGTACAACATACTACAAAAGTAGCTTAGTTTAACTTTATATAATTCAAATGTTTATGTGGGGCTGGAGAGATAGCCCAGCAGTTAAGAGCACCGACTGCTCTTACAGAGGACCCGGGTTCGATCCCCAGCACCCACATGGCGACTAAGAACCGTCTGTAACTCCAATTCCAGGAGAACTCCAGTTCCAGGGGAATCGGAGACCCTCTTCTGACCTCCGCGGCACTGCACGACACGGGTGCACAAACCTGCATGCAGACAGTACATTCATACACATACAAAGATAAATAAAAAAATAAATAAAAATAAAATGTTTATGTGAATGAATCACTCATATAAGAAAAATATGAACTATTTATGAATCTATGCAACCTATGAGAAAAGGGCAGAAATCCTAAATAATCAAGAGATTTGAACGGATACTTCACATGAAGCATCAAAAGATCAATAAACAAAGGGAAAAATAATCTCATTATCATTGGAGAAATGCAAATGAAACCCACAGTTCAATGTCATGACACATTTAGGCAAATACAACTTTTAAAGTTAAATAGCACTACACTACGTCACTGAGGAGTAATGGCACAATTCGGATTCTCACATACATTCTCACAGTTAAAATGTAAAGCAGTCCAACCACTTAGGAAAACTGTTATCTCCTAAAGTGAGCATGAAGTTCCATTCTGAGGAAGACATTCTGAAGGAATGATCTGCCTCTTAACATGTGTTCCCTGACAGCGCAGTTTACAATTCCCTGCTTCTGGAAATAGCTGAGTTATCAAGCAAGAGAAAAAGGATTGCCAAAAAAAAGTAAACCTGGGTTTCATGATAGAGGTTACTTTAATATGTGACAGAGAGAGGGGTTCCTAGATAAATGGGAGTTATAGTTGATTTTCCAAGTTTAAATTTGAAATTTGTTTTTATTGGTGTTCTTTAGAATAATAAATAATAGGATGTTTGGAATGAGGGGACTCTGAAACCAAATACACATGCTATAGCAAAGGGAATTGATACATCATCTGAAAGTTACTGATATTTCTGGGTTTGTTTATGACAATCATGTTAATGAAATTATGCCTTGCCTTTAATACCTCATTTGAAATTAAAATCATTTTAATTGGCAGATCCATAACCTCAAAGTCAATTAGCTTCTATGTGCCAATGACACAATTCTATTATCTCTATGTGATCCAATAGTTTGAGAGTTCTTGACTCTCTACATGGAAAGAAAGATGACATGGAAGGTTAGCATTTAAGATCCTGCTAGTAACAGTTCCATGGTCTTATCTAACACTTTGAATGATAACATTTTTCTTTCAAAATATGTTTTTGTCTCAATCAACTTACCTGTTTGAAAGAGCTGTTTCTGTCTAATTCTCAGAGTTAGAAGCACTTTTCTTAATAGCAGTTAATACAATATTATACATATATAATTATTCATAGTCTAAGTATGTGACACATACTCTCTGCTTCCTTTTTCTCAAAGACATCTATCAAAATCACTCACTAGGATTCAGTTGAGTTGGCTATTTTATTTCTAATAGATAGTAGAAAATAATATTTGTATTATGCATGTGTATAAACAATTATGATGAAATATTATGAAAGTGCAAAAATAATCTATTTTTAAATTTTAATTTTAACCACTGTATCTCATTGTTAGTAAGAAAACTTTTCTCTGATTTTAAAGAGGATATCCAGTTTTTCTATAGCTTTACATTCTACCAAATTTTTAATATAGAAACATTTTTGAAAGCCTGGCTACATAGGAAAAATAAGTAAAATATTAATTTAACATTAAAATATCAAGTAAGGGAATTTGATAAAAGGCAAGCTTTGTCAATATTTCCATTTTTATAAAAAAGCAAGGTATTTAAGCACTGTGTTAGAACATATAGCATCATGCACTATGCCAAAAGTGTTTCAATAAAGATATGAAACACATTCAGAACCACAGTAACACTAAAATTCTACACAAAATAATAGCTTTGGATGGCAGCTCGCATAGCATGAGTAGCTGAGGTGACGTCAGGTGAGGGGGACCTTGGGAGCCCCTGCAAACATTGGGGGGCATTAGAGGTGGTCCAAGAGCAGTTGGACACATTGCATAAGGCAACAGGGCGCTGCATCCACTGTAGTTGGGAGACAGCAGAGGCAGCCAGCAGGGGCTGGGCCTTCCTCCAACTGCACCCAGGTATGGACTTTGGTAGCCAGCCATGGAAGGCCAGTGGCCAGAACACAGGTGAGATGCAGTAGTTCTGTGGGTGTATCTCTTCGGGTGAGTGACTGAGGTTCATTTAAGTTTTGTGGACAGGGACCCCAGAGGCACAGCAGCAGCAGGGGCACAAGAAGGGAAGTGGGAGGGAGTAGAGTGGTCCCCAAGATAGTGATAAACCCAAACAGGTCAGAAGAAAATGACTTGGGAGTTGTGTCAATGAGCAAAACTCATTTATTGCAGTAGTTTAAGCACTTATATACTTTCATTAGGCTCTTTGACCACAGAGGAGAAGCATAAATGTGTTCTGCAATGAGTAAGTTTTATAGCAGGAAAACCACCATAGCCCCCAAGATAAGCTTATGGCTTGCCCCACATGCTTCCAGAGAACAGTGTAGACATGCTTTTGGAGATACACGATTTGGAAATGCTGCTCTTCAAGCTATATTCCCCTGGGGTTTGGAGGATATAGCTGTAAATGCCTGATGTCCGATATGACAAGTGGGAGCGACTCTCATCTCCTGCTAGCCTTCTAGGTTTTGGGAGGTGAAATCTACTAGAAGGTTATTGCAGAAAGAAGCCAGCTCTCTTATATTCAGCCATAATGGATTCATCTAGCTTCATAGTAGTAAAAACACTAGATGTTCAAAACAAAGAGAGGATGCTGAAAGTGGCAAAAGAAAAACAGCATATCACTTGTAAAGGGAAACATATCAGAATTACAGCTGATATTTCATTGCAAAGAATGAAAGCCAGAAGAGCTTGGTCTAAAGTATTTTTAGTTCTAAATGACTATAGATGTCAACCCAGAATAACTTATCCAGCAAAAATGTCTATTATAATTGAAGGAAAAAGGAAAATATTTCATGACATAAATAAACTGAAAGTATTATTGTCTAGAAACCATTTCTTCAGAGAATACTAAAAGCAATACAAACAGCTGAAGGCAGAACCAACCAGCAACAGAAAATACTTAATGAAGGTACCATTGTGGAAATACAAATGTAGAATAAGAATGCACCAGAAGCCAAAATGATGGGAAGCAATATAAATCTCTCAAAAATAACTTTAAATATCAATGGAATGAATTCTCTGATTAAGAGGCACAGACTAGTAAAATGGATTTTTAAAAAAGCTTACCTTTTTGTTGTCTGCAAGAAACCCATCTCCCTTTGAAAGACAGGCATTATCTTAAGGTGAAAGGATGGAAAAAATATTTCAAGCAAATGGCAAGAAGAAGCAGGAGTTGCTATTCTAATATCAGATAAAATAGATTTCAAACTAAAACTAATCTAAAGAGATTAAGAGGATCGCTTTATTCACATCAAAGGAACCATTAACTAAGAAGTTTTCACAATCACGAATTTATATGGACTGAAATCTGGCACACCGAACTTCATAAACACAATTTTACAGGACTTTAAGGCACAGACTGACTCCAGTACACTAGTAGTAGGGGACTTCAGTACCCCACTGTGTCCATTAGAAAGGTCAACTAGATGAAGAATAAACAGAGAGACATCTGAACTGAAGAATACGATGCATGAAATGGACCTAACAGACATCTACAGTGTATGTCACCCAAACACCAAAGAATATACTTTCTATTCCCCACCACATGGAAACTTCTCCAAAATTGACCACATAATAGGACATAGAACAAATCTAAACAAATAAAAAAATAGGGAGTTATAAGCTTTTAAGAGAATTACAACCTTGGAGGGAGGCACTAACTTAAAAGGCAATATGTGAAAAGGATAAAAACAAGGAAAACAGTCTAGCAAAAACATCGAAAAAATGGAGGCTCTCCCAGTATGTTTAATCCAGGGATCAAAGGAATTTAGGGCTAGCCCGAGAGCTCATTTGGTGTTCCAGAAACAGAGTTGTGAAGAAAAGAGTTCTGGTTTCAGATACTCTTGTCCCTGTCTGGGTGGGGCTGTGAGCCTGAATTACATGCTGTTCTGAATTAACCCATTCTGGGCTATGACAACTTCCATCTCATTGAATGGGCCTTAAGTTGACTACTCCCAAGATAAAAATGCCACTACTGTACCAGTAGAGATCATATGCTGGGCTGGCCATTGTTGTTGTTTTTAGCCCTTACAACTGGTCAGATCATTGATTTGTTTCATCCCTTGGCAGGTTACATAGTATTTTCTAATACTATGAGTGTTAGTCTTCAGGGTAGAAACTTTCCTGTCATTTCCCTTCCAATTGTGCCAAATCCTGGGTCTGAAGCATTTTATGTCTTCAGGAAGAATCTTAACTTCAAGTTCTGGGAGGCAATCAAGGGCTGCAGCAATAGCCAATATTATTTTCAGTCTCCTGGATTATCCTGACCCACAACTCAAAGGGACGTTTTCCTTACCTGACAACGATTTTGTTATATATAGCCTTCAGTTCTCTCTCTCTCTCTCTCTCTCTCTCTCTCTCTCTCTCTCTCTCTCTCCATATATATATACATATATATGTGTGTGTGTGTGTTTTCTGTTAGCATTTGAATTTATACGTTCCCCTCTGGTTTTGACACCCCCTAAGCATTATTTATCTCCCTTCTCTCTCCTCCCTGTATAACCCTTCCTATTCGCTCTCAGTTAAATCACCTCCATTTTCCCCTTGACTGCACCTCTCTCATACTATCTCCCTCTCTCAAGCTCATTCTTCCCCTTTATCTCCATGACTCATTTTCCTGGCTCCTATGATTATGTCAGGAACGATCTTTACACCTAAAGATTTAGACTAGGATCCAAAAATAAGAGAACATGAATGCTTGCTTTTTTGAGTCTGTGTTATTTCACTTAGTACAAGAGTTTCTAGTTCTATCCATTTACCTTCAGATTTCTTTTGTAGAGTAGAACTCTATTGTGTAAATGTACCACATTTTGCCAGGCATGGCAACACATTCCTTAAATTCCACCACAGCACACAGAGGTAGACACAGGTCTATCTCTCTGAGATCAAGCCAGCCTTGTCTACATAGTGAGTTCAGGCCAGGTTGAGGGTATAGGAAGACCCTGTCTCAAAAAAACCAAAAAAAAATTTTTTTAATGTAGCACATTTTCATTATCCACTCATGAGATGAGGGACATTTATGTTGTTTCATCTCCTAGCTATTGTGAAAAAAGCAGCAACAAACATGGCTGAGCAAGTATCTCTATGATAGTATAAAGAGTCCTTGGGTATATGCCGAAGGGTATTTTGCTTTGGTTTTCTGAGATAGGGTATCTATCATAGCTTCAGCTGTCCTAAATCTTCTATGTAGATGAGTCAGGCCTTGAATTCTTGATGCTCTTACCTCTACCTTCCAAACAGAGTACATGGTTTTAAGTTTTCTTCACTCACTATTCTTTCTTTTTTTCTATTTGGATTCCCTTTATCTCCTTCATGCATCTTTTTTATTTTTAGATTTTCTTTGATTTTTTTTTTACTTTTAGATTTTTTATTGATGTTTTGTGTATTTTATACATCATTAACCAGTTCAATTTAGACACATTCCCCTTTCCATGCCCCTCATCCTACCACTCTTCCTGCATTCTGCAATACATGTCTTGCATCTTTCTTTCAGTCTTTTTTTACATTTTCCCCTTTAATTTTATATTACTTCAAAATATGCATACATATCTTCCACCCATATAGCACTATTACAAAATCTGAACATAAGTGGTAGGTTAATTCTCAAACCCATTAAGGGATTCACCTGTTAACCACACTTCTGTCTTCATATAAGAAAGAAATATAACATAGACAATGCTCAATTTGCCTTGCAACTAGGTACTTGGTGCTAGCATCCACAAATGAAAGACACCACATGTCATTTGTTTTTCTGGGATTGTGTTACTTCACTTAGCATAATGGCTTCTAGTTCCATCCATTTACCTGCAAAGTTTATGATGTCGTCTTTTTTACTGCTGCATAGAGCTCCATTGTGTAGATGTACCACATTTTCTGTATCCACTCATTGGCTGAGGGACACTTGCGTAGCTTCCAACTTTTTGCTATTGTGAAGAGAGTTTCAATAAACATAGGTGCAAACGTGTCTTTGTGATAGGATGAGTCCTGTGGGTATATAACCAAGAGTGGTAAGACTGGGTTAGGTGGTAGGCTCATTTTCAGTCTTTTAGGACTTCTCCATACTGCTTTCCATAGGGGTTGCACAAGTTTGCATTCCCACCAGCAGTGAATGAGTGTTCCCCTTTCTCCACAACGTCTCCAGCATTTGGTGTCATTTGTTTTCACAATCTTGGCCATTCTTACTGGCGTAAGTGAAAGCATAAGATGGTTTAAATTTGCATATCCTTAATTATTAGTGACATTGAACACTTTCTGAGATGGTTCTCAGCTATCTTCACTTTTTCATTTGTGAATTCTCTATTCAGTTCTCTATCTTTTGATAGTATCATTTTTTTTCTTGATCCTTTGGTTTTTGAGTAATTTATATATTCTGGATGTTAATGCTCTATCTGATGTATCACTGGTGAAGATTTCCTCCTACTCTGTCGGTTTTCTCTTCACTTCATTGACTGTTTCTTTTCCTGTACAGAAACTCTTGAGTTTAATGAGGTCTCATTTGTCTTTTGTTGACCTTGTTTCCAATGTGCTGGCCCTCTGATTTAGAAAGTCTTTTCCTATGCCTATGTCTTGTAGTTTGCTGCCAACATTTTCTTCTATAATTTTCAGAGTTTCTGGTTTCACATTGAGGTCTTTGATCCATTTGGAGTTGAGTTTTGTGCATGGTGAAAGGTAGGGGTTCAGCTTCATCTTTCTACAAGTGGCAATCCAGTTTTGCCAACACCAATTGCTGAAGATGCTGTCTTTCCTCCACTGGGTCTTCTTGGCTCCCTTATCAAATATGAGGTAGTTGAAATTGCATGTGCTCAGGTTTGGATCTTCAGTTTTGTTCCATTGATCTACTTGTCTGTTTTTGTGCCAGTACCAGGCTTTTATTACAATGGCCCTGAAATATAGTTTGAAGTCAGGTATGGTTATCCCCTCTGTGTTGCTCTTTTTGTTCAGAGTTGCTTTGGCTATTTGGGGGTCCTTTGTTTGTTTCATATGAATTTAAGAATTTTTTTTTTCTAAGTCTGAGAAGAAACTCATGGGGAGTTTTATTGGGATTACATCTGTATATTAATTTGGGTAGGATGGACATTTTTACTATATTAATTTTTCCAGTCCATGAGCATGGGAGGTCTTTCCATCTTCTGGCATTTTCTTCAATCTCCTTTTTCAGGAATTTACGATTTAATTGTAGAGATCTTTGGTGTCTTTGGTCAGCTTCATTCCAACGTATTTTTTTAGGTTATTGTGAATGGGATGGTCTCCTTCTATTCCTTCTCTGTTTGTTTGTTTGTTGGTGGTGGAAAGAAAGGCTTGATTTTTCTATGTTAATTTTGTAGCCAGCTACTTTACTGAAACTCTTGATAATTTCTAGGTGGAGTTTTTTGTGTCCTTTAGGTACACAATCACATGGTCTGCAAAAAGGGATAGTTTGACTTCCTCTTTTCCAATTAGTACTCCTTTAATTTCATTTTCTTGTCTTATTGCTGTAGCAAACAATTCAAGCACTATATTGAAGAGGAGTGGAGATGAGGGCAGCCTTGCCAGGTTCCTGATTTTAAGGGCAATGCTTCTAATTTTTCCCCATTTAGGATGATGTTTGCTGTGGGTTTCTTGTATATGGCTTTGGTTATGTTGAGGTATGTTCCCTCCAGTCCAGTTCCCTCTAGGACTTTAAACATGAAGTCATGCTGGATTTTGTCAAAGGCTATTTCTGCATCAAATGAGATAACCATGTAGTTTTTGTCTTCTGGCCTATTTATGGGTTTTATGATATTTATTATTTTGCATATGTTGAACCATCCCTGCATCTCTGGTGTAAATCCAACTTGGTCATGGTGAAAGATCTTTTTGACGTGTGCCTGTATGAGGTTTGCAATTATTTTGTTGAGAATTTTTGCATCTATGTTCATTAATGAAATGGGCCCATAGTTTTCTTTCTTGGCTGTATCTTTGCCTGGTTTGGGAGTGATACTGGCTTTGTAGAAAGAATTTGGGAGATTTCCCTCTCTTTTTATTCTTTTGAACAATTTGAGTAATAGTGGCTGTATGTCCTCTTTAAATGTTTTATAGAACTCTGCCATAAATCCATCTGGGCCTTGGTCTTTTTAGTTGGGAAATTTTAAATTACTATTTTAATTTCCTCATATGTTATGGGTCTGCTTAAGCTGTCAATATCTTTTTGAATAAGCTTTGGTAAATTCCAGGATTTCAGATATGCATCCATTTCTCTGAGATTTTGAAATTTAGGAGAGTATAGGTTTTTAAAATATTCTCAAATTGTCTGAATCTTTTCGATGTCTGTTGTGATGTTTCTGTTTTCATCTTGAATTCTATCAATTTGGAGTAGCTCTTTCTTTCTTTTAGTTAACTGGGCCAGAGGTCAATCTGCCTTGATTATCCCTTCAGAGAACCAGCGTTTGGATTCATTGATTCTTTTTATCATTTTCTTTGTTTCTATTTCATTAATCTCTGCTCTAATTTTTGTTATTTCCTCTTGTCTTTTGGGTTTAGAATTTTTCAGTTGTTGCCTCTCAAGGGCTTTTAGCTGCAGTGTTAGATCATTTATTTGTGCTCTTTCTGGTTTTTCTTTAAATGTAGGTACTTAGTGCTATAAATTTCCCTTTTAGGACTGCTTTTAAAGTATCTCATAGGTTTTGTTATGTTGTATTGTCTTTTTTATTTAGTTTCAGGAACACTTTTATTTCTTTCCTTATTTCTACCTTGACCCATTCATTGTTTAGGAGTGTGTTGTTTAGTCTCTATGTGTTCCTATAGACAGTAGGGCTTATTCTGGTGTTGGCATTGAGTTCCATTGCACTGTGGTCTGATAGAATGCATGGGATTATTTCAATCCTTTTACATTTGTTGAGTTTTTTTTTTCTGTGTCCCAGTATGTGGTTGATTTTGGAGAATGTTCCATGGGGTGATGAGTAGAAAGTATATTCTCTGGTCTTTGGGTGGAATATTCAGTAGATATCTGTGAGGTCCATTTGGTGTATTGTGCTGCTCAGTTCAGATATCTCTCTGTTTATTCTTTGTCCAGTTGACCTGTCCAAAGGGCTCAGTGGAGTATTGAAGTCCCCTACTATTAGTGTGCTGGGATTAATCTGTGTCTTGAGTTCCTGCAGAATTGTGCTATTAAAGTTTGCTGCACCAGAGTTTGGTGTGTATATATTGTGAAATGTTCATGGTCAATTGTTCCTTTGATAAGGATGCAATGGCCCTCTTTATCTCTTCTGATTAGATTTACTTTGAAGTCTATTTTGTTTGATATTAGAATAGCAATTCCTGCTTTCTTTTTGGTACCATTTGCTTGGAATATTTTTTTCCATCCTTTCAACTTAAGTTGATGCCTATTCTTGAAGGTGAGATGGGTTTCTTGTAGACAACACATAGATGGGTTCTGTTTCCTGATCCATTCTCCCAATCTATGTCTTTTGATTGGGGAGTTTAGACCATTAATATTTAAGATTATTATTGAGAGGTAGGGGTTGCTTATTTTCACCTTATTTTCTGTTTGCATTCTTGGTTTAATTTAGTATTTTCACAGGTATACTGTTATCAATTATTCTCTCTAGCTGCTTGGGGATAGTTGCTCCTTTCCTCTGACCTTTGAATTGCTTTAAGTATTTTCTGAAGGATTTGTTTTCTGGGCATGAATTCTTCATCTTGTTTACGTCATGCAAGATTTTTCTTTTTTTCTTTTTCTTTTTTGTCTTTTTGAGACATGGTCTCCCTGTAGCCCCGGCTGTCCTGGAACTCACTCTGTAGACCAGGTTGGCCTTGAACTCACAAAGATCTACCTGCCTCTACCTCTGGAGTGCTAGGATTAAAGGTGTGCACCACCTTGCCTGGTGAAAGATTTTTCTTTCTCCTTCAACTATAATTGACATTTTTTCTGTGTATAGTAATCTGGGTTGGCATCTATATTCGTTTAGCACTGGGAATACTTTGGTCCATTTTCTTCTGGCTTTCATGGTTTGCATTGAGAAGTCAGCTGTAATTCTGATGGGTTTCCCCTTATATGTCACTTGTTTTTCTCTTATGGACTCCAGTATTTTGTCTTCCTTTTGGGCATCTAATGTTTTAACTATGATATGGCATGGGGAATTTGTTTTCTGATCTTGTCTATTTGGTGTTCTATGTGCTTCTTGTATTTGTATGGGTTTGTAATTTTTCAGTTTGGGGAAATTTTCTTCTATTATTCTGTTGAAGATCTGATCAATATTGTTCTCCTGGAATTCTTCTCCTTCCTCTATCCCTATGACATGGACATTTGGTCTTTTCATAGTGTCCCACATTTCCTGATTGTTCCACTCTTGTGGGTTTTTTTTTCATAATCTTTACCTGAGCATTCTAGTTCTTCTATCTTATCTTCCCTACTTGATAGTCTATTTTCTGCTTCATCTAATCTGTTACTGAGACTTTCTCCCATCATTTCCTGCTGATTGGATATGTATTTGATTTCCTTTTTCATTTCATCCTGTGATTTTTGTATTTCCATTTCCTTCTGGAGCTTGTCTTTCTCTCCTAGATCCTTGATTCTCTGCTCAGTTTCCTGTTTCATTTCACCCTGGGATCTTTTCAGTGTTTCTACTTCCTTCCAGCATTGGTCCTTTTCTCCCTCTAATTCCTTCTGGAGTTTTGACAAACTTCAGTTCTTTGATTTTCTTGAGTATGTGTCTATGATTAGTCTTTTAAAATCTGTGTCCTGGTTTACGTCCAGGGAAAACTCATTGTTGGAATCATCCATAGGACTGATAGAATTTGGCAGGGATTTATTGTTCACTTAAACCCATAGAGTTGAATTTTCATTGTGCCTTTGGTATGTGGATTTGATTTGTTGATTGTAATCTGATGCAAAATTTGAGTGTTTCTTCTTTGGGTTGAAGGGCTGTTTCTCTAGGTAACTGAGGAGTGTCAGGTTTGCTGTCTCTTCTTTTACCTTGTGATCCCAGTCTCTCTATCTGTTCCCACAATGATGGCCACTCTGGGGGGCAGGGAGGGAATGGTTTGGCTTGTTGTGCACAGTCCCTACCTCAGCTGCAGTCGCCAAGGAGTCCAGCAGAGGTACACAGAATTGCCCAAACCCTTATAGGTCTGAGCAGGAAGTTGAGCCTCTGCCAGGATCCTGGGCACAGTCCATAGCTACAGCTGTAGTCCACAAATCCTGCAGAGGAGTACAGAGGTGCCTGCAACAGACAATGAAAAGATCTAGACAATCATATGGGAATACTACAAAAACCTATACTCTACTAAATTTGAAAACCTAAGAAAAATGGATGAATATCTGCAATCCGGGGGATTACCAAAGGTAAACCAAGAAGAGATTGACAGCATAACAGACCCAAAATATATGAAGAAATTGAAAATGTAATAAGAGACCTCCCAACTAAAAAAAGCCCAGGCCCAGATGGTTTCACAGCAGAATTCTATAAAATACTTAAAGAGGACTTAGAACCATTATTACTCAAACTGTTCAGAAGGATAAAAGCAGACGGAAATTTCCCAAATTCCTTCTATGAAGCCAGCATCACTCTAATACCAAAATCAGTCAAGGATGCAACCAAAAAAGAGAACTATAGACCCATCTCATTAATGAACTCAGATGCAAAAATTCTCAAGAAAATACTTGCAAACTGTATACAGGCCCACATCCAAAAGATTATCCACCATGATCAAGTTAGTTTCATACCAGAGATGCAGAGATGGTTCAACATATAAATCAGTAAATATCATAAAACACATAAATTTACTGATGGACAAAAACCACATGATCATCTCAATTGATGCAGAAAAAACCTTTGACAAAATATGTCATCCCTTCATGATTAAAGTATTGGAGGGAATTAGAATGGAAAGATCATTCTTCAACATAATCAAAGCCATATACAAGAAACCCACAGCCAGAATCATCCTAAATGGAGAAAAGTTAGAAAGATTCCCCATAAAGGTAGGAACCTGGTAAGGCTGCCCCTTGTAGCCACTCCTCTTCAATATAGTGCCTGAAACACTGGCTAGGGCAATAACATAAGAAAAGGAAGTTAAAGGAATACTAATTGGAAAAGAGGAAGCCAAACTATCGCTTTTTGCAGACAATATGGTATTTTACCTAAGGGATGCTAAAAGCTCTTCCAGGAAATTCCTAGAAATGTTTAAGAGTTTCAGCAAACTGGCGTATGCAAAATTAACCTAGAAAAATCAGTAGCCTTTCTTTACACCAACAACAAGCAACTGAAGATGGAATACAAGGAGAACTTGCCACTCACAATAGCATCAAAAACATTAAAATACCTAGGAATAAACCTATCCAAAGACATCAAAGATCTCTACAATGAAACTTATAAACTTCTGAAGAAGGAGATTGAAGAAGACATCAGAAGATGGAAAGAACTCCCATGCTCATGGATTCGAAAAATTAATATAGTAAAAATATCCATTCTACCCAAATTAATATACCAATTCAATGCAATTCCAATTAAAAACCCCAAAACAATCTTCACAGACTTGGAAAAAAAATTCTTAAATTCATATGGAACAAAAAAGACCCTGAATAGCCAAAGCGACCCTGAGTGAAAAGAGCAATACAAGATGAATTTCTATACCAGATATCGAACTATACTACTGGGTTATAGTCATAAAAACAGCCTGGTACTGGCACAAAAACAGACCTGTAGACCAATGGAACAAAACTGAAGATCCAAACTTGAGCACATACAATTTCAGCCACCTCATATTTGACAAGGAGGTTGGTCAAAAAGACTCAGTGGAAGAAAGACAGCATCTTCAGCAAGTGGTGTTGGCAAAACTGGATCACCACTTGTAGAAGAATAAAATTAAACCTCTACCTCTCACCCTGTACAAAAATCAACTCCAAATGGATCAAAGACGTTAATGTGAAACTCAAAACACTGAAGGTGATAGAAGAAAACATTGGCAGCAAATTACAAGACATAGGTGTAGGAAAAGACTTTCTAAATCAGACATCAGCTGCATAGGAAATAAGGCTGACTATTGACAAGTGGGACCTTATTAAACTCATAAGTTTCTGTACAGCAAAAGGAAACAATCAGGGAAATGAAGAGAAAACCCACAGAGTGGGAGGAAAATTCCAGAATATATAAACTACTCAAAAAACAAAGAAGTAAGAAAACAAATGACTCACTCAAAAGAACAAAGACTTCACAAGGGAATTAATAGAGATGGCTGAGAAACATATTAAAAAGTGTTCAATATTGCTAATAATTAAGGAAATGCAAATTAAAACCATTTTAAGATATCATCTCATTCTGATAAGGCTGGCTGGGATCAAGAAAACAAATGATACCAAATGCTGGAGAGAATGTGAGGAAAGGGGAACACTCGCCCACTGCTGGTGGGAATGTAAACTTGAACAACCACTATGAAAAGCAGTATGGAGAACACTTAAAAGACTCAAAATGAGATGGTCTTGCCACCTGACCCAGCCATCCCACTCCTGGGCAGGTACCCACAAAACTCATCTTACCACAGAGATACATGCACAGCCATATTTATTGCAGCTCTCTTCACAATAACAAGGAGCTGGAACCAACCCAAATGCCCCTCAACTGATGAGTGGATAGAGAAAATGTGGTACATCTACACAATGGAGTTTATGCAGCGGTAAAGAAAGATGACCTCATGAGCTTTGCAGGTAAATGGCTGAGCTAGAAGATATCATGCTGAGTGAAGTAACACAGTCCCAGAAAAACAAATGATGAATGTTATCCCTCATCTGTGAATGATAGCACCAATTATCTAATTGTATGGCAAACCGAGCAACGTCAATGTGATCTGAAAACAACTGTGCTCTTATATTGTGAATCCCTTAAAATATAATAAAAAATAAATAAAAGAGACTCAAAATGAGCCTGCCACCTGACCCAGCCATACCACTTCTGAGTATATATCCACCAGACTCTTCCTACCACAGAGATACATATACAGCCATGTTTATTGCAGCTATCTTCATAATAGTGAAAAGCTGGAACCAACCCAAGTGCCCCTCATTGAAGAGTGGATAGAAAAAATGTGGTACATCTACACAATGGAGTTCCATGCAGCGGTAAAGAAAAATGACATCATGAAATTTTCAGGTAAATGGATAGAACTAGAAGATTCTATGCTAAGTGAAGTAACACAGTCCCAGAAAAACAAAAGATGAATGGTATTCCTCATCTGTGGTTGCTAGCTCCAAGTACCTTGTTGTAAGGCAAACTGAGCAATGTTAATGTTAGAGTCCTCATGATCTGAAAACAACTGTGCTTTTATACTGTGAATCCCTAGACAGGTTCTAGAACTAACCTGCCATTTATTTTCAGACCTTGGATTTTTTGTAAATGATAGAGGGTATCTATGCATTTTTTAGAGTAATATAAAATTAAAATGGAAAAATGTGAGTCAAGAAATATAATATGGAAATAGCATACAGTTCGTTTTCAAAAGATACAATTTTAATATAGGTGCAATGTGTCAGGCTGGTGTAACTTAGCTTTTCTGGGTGCTTAACGACCATACTTAATGCCCATACCAATTTGGCTGAGGGACTTAAAGGATAACTTTATTCCTTGCCCTCAGAAGTCAACCAAGTCTTAGGGGACTGTGCATGGGGACATCTCTTGAAATGTCCTGCAACTGTGGGTCACCAGTCTTCCTGTTCAGAAAGGTCTTGGAGATCCACTAATGGGACTTCAGCCAGTATCCAGTCTATAAAGAGGAGTCTGCTCACGCTTCAGAAAAGGAAGCCTGGTCTAGCAAGACATGATTGTGTCCTTGAGTGGATGGAACTGATAAATGAAAACGTGAAAGGAGCCAGGGGCTCCCGCCCCACCAAAAAATATCCCCAAGAGAACCCTGAGGACCAGATCCTCAACTGACCTCAAGAAAACAAAAATCTTGGTTAATCTGGGCTGTGTAGCCTTAAGCATCCAAAAGGAAAGTAAAACCAGAAACAATCAGTAAGACCAGGGAAATTGTACTTCAGATGTAAAACTTGAGATCTTAGTAAAAAAGACAAAAAGAAATAAGAGACAGCACTGTTGTTCAGACTGTCTTCAATTCTTAGTGACAAGTGCATTAAGTCTGTGGCTGCCACTGCTTTTGCCACTCTTCAAATCCATGAGACACAGCTTTTTAACCTTCCAATATGGACTGAAGACTCATGTGTCTCCAAGAATCCTCCAAACCTTCAATGCCAGATGGGGACAACTGAGATGCCCAACCTGTGGACTAAGCAGCTAAGGGGATTTCAGCCTCATCAAAATATAGACTACCATTGTTGGACTACCCAGGTTGTATCATGGAGGCCAGTGCAGGGGGATCAAGACAGGAAGCATGCTTACTGGACTTCATTTGGGGGACCATGGGAAGGAAAGACCCCAGTGTTAAACACAAGGGCAGGATTGATGGATAAGTTTGGGCTGCCAAGGAGGAACCTCCGAGCATTTCCTTAAGGAAACCATGAGATCTTTTAGCAAAAAAAAAATCCTCCAATTCAGGTGATATGAATATGTATATATATATATATATATATATATATATATATATATATATATATATATATATATATATATATATATGGCTATGTATATATTTATGTATATATATTGAAGCAATACAAGTTAGAGAGAACAACAAAAAAACAGAAAAAAACTCTGGAAAGACTCAGAAAAAGATGCAAGACATGTATGGAAGAGTGCAGGGACTCAGGACTCAGGTGGAGTGGGGGACATGGAAAGGGAAGTGACTCCAAGTTCGATTGAAAAAAATGATGTAAGATTTATGGAAAAAGTTTAATAATTAAAAAAAGTATTTCTTTTAGTTAGTATTTTGTAAACTTTCACTTGAAAATGTCTTCTGTAGGGAAATCTGGCTTGAATTTCAGGCTGGATTTCCAACTAGCACTGCATGGCTGAGGGTCTGGCCCTGCCCCAAGGAGGAGCAAGCAGCATGGCCCGTCGCGACCCCCTTCCTCCAGTGAAAGAAGACATGACACGAGAGCGATCTTCCTCGAGCAGTTTATTCGGGCACCCTTACATCCGCTCTTTCCCTTTCCCTTCCCGGTTCACCACCTATAAGGCATGTCACAACCAATCAACTTCCACCACGTGGGTCTCAAGGATAGGATATCTCTATGCAGAACAGAGGGCTTCAGCAAGGCCAAACCAAATAAGGACATGTTTACTGCATGGAGCGCTCACCCCCGTGGGGGTGGGAGGTGGAAACTGGCTCCATCTTTGAGGCGCGGCACTTCGCAGCTCCCAACAATGGCCTAGGTGCGTGATGCTGGGTGGGGCACCAGTGTGCAGTGGCGTGGAGTTGGGGGGCTCATGATTGGTCCTGGGAACTGATGTCATTTGGTTTATAAAAGCAAGCTGTGGCAAGGAGTAAATTTGAATTCATAGTAACATCATCATAGAATTCCCAGCCAGTTATTTTTATTAATTATTGGTGCATACAGGCTAAGGTAGGCCTGCATTTCATTCGAGTGTCCAGTGGGTTGGAAAAAGGTTCCCTTTGCAGACCACCAATCTGGGTAGCTGGTGTTGTGAGTGAGTATTGGCTGAAGGGAGGTGATCAGCCATCAGCCTGAAATTCCTTTCCAGGCTCTGGGGAGGTGAGAAGTCACGGCCAAGAGTGGAACATGTGTCTTGTGGGTCCAGGCTAAGAGCCTAAATTGGAGTTACCACTTAGGTTGGGCTACAGGAAGTAGCTGGCTGGTCTCTGCACTGAGTGGCCGCTCCCCACAGTGTCCGAAAAGTAGGCACTGTGTCCCCATCCCCCTTAGCAGAGCCGTGTGGTCCCTGTTCAGCATAAAAAGGAACGCTTCCTACAGTCTTCATTTTGCCAGGTATGGTGGTGCATGCCTTTAATCCCGCACTCTGGAGGGAGAGGCAGGTAGACGTCTGTGAGTTCAGGGCCAGCCAAGACAGCCAGATGTACAGGGCGACCCTGTCTCAAAAAGACCAATAAATGTCTTCATTTTAACCATGTCCTGGAATGAAAACTGTACAGTATACAGAATTTTATGTGGACAGCAATTTACCCTCTGATGGTATTTCCCATTCTAATGGGTTTTGTGGTTACCATGAGAAAGTCAGCATCTAGCAGAATTGTTCTAAGTTTATTTCTCTTTGTCTCCCTAATTTTAAGAATTTTTGCCTTCTTGGTGTTTTGCATTTTTTACTATAACCTGTCTGTGCTGGTTAATATTGTCAACATGACAGGTTTTAGAACCACCCATGAAACAAGCCTCTGGATAAACCTACCCTATGGTTATATAGATTAGCTTAGGCTCTGAGCATGCCTGATAAGGCTAACAGAAATTGGAAGGTCCACCCTAAGTGTGGGCTAGATAAGGAAGTCTGAGGAAGGAGCTTTGCTTTGTGGCTGCCTGCCCTCACTTCTGATGATTTATACACCTACTCTGTTGCTGCTCCTGCTGATGCCACCCTCCTTTGCTGATATCAGAATCTAGCTTCTTTAGCCTTCCAAAGTGGACTCACAACTAGTGAATACTAGGAATCTCCCAGGCCTACAGAGCCAGACTGGGACTATAGACCTAGCATCTAACCTATGTACTGAGCAGCTACAAAGTTCTCAATGTCTGCAATGTAAGGAAGGGCATTGTTAAACTATGGAGCCCATATTGTGTAAACTAATATGATAAATGTCTTTTATTATGCATTTGTTCTCTTGTTTCTGTTCCTCTAGAGAAATCTCATTAATGCAGTGTCGAAATAAAAAAATACTTTTATCTAGTTGGGTTTTCTTTATGCTTCTTCAGTTTGATAATTCTTATATTTAATCAATCTGAAAATTTCCCTATTTCCTTGGATATTTTCTAATTTCCCCCTTATTATTTCTTTCTTGGAAGTCTAGTTAGATGTTTGAAAATCAAATTTATTTGCAAGACTCATAATATCTCTATTTTTCACCTTTTTTTCCAATACTTATTTGACTTTTTTTGATCAATGGTCCATTTAAAAGTTTGTTTTCAGCTATCTCTAACCTAGCCATGTGAAACTGTTTCTGCACTCAACTTCAATTACCAGATTGATTTCATTTCTAAGAGTTTGATTACATACTTTCATCACTGATACTGCTTAATATTTTTTATTGGCTTTTTAAATAAATATTTATTTTTATTTTTATTTATATGAATGTGCAGGTGACCTTGGAGGCCAGAAGAGGGTGTTAGTCCCCTGAAGCTGTAGTTACAGTTGGTTATGAGCCCAATGTAAGTTTTAGGAGGTCAACTTGGGGTCTCTGGAAAGCAGCATGTGCTCTTAACTGCCGAGACATCTATCCAGCTCACTGTATTGTCTCTTATTATTTTCAGATATTTTGAGCATATTTTGAGCATATTTTGACTCATTGATAATTTTAATGTAGTGTTTTTCCTCTGCAGAGCTAGGGATAAAACTCAGGGTCTTGCATATGCTAGGCAAGTGTTCAACCACTGACCTACATACTGATACTGTACTCTTTAATAGTTCTGAAATATTACACTCTGGGAGAATTTAATCCCTCTTTCTATGTTTTCCCTTGCACGATTTCCATATTTAGGAAGGGATTTGTGGTTGAAATTTTTTATTGAATTTTTGTGATTTTTATACAACATAATTTGATGGTATTTAATCTCCTCTCCTTTATGTACATCCCTCAACTCTCCCCACCACAGCTAATCCAATTCAATGCATTCCTCTATGTATTCAATATGGCCTATGAGTCTCCAATTCAATGCATTCCGGTATGTATTCAATAAGGCCTAAGGAGTCTGATTTGTGTCCCACATGCCCCTCAGCATGGGTCCATCCATTCAATCCTGGTCAACCTACCAGGAGTCCCATCCCTGTAGGAGACTGTCTCTCACCCTCCCAGCAGCCATCAGTTGACAAAAGTTCCTTAGATTGGAATGGAAATTTTATGCTCTTCCCTATGTCTATGCTGGGGTTTTGTCTGATTTGAGGTTGCATGAGACACGTGCACACTTTCACCATTGCTGTGAATTCATATATGTCTAACTGACCAACTGTCTGGAAATCTCCTTGAGGTCATTCACCACCTCAGCTCTTAAGATCTTTCCACCCTTCTTCCAGAATGATCCCTGGTCCTTGGGAGGCAGAAGTTTGAAAATGGTTTCCTTTTCAGGGTTGAGCACTCTACAGCCTCTTTCTTGTTCTCTGCACATTGGTCAGTTGTAAGTTTCTGTATTAATCACAATCTACTTCATGATGAAAAGTTTCTGGCAAGAGTTGAAAGATGCAAGTCATCTTATGTTAAGAGTTTGCATTGTAGATTTGTCTCTTAAGGCTAAGCATTTCACAGACAATTACTCTTGGTCTTTGACCAACTGTGAAAAATGTGTGAGTTTCTCACTATTGCAAAACCAAGCTTCTTTGATGAGTGGTGAGACGTACATATATCTGTAAATATAAGTAAATATATTTAGAATGCAGCAAGAAATTACATCTTTTATTTTTGTTTTGTGTGAACTCCCTTAATCTGTATCTGGAGGGAACAGACTGTGGTGTATACCTCTGTAGAGGATGCATACCTGTTTTTCTCTGATATTCTGGACACCATAAACTTAACAATGCTTAAAAAGGACAATTCTCACTTCATATATTCGTGATAACCCCTGCCCACCTAGGGAAAAAAATAAGACTGGTTAAAAGTCTCCATTTGCTAATGGATAGGTTTCTTTTTTAGCTCATATTAGCCAAGGACAAAAGCTTTCAAGCCTCTGACATTCTATATTATTCTCAAATCCATCACTGCACCTCAGGAGAGTCCAAGGTCTAACCTCCTTTCTCATATTAGGAATTAAAAAAAAAGCCGTTGCTAAAAATGGCAAAGCAATCTGCTCTCAATTACATGTCAAAAGAGTAGTCATTTCCTTGTTGAGTACTGGCCACTTTCCTTTTCTTTAAAATTCCACTATTATATCTGTTTTTTAAGTCAAGTGCATTTCGGTGTTCGGCAGTAACATGCTTCTCCAACTACTTGGATTACATGTTGTTATAATCCTAACCCATCACAGTCATAGTTTCACAGTTATATTTAAATTAGACAAGAAGAACGTATTCTCTTTGAGTAGTCTATGACCCAACACCATCATTTTTCAGTTAATCATCCTCTTTGGTGTATTCTAGTTATCCTTTCTTTTATTTTGTGTAATTTATCTCTTTATTCTCACTTTGTACCTCATTATGTATTCTCTTAATGATCATTTATTCACTCTTGAAGTCTTTGAGGTCCATTCTTCCATCTTCAGATGATCTTGTAAAATATGCAATATTATTTGCATGCATTTTTAATAGACATTAATTCTACTCTACTGTGGATTTGCTTCTTACTTTCAGTTCCTTAACCCAAGCAATGTTCTTATGACCAATCATGTTGGGATATGAGCATGTATGTTTTGAGTTCTTTTATGGTATGTTATAGTGATCAAGCTTTATTAGTGGCTCTTGATTTTTTGTTGTCCCAACTAATATTGGAGTAAATATTTTAGTATGTGACTTTCAGTAAAAAACATTAAGAATTCCCCAGAAGCATATGCCTATGAGAGGAATTCCAGGGCTATATTTCATTTGCTTTGTCAATTTAAGAACTGCAGATAGATCATCTTTGCAGAACACCAATCTGTATTCCCACAGCGTGTCCCTATCTCTCCACTAGATCTGAGAAAGCAACTGATCTTCAGCTTTCTCACTTTTGTGATTTGTGCAATAACTGACATATAGCCCTCAACATTTAAAAAGTATCTGCAATAAAGCTTAGACCATGAAAAACTGGCGAAGCAATTTCTAAATATTTGAATGACCTAATAACAATGTTCCAATTTATATGAAATGAAAATGGAGAGCAGGCATTAATGCAGTTCTTTCTCTTTTATGCTTTATCATTTTGTTTTAGAGCCTACCCTAATGTGGGAAATTACCATTACTATTGCCGTCCTTTGACTATTGGATTTCTCAAGAGTGAATTATTGACACAACAAAAATCTATTTCATATTATATGCTGCTAAAGAGTAGTCTGCAGCCAATAATTCGACTCACTTTTCAAATCCCTCCTGTTTCCTACTTATCTTTATGTATCATTATGATGATTTGGTTCTTCACAGAACTTTGTTTCCTTTCCAAAACCAAGTACATTGTTGATGAGATTGCACTGTTTCATAAGAAGTATTTTAAATTCAGTTTATTAAAAATATAACCTTTAGTCTGTACAGAATCTTTTGAAATATTGTATTTTAGAAAATTGTAGTTTCTGTTGGCAATGCTATTTTTTTCTCTATATTGGTACAGCATGTCTTACCTTTAGGATAATAAACAAAAATATATTGTTTCATAAGGATCTTATTGTTGCTCCGAACTGATGTTTAATATGAGGTTCTTTATTCAAATACCTCATCTGGTAAAATTTGAGAAAAATTCTTTTCAACAATAGTTGATGATTTTAAGGTGAAAAGAAATATTTAAAGAAATAGCATTTACTTCTCCCTTCTATTTTCCTAAGATACATCTTTGTTTCTGGATAGACTTTCTCTTCACCACTGCTGTAGTCATCATCAATTTTACAACGCTTGTCAAAAGCAAATATATCATGATACCTTACTCTGTTATATACAATGTATTTTCAGGGCTTCTCATAAAAACAAACCAATCTGTATCCTAGTGTGACACAGTATAGCAATAGTTTATTCTCATTCAAACAAATAGATTATTTCTGTTGGTAAAATATGTTATTGGTCACTACTCTAGTCTAGATTCATGGTTACAGAAAATTACCTCAGCAAAGACCTGGTGTGGCTCCAGGCAAGTGAGAGAGAGCTCCAGAAGCCCCTCTCCCAAGTGGAAAGAGGCCCTGCAGCAGCAACACTCAAGACTCCCTACCCACTAGCTGGGGAACATCTGGGGCCCCTCCCTCTGCTGGAAGCTAGCCTTTCCTGCCCCTGAACTTAGATTCAGCTGTTAGCAACCAGCCCCTGAGAGCTGGTAAGCAAACCTCAAGTCGTGTCATGGTTGGGTGAGTACAACTCTCACAGTGAGCTTATGGGGCTAAACTCTACCCAGTGGTGAGAGTACCCAACTGTGCTGCAGTAGAAGTAGTATTCTAGATTCCTTACCCACTAGCTGCAGAACACATGGGGCCCTTCCTCTGTCTCAATACTAGGCTTTCCTACCCCTAGACCCAGATCCAGACTTTTGCAATCAGCCTTGGAGAGCATATAGGCAAACCCCACATGGTGCAGGGTTCAAGCCTACTTGATTGTTACATGTCTTGAGCCTCTGGAGGAGATCCTGACTAGCTGGGCAAGAATTAGCTGGTCTGTCCAGAACAAAATCAGACGTGAAAACCTGAAGCCTATGCCAACCAGACTTTCATATCTAATAAGAAGACAATGAAAGCATATGAAGAATACAGGCAAACTCAGTCTTATTCAACTACGAAAGACTTGAGCTCCATGTGAGAATCACAAACAACAAAAGAAATCCACATGCCAGAACCACAATGAAAAAAAAAATGAAAAATCCAAATAATAAGTCTCTGCTAAATACTACCAATCCTGTAGAAGACTACAACAATGAGGACCCCTTAAATGTAACCCAGGACACAGACCTTAACAGAGCTATCATAAACATGATCAACAATTTCAAGGAATTTAAAGTACATACAAACAAATCAAAGAACTAAAAGAAGATAGGGATAAACTAAAAGAAGATAATGATAAACTTCAGAACAAATTCACAAAAGATATAGAAATACTGAAGAAAGCTTAGGCTGAAATGAAAAAGAAGTGGAACACTCAACAAACCATCTGGAAAGGACAGGAGAAAGCCTCAGTAACAGAACAAATGAAGTAGAAAATAGAATATCAAGAATGGAAGATTACATGGAAGAAATGGACTGCTCAAGCAAAGATTATGAAAAAAATTTTAAAACATAAAAATGGAATATTCAAGAAATGTGGGACACCATAAAAAGACAAAAACTATGAATCATAGGTATAGAGGAAGGAGAACGACCTCAGGATTATGGTATTGGCCAGATCTTCAACTGGATTGTAGAAGAAAATTTCCCCAAGTTAAGGAAAGATGTACACATAGAAATATAAGAACAAGGAACACCAAATAGATAGGACCAGAAAAGAACTTCCTCGTGCTATAGCATAGGAAAAACACTAGATGCTCAAAACAAAGAGTAAATACTGAAAGTTTTAGGAGAGCCACTTCGAAAAAAAATTATATATCTAATATATTTATATTTTACATATATATTATCTATATATATATATAAAAAAAAAAAAAAAAAAAAAAAAAAAAAAAAAAAAAAAAAAGAGCACAGTTGTTTTGCCTGTCTTACTGGCAAGTACAGCTACCTGGAGGCTGCCACTGCTTTCGCCATCCTTCAAAGACAAGAGACACAGCTTTTTAACCTTCCAATATGGACTGAATACTCATGTCTCTCTAAGAATCTTCCAAACCTTCAGTGCCAGATGGGGATTGCTAAGACATCCAGCTTGTAGACTGAGCTACTACCGGGGGGTTTCAGCCTCTTCAGAGTATTGATTGCCATTGTTGGAGTACCCAGGCTGTATCACGGAGACCAGTACAGGAGGATCAAGAAAGGATTTAGTGCTTACTGGAACTCATTTGGTGACCATGGGAAGGGAAAACCCCAGTGTGGAGCTCAAGAGCAGGACTGATGGTTGTTTGGGCTTGCCAAGGAGGAGCCTTCAAACATGACATCTCTCAGCCTAATAAAGAAAAAAAAGAAAGAAATCATAAACTGAAGATGCTAAAAGATATATGTGGCATCCATATATGTTTGGAGTTATGCAGATTGGAAGGAACAACAACAACAACAGCAAAATAAAAAAAAAAAAACTGGGTCAAAGAACTGACTGAAATGGTGAACTTCTGCTCAAAATGGTAAACTTCTGTATCAAAAATTTTAAAAGAGACAGAGACAAAAATGAAAAACATGTTTGTCAGAATGCATGAGCTTTGGTGAGGTGGGGAGGGGCAAGGAAGGGGGAATGGGCCTAGGCTTGATTGGAAATTTTGTATGAAATGCACAAAACTTCTATAAAAATTGGCTTTAAAAAAAGAATATAATTTCTATTGAGCATTGCAAAGAAATTTCTCCAAAATCTGCAAAATATTGAGGGACAGAACAAATCTCAACAAATATAAAATAATTGAAATTATCCCATGCATTCTATCACACCACAGTGCAACAAAACTTAATATCAACACAAGAAGCCATATTAAATACATGAACTCATGTATATTAAACAACACACACTTGAATAAGAATGGGTCAGTGGATAAATTAGGAAAAAAATAAAAGTATTACTGGAATTAAATAAAAAGGACAATACAACAAAACAAAACCTCTGGGATACTTTAAAAGGAGTCTTAAGATGGAAATTTATAGCTCTAAATGCCCTCATTAGAAAAACGGAAAGAACACAAACAACCTAACATTGCCACTCAAAACACTTGGGAGGCAACATCAAATGAATCCTAAACCTAACAAGAAGACAAGAAGAAATAAGAAAAATCAGAGCAGAGCTTAATGAAATACAAACAAAGAAGACAATACAGAGAATCAATGAGAAAAAGAGCTGGTTCTTTGAAAAGATAAACAAGATATATAGATCCTTAGCCAATTTAACCAAAACAAAGAAAGAGCATCTCCAAATCAACAAAATTAGAGATGAAAGGGGAAACCTCACAAGAGATAGTGAAAAGATTCAATCATATGGTGATACGTAAAAACCTATACTTTACTAAATTTGAAAACCTAAGAGAAATGGATAAATATCTGAAATCATGGAAATAAACAAAGCTTAACCAAGAAGAGATAAACAGCTTAAACAGACCCATAATATATGAGGGAATTGAAACTGTATAAAAAAATCCCAACTAAAAACAGCCCAGACCCAGGTGGATTTATGGCAGAATTCTATAAGGCATTTAAAGAAGACATACAACCATTATTACTCAAATTGTTCAAAAAGAAAGAAACAGAGGGAAATCTCGAAAATTCCTTCTATGAACCCAGCATCACTCTAATACCAAAACTAGGGAAGGATACAACCAAAAAAGAAAACTATAGAGCCATTTCATTAATGAACATAGATGCAAAATTCTCAAAAAAATACTTGCAAACCACATACAAACACACATCAAAAGGTCATCCACCATGATCAGGTCTGATTTATTCCAGAGATACAGAGATGGTTCAATATACATAAATCAATAAATGTTTTAAATCATATAAATGGACTAAAGGACAAAAACCACATGGTCATCTCAATTGATGCAGAAAAGACATTTGATAAAATTCAACACACCTTTATGTTTAAAGTACTAGAAGGAATTGGACTGCAGGGAACATACCTCAACATAATTAAAGCTATATACAACAAACCCATAACCAACATCATTCTAGATAGAGAAAAATGAGAAGCAATCCCTGTAAAGTCAGGAACCTGGCAAGGCTGTCCACTATCTCCACTCCTTTTCAATATAATGCTTGAAACTCTTGCTAGAGCAATAAGACAATAAAAGGAAATTAAGAGAGTACTAATTGGAGAAGACAAGATCAGACTATCCTTTTTGGCAGATAACATGATAGTATACCTACATGATGCCAAAAATTCCACCAAAAAACTCCTAGAAATGATTAACAGTTTCAGTAAAGTGACAGGTTACAAAATTAATCTACAAAAATCAGTAGACTTTCTATATGCTAATAACAAGCAATTGGAGATGGTGTTCATGGAAACCATGCCATCCACAGTAACCTCAAAAAATATTTCAGAACAAACTTGACAAAGACATTAAAGATCTCTACAATGAAAAATTTTAAATCTTTGATGGAGATTCAGAAAGACACAAGAAGATGAAAAGACCTCCCATGCTCATGGATTGAAAAGAATTAATATAGTGAAAATTACCACCCTACCCAATGTATTATATACATTCAATGCAATCCCAATCAAAATCCCCATGACTTTCTTCACATAATTAGAAAAAAAAATCTTAAAATTTATGTGGAAATACAAAAAACCCTGGATAGCCAAAGCAAACACAAAGTAAAAAAAGTAATTCAGAGGGGACTACTATGCCAGATTTCAAATTATATTACAGAGCTCTAGTCATAAAAATAGCATGGTACTGGCACAAATATAGACCCATAGATCAATGGAATAAAATTGAAGGCTCAAACTTGAGTACGTGCAATTTCAACCACCTGAAAGGGGCAAGAACACGAAACAGAGGAAAGGCAGTATCTTTAGCAAATGGTGCTCACAAAATTGGATCACCACTTGTAGAAGAATGAAGCACAAATGTAAACTGTAATTGGATCGAAGACCTCAAAACCTGAAACTGAAAATGTTAGTAGAAAACATTGCCAGTAACCTACAAGATATAGGTGTAAGAAAAGACTTTTTAAATCAGACAGCAGTTGTGCAGGAAATAAGGTCAACTGTCAACAAGTGGGACCTCATTAAACTAAAAAGATTCTGTACAGCAAAAGAAACAAAGAAGTGAAGAGAAAACCCACAAAGTGGGAGGAGCTCTTCAACAGTGACACATCTGACATAGGTTTAACATTCAGAGTATATAAACTACTCAAAAACAAAGGACCAAGGAAACAGATGACCCAAATAAAAGATGGGGTAAAGATATGAACAGAGACATCTCAAGAGGAGAAGTAAAAATGGCTAAGGAACATCTTAAAAAGTGTTCAACATCATTAGCAAGGAACTAGAACTTAAAACCACTTTAACATTTCATTTTATACCAGTAGTACTGACTATAGCCACGAAAACATGGTTCTAAATGTTGGAGAGGTTGTGGGGAAAGGGGAAGATGTTTACTGCTGGTGGGATTGTAAACTCTTGCAACCCCTATGGAAAGTAGTATGGAGAACTCTTCAAAGAATAAAAACGTACCTACCATTTGACAAAGTTATACCACTCCTGGGTGTATACCCAAAGGATTCCTTCTAAAGCAGAGATAAGTGCACAAC
The DNA here is from genome assembly GCA_009823505.1 of Rhizomys pruinosus. Taxonomy (NCBI): domain Eukaryota; kingdom Metazoa; phylum Chordata; class Mammalia; order Rodentia; family Spalacidae; genus Rhizomys; species Rhizomys pruinosus. Next base: position 789,797 of record VZQC01005157.1, on the reverse strand, counting down.
CATGTTTACTGTAGCTCTTTTCACAATAGCGAAGAGCTGGAAACAACCCAAGTAGAGTTCCTCAAGTGATGAGTGGATAATGAAAATGGGGTACATTTATACAATGGAGTTCAATGCAGCAGTAAAGGAAGATGAGATCATGAAATTTGAAGGTAAATGGATGAACTAGAAGCTAAGTAAAGTAACAGTCTCAGAAAAACAAACTATATATGGGTATCCCTCATTTGTAGATCCTAACACCAAATCCTCAAGTTCTCTGTAATTTTTGGTATATGTGTGGAGTGTACATATGCATATTTTGGAGTAATATAAAATTAAAGAGAACACAAACAAACATAAAAAAGACTTGTTCAAAGTACTGACCAAAACAGTAAACTCTGCATCAAAAAGTGCTAAAAGACTAAGAAAAAGATGCAACACAGGACTTAACATGTATGGAAGAATACATGAGCTTTGGGGGGGGGGTCATGGATGGAGAAATGGGTCAAAATTTGATTGAGAAATGTATGAAATGCACAAAAGGTTAATAAAAAATAAGAAAAAAGGAAATTACTTCAATATAACAAATAGATTTAATTAAAATATACTTAATACCAAAAGATAAAAACTCAGTGTTTTAAACTAATTCGGATCATTTCCCTCCTGATAGTAAATTTGTGCCTCTGTTTACCCTGACTTTGGGCATCTGAGTGGTGTGTAACTGGAAAAAAGACTCTTCTCATTATTTTCTTTTGAGAATATTATATAAGTGGTCCTGTGTCATTCTGAGTGTGCCAGAAGATAGGTATGTTTAGCTTGTCCCAGTAATGATGACTTTCCTGTTGATCACTTGGTTCGGATGGAATCTCCCATGTTTTTTCAAAGTAAAGTTACAATTTCTTGACTGAGTTGCTATTATTATCATCATTATTATTATTATTATTATTAGTGTTGGGAGAAAATATGCATGCCTTGACACATGGGTGGAGGCAAGAGGATTTCCTTGTAGAATCAGTTCTATCCTTTCACTTTTACGTGGGTTCCAAGGGTGACATAGCAACCATCTTTTCTTTATTTTTTTTAAATTTTTTTAAATTTTATTTATTTCTGTATGTGTATGAATGTACTGTCTGCATGCAAGTCTGTGCACCCGTGTCGTGCAATGCCGCGGAGGTCAGAAGAGGGTCTCGGATTCCCCTGGAACTGGAGTTCTCCTGGAATTGGAGTTTCAGACGGTTCTCGGCCGCCATGTGGGTGCTGGGGATCGAACCCGGGTCCTCTGGAAGAGCAGTTGGTGCTCTTAACTGCTAGGCCATCTCTCCAGCCCAGCAACCATCTTTTCACACTGAATAATCTTACTGGCCCATGACGAACTTTTTTTAATAAATAAAATTTTCATTTCCTTAAGAAGTTCAACATAGCAGCAATTTATTATCCTTTATGCAAATTGTTGAGGAATGCTAAATTATTTTAAGACCCTTAATCCAGGTTAATAGCAAAGACTGTCCAATAATTTCTTATTTTTTAAATTACATTTATTTTGTTTATATATGTATAAACACATGTCCCACAGTGCCCATGAGAAGGTCAGAGGACAACTGTCAGGAGTCAGTTTTCTCCTTCCACCATTTTAGGTTCTTGAATTCATCAAACCCAGGTCTCAGGCTGGTCAGGGAGCATATTTACTTGCTTACTGAGCCATTTCATCAGCCCAATTTCTGATTTTATTAAGTTTCATATCAAGGTAATGCTGGCTTCAGTGATGAATTTTAAATATTTTATTCTTTGGCATTTTCTTAGACTAAAATATTTTATACATGATGCTGACTTAATTTTGTCTTGGTTTTCAATTTGGGTAGGGTGTAGGAAGAGCATCATAATATTAATTGATTTATCTTTTAATGTCTGTAAGGTCTGTTGCAAAACCCTTCCTTCCATTCTTCTGTGTTGATTATTTCCCTGTTTTCATTCATTTTCTTGATTGATCTTCCTGTGTACTTACCATTTGTTCTTTTGAACAAACAGTTTTAAAGGACTGGATATTTAACTCAGTTGGCAGGGTGCATGCCCAACATACACAAAGCCCTGTGTTCAACCCCCAGCACCACATAAACCAGACTGTGGTGGTAAACACCTGCAACCCCAGAATGCCAGAGAAGGATCAGAAATTCAAGATCATACTAGGCTCCATAGGAAATTTGAGACCAGCTTGGGATGTATGAAATCTTATCTTTTACAAAGACCTATCCGTTTGGTAATTTTCTCTATTTTTAAATTATTATTGTTTCAGTTTTATTAAATTATATTTGTTTATCTTTTTCATTATACTATATTGACGTTTTCATTACTTTATTTTTGCTAACTTCTTTAGATGGATATACATAGTCAATTTTTCAGAGTTTCTCTTCAGATATGTACATAAAATGTAAATATCAGCTTTTCTCTCTTGATAGCTTTAGATCCATAACACAAATGTTCACCTATTTTCATTTCATTATATTTCAACTCAAAAAAATTTCCATTCTTTATTAATATTTTTTAATTATGAGTTTTTTATTTTTCAAATTTTGGTAGTTTTCAAATTATTGAAAGCTACTAATTTGAAACTTAATTTGGTTAGAGATTATACAGACAAAACATACTGTTTTTTTTCCGTGATTCTTAAATGCTTGAGTGCCATACTTTTTATTACATCCTTATGTGTTTTAAACAGTATATAACTGGCACAAATTCCCTAATTTGATTATTTTTGGTTATTTAGAGAATTTGATCTTTATTGTAAATTTAATTAAGTATTGATATTTGGTTTTTAAACTCACTAGCTTAATGTTTTATTCTATTTCTCCCAACTTTTCTGATTTTTGGTCTCATTTCCTAACCGTTTTGTTTTATCAAATATTTTTGTTTCAATATTTTCGTTTTTAGACACATTCACTTATTTTTTTTAAAATTACGGATACTCATCCTTACATTGGTCCTATAGATATCACTCTTTCTATTTATACAAATTAATATTTATTGATAATGCAAGTTTGTTAAGGAAATAATATTCCAATTCTACTTTAATCTTATCATGCATTTTGACTAAATACCACAATGCGTTAACATTAACACATAAATATTGTGTTTTGCATCAGTATTGACTTAACCTTATTCTAAAATAGACCACTTACATTCTTATTCTTTCCTGCCTGCACATCCATTCCTCCCTTTCAGATAAACACTTAGTAGCCTTTTAATAAGGTTCTGCTAGAATTAAATATTTTTTCATTTGTCTTTGTAAGGAAACTTCTTTTGCTCCCATTTGTTTTAAGCAATATTCTCATTAAGGGAAGAATTATAATAACAATTCTGTTCATCAGTTTAAATTGTCAAATCTGTCTCTTCTGGTTTCCATAAATTTAGGTAAGGTGTAATTAAATAATTGTGAAATTTCTCCTTTGAAAGTAATCTGCCTTTTTTTCCCCTGATCCTCCTGTTTTCTCTGATCAGTTTTCAACAAATTTATCGTCATATGCTTGAGTGTGTTTTCTATTCTCATTCTGTTTGAATTTCATAGTGTTTGTTACATGGGAATCTACAGTTTCATGTTTTTCATCAGCTTTGAGTATTTTTACTCTTGTTCCTTCCTCTGTGTCATGTGTGTAGATTATGTACTGTGTGCTTCTTATTCTTTCAATATTTTAATCCCTTATGAATATTTTTAACGTATTAAGTTTTTAACAGTCCATAATCTTCTCTTCTGAACCTCTTTTGTAGCCAGTTAATATAGAAGTCAATCACATTAAAGCAATCAAAGATTTAGTTAATTATAACTGTGTTAATATGTGGCTTTTCTAACATGGTGCATGCTCTTTCCAGAGTCAAAATCAAATGCCTAGAAAGTTTGTAACAAGTATTTTTATCGCTCATCTCAAACAGAACTAAAATGCTGTACCTCTAAGCATCTGCTTCTTTTGGTTTCAAGGCTTTCCACCTACATTGCATATGCATTAACGAATGAGTCAAAGCAAAAAGCACCCCAGAATAACACACTTAACTTTCCCTTCCTCTGGAATTCTGAAACTGTAATATCAGTTCCCTTGATAGTTTTCTGATGTTTTCAAACAATTTAAAAATTTTATCTGGGTTTGTTTTCACTCTCAGTGGGAGGGTGGTCATCTGTAGCCTCTTTCTTCTCAGCACCAAGTATAAAGTTGTGAATATTTTATAAACCTATATTTATAATAACTCCATATAGCTTTTTGTTATGAGCCCGAAAATCAGAAAAAAAAAATCATTCTTTCCACTCAATTCCTACAAACAGTGATTAAAAACACTGAGTGGGAAGCTGTTAGAATGAACCTCCATCATGACTTTGGACGTTACCATATTTTTTTTTCTTGGTATTTTCGAGACAGGGTCTTCCTGTTGCCCCAGCTGTCCTGGAACTCACTCTGTAGACCTGTCTGGCCTTGAACTCACAAAGATCTGCCTGCCTCTGCCTCACAAGTGCTAGGATTAATGGCATGCACCACCATGCCTGGCTGTCATATTTTTGCTTCACTTTTCTCATTTATAAGATGTAGATATTATTTGTGCTTCTGTCATGGTGTTGTTATCATCATTGAATAAGACAGTATCTGTGGGCAGTATGATATGCATTTCCTAGGTATTATTTGTGATTATATTTCCTAATAGGAAGAAAGATCTTCTCCATCTTTGTTTATTTACAAGCTTTAAGATATTCTCACACAGTGTAACTGTTCATTATATTACTAAATTAATGAATGAGGGTAAAATTCATTGTATGTATCCTAACTGGTTAATTCAGTGAAGTGAAATGGTACTTGGTTTCAAAAGTTCATTACAAGAAAAACTTTCCAAATGAGAATTGGATCTGAGATTTTCCTTTCCTTGTGAATATATTTTTTTTAGCATTTTGAAAGGAGAATTTTATTTTCATCTTGAAGTTTAAGTAAAGGAAACTAACAATGCAAAACTTATGAAAGTATACAACACACTACAAAGGTAAGTCTAGTTAGAGTTGGAATAAGCTTATACTGGGATGGTGAAAGAATTTTATCCCTAATGTAAAAAGTCAAATGACAGAACATTTAAAATCATCAAAGCTACTGTGACTTTTCAATGGATGAAGGAGAGGAGAAACCTTAAGGCCTGGATGGAGTTCAAGTTGCTGTCAGCTTAAAATGGACTGTTTACAGATTTTTTTAAATTGTGGCAATCTTCTTGGGAACAACAAAAAGCACAAGCCTGTGATAGATTTCTAACTAAAGCGAGAGACAATTCAAAGCATATCATAAACAATCATCAGATCATCCAGGAAGAGAACCATTGAAGAAAGAAATGAAAAAATAAAGAAATGAAGAAAATAAAGAAATGCCAAAAATCAACTAGAAAAATTATGATAGTGAATCATTTTCAATAACAACCTTGAATGTAAATGTATTCAACTATCAAATTAAAAGGTGTAAGGCAGCTAAATGGATAATAGTTTCAACAACAGAGTCATCTACCATGTAGCTGAACATAAAAATTTTAGAGATATGTGCACTAACTATAAATAGGTGGAAAAAGATACCTCATGAAAACTGAAACAGAAAGAGAACAGATAACTATACTTAGACAAATAGAAGTTAAAGAAACAAAATAATCACAAGATAAACAAGTTGATTCATCAAAAGGATAAAACTATTGGAGACACACACATTTATTGCACACAAAACATACATACATATATACATATACATACATATATATGTATGTACGTAGTGTGTGCATCAATATCAGGTCACCTAAATACAGAAAAACAAAAATTAAAAAAACTGACAAGATAAATAGGGAGCAATATAATAATAATAATAATAATAATAATAATAATGGTCTTAAATAGCCTAACATCAATGTAATGTATAATTATCCTGACAGAAAACCAATAAAGAAACAGTAAACTTGAAAAAAAATCAGTGCACTAAATAGACCTGATAAATATAGGACATCTCATCCAATGAGCGCAGAAAGGCCTTGTTGTTGTTGTTTTGTTTTGTTTTGTTTCATTTTGTTTTAAGACAGGGTTTCGCCAGGCGTGGTGGCGCACACCTTTAATTCTAGCACTTGGGAGGCAGAGGCAGGCAGATCTTTGTGAGTTCAAGGCCAGCCTGGTCTACATACAGAGTGAGTTCCAGGATAGCTGGGGCTATAAGGAGACCCTGACTCAAAAAGACCAAAAAATAAATAAAAATAAAATAAAATGGGAAAACACAGCACCTTCTCAAATTTCTCAGAAGCATTACTTTCATGGCTTTTTGCTTATTTTGAGACAAGGCCTTTTAGATATTCCAGGTCAGAACTCTTTACATAGCTCAGGCTATCCTCAAACTTACGACCCTCCTGCCTCTGCCCCAGCCTCAGCCTCAGCCTACTTAGTGTTGGAATTACAGGGGTGTGCTACCATGCTAGAACCACATTTTTTTTTTTTTTNATGAACTAGAAGCTAAGTAAAGTAACAGTCTCAGGAAAACAAACTATATATGGGTATCCCTCATTTGTAGATTCTAAAACCCCAACCTCAAGTTCTCTGTATATTTTTGAGTATATGTGTGGAGTGTATAAATATGCATATTTTGGCAGTAGTTATATAAAATTAAAGAGAACACAAAAGAGAGAGAGAAAAAAAAAAAAAAAAAAAGTACTGACCAAAACAGTAAACTCTGCAACAAAAAGGTGCTAAAAGACTAAGGAAAAAGGAAGCCAACAGGGACTAACATGTATGGAAGAATACTTGAGCTTTGGGGGGGTTCATGGATGGAGAAGGAAAGAAGAAAGGGTCAAAATTTGATTGAGAAATTGTATGAAATGCACAAAAAGGTATTAATAAAGAAATAAGAAAAAAGGAAATTACTTCAATATAAACAAATATGATTTTAATTAAAAATACTTAATACCAAGATAAAAATAACTCAGTGTAAAAAAAACTTTTTAATTCGGATCATTTCCCTCCTGATAGTAAATTTGTGCCTCTGTTTACCCTGACTTTGGGCATCTGAGTGGTGTGTAACTGGAAAAAGGGACTCTTCTCATTATTTTTCTTTTTGAGATATTATATAAGTGGTCCTGTGTCATTCTGAGTGTGCCAGAAGATAGGTATGTTTAGCTTGTCCCAGTAATGATGACTTTCCTGTTGATCACTTGGTTCGGATGGAATCTCCCATGTTTTTTCAAAGTAAAGTTACAATTTCTTGACTGAGTTGTCTATTATTATCATCATTCATTCATTATTAATTGGTATTATTATGTGTTGGGGAGAAAATATGCATGCCTTGACACAATGGGTGGAGGCATAGAGGATTTCGCTTGTAGAATCAGTTCTATTCGCTTTGTCATTTTTAACGTGGGTTCCAAGGGATCGAACATAAGGGCAATCCATAAAGCTTTTTCTTTTATTTTTTTTTAAATTTTATTTATAATTTTATTATTTCTGTATGTGTATGAATGTACTGTCTTGCATGCGAAGTCTGTGCACCCGGTTTCGGTGTTTCGTGCACCATGAGCCTGCGGGAAGGTCCAGAGAGGAGGTAGTGCGGATTCCCAGTGGAACTGGAGTTGGTCGCTTGGAATGGTGGAGTTTCAGTATACGGTTCTCAGGGCCGCACATGTGGGTGGCTGAAGGATCGATTACGCCCTTGGTACCTCTGGAAGAGCAGACCATTTGGTGCTCTTAACTGCTAGGTTATCTCTTTCCAGCCCATCGCCTAACCATCTTTTCACACTGAATAATCTTACTGGCCCATGACGAACTTTTTTTAATTAAATACGAATTTTCATTTGCTTAAGAAGTTCAACATAGCAGCAATTTATTATCTTTATGCAAATTGTTGAGGAATGCTAAATTATTGTTAAGACCCTTAATGCAGGTTATAGCAAGATGTCCAATAATTTCCTTATTTTTTAAATTACATGGTTATTCTTTTTATTATGTAGTCTAGATAACACAGTCCCACAGTGCCCATGAGACGGTCAGAGGACATCTATACGGGGTTCAGTTTTTCTCCTTCCACCATTTTAGGTTCTTGAATTCATCAAACCCAGGTCTCAGGCTGGTCAGGGAGCATATTTACTTGCTTACTGAGCCCATTTCTCAGCCCAATTTCTGATTATTTTAAGATTATAGTTTCATACAAGTAATGTTGTTACTTAGTGACTATTTTAAATATTTTATTCTTTGGCATTTTCTTAGACTAAAATATTTATACAATGATGCTGACTTTAATTTTGTCTTGGTTTTCAATTTGGGTAGGGTGTCAGGAAAGAGCAAAATCAATAAGGTATTAATGTATTTATCCTTTTTATGTTCTGTAAGGTCTGTGTGCAAAACCTTCCTTCCATTCTTCTGTGTTGATTATTTCCCTGTTTTCATTCATTTTCTTGATTGATCTTCCTGTGTACTTACCATTTGTTCTTTTGAACAAACAGTTTTAAAGGACTGGATATTTAACTCAGTTGGCAGGGTGCATGCCCAACATACACAAAGCCCTGTGTTTCACTCTCCAGCTACCCTTAAACCAGCTGTTGGTGGTAAACACCTGCAACCCCAGAATGCCAAGAGAAGGAGTCAGAAATTCTAAAGATCATACTAGGCTCCATAGGAAATTTGAGACCAGCTTGGGATGTATGAAATCTTATCTTTTACAAAGACCTATCCGTTGTGGGTATAGTAGTTTCCTAATTTTTAAAATTTATTATTTTTTCAGGTTTTTATTAAATTATATTTGGTTTTATTCTTTTCATTATTAACTTATTGGCACGTCTCTTTCATTACTTTGATATTTTGCTACACTTCTTTAGATGGATATACATAGTCATTCAGTTTTCAGAGTTTCGTCTTCAGATAAGTGTACATAAGGTGTAAATAATCAGCTTTTCTCTCTTGATGTATTGTAGTATCCATAACACAAATGTTCACCATATTTTCATTTCATATTATATTTCAAGACTCAAAAAAATTTTCATCTTTTATTATATTTTTTAATTATGAGGTTTTTTTATTTTTCAAATTTTGGTAGTTTTCAATTATTGAAAGCTACTAATTTGAAACTTAATTTGGTTAGAGATTATACAGAAAAACATTACTGTTTTTTTTTCCGTGATTCTTAAATGCTTGAGTGCCATACTTTTTATTACATCCTTATGTGTTTTAAACAGTATATAACTGGCACAAATTCCCTAATTTGATTATTTTTGGTTATTTAGAGAATTTGATCTTTATTGTAAATTTAATTAAGTATTGATATTTGGTTTTTAAACTCACTAGCTTAATGTTTTATTCTATTTTCTTCCCAACTTTTCTGATTTTTTGGTCTCAATTTCCTACCGTTTGTTTATCAAATATTTTTGTTTTCAATATTTTTCGTTTTTAGACACATTCACTTATTTTTTTTAAAATTACGGATACTCATCCTTACATTGGTCCTATAGATATCACTCTTTCTATTTATACAAATTAATATTTATTGATAATGCAAGTTTGTTAAGGAAATAATATTCCAATTCTACTTTAATCTTATCATGCATTTTGACTAAATACCACAATGCGTTAACATTAACACATAAATATTGTGTTTTGCATCAGTATTGACTTAACCTTATTCTAAAATAGACCACTTACATTCTTATTCTTTCCTGCCTGCACATCCATTCCTCCCTTTCAGATAAACACTTAGTAGCCTTTTAATAAGGTTCTGCTAGAATTAAATATTTTTTTCATTTGTCTTTTGTAAGGAAACTTTCTTTTGCTCCCATTTGTTTTAAGCAATATTCTCATTAAGGGAAGAATTATAATAACAATTCTGTTCATCAGTTTAAATTGTCAAATCTGTCTCTTCTGGTTTCCATAAATTTAGGTAAGGTGTAATTAAATAATTGTGAAATTTCTCCTTTGAAAGTAATCTGCCTTTTTTTCCCCTGATCCTCCTGTTTTCTCTGATCAGTTTTCAACAAATTTATCGTCATATGCTTGAGTGTGTTTTCTATTCTCATTCTGTTTGAATTTCATAGTGTTTGTTACATGGGAATCTACAGTTTCATGTTTTTCATCAGCTTTGAGTATTTTTACTCTTGTTCCTTCCTCTGTGTCATGTGTGTAGATTATGTACTGTGTGCTTCTTATTCTTTCAATATTTTAATCCCTTATGAATATTTTTAACGTATTAAGTTTTTTACAGTCCATAATCTTCTCTCTGAACCTCTTTTGTAGCCAGTTAATATAGAAGTCAATCACATTAAAGGCAATCAAAGATTTAGTTAATTATAACTGTGTTAATATGTGGCTTTTCTAACATGGTGCATGCTCTTTCCAGAGTCAAAATCAAATGCCTAGAAAGTTTGTAACAAGTATTTTTATCGCTCATCTCAAACAGAACTAAAATGCTGTACCTCTAAGCATCTGCTTCTTTTGGTTTCAAGGCTTTCCACCTACATTGCATATGCTAAACGAATGAGTCAAAGGCAAAAACACCCCAGAATAACACACTTAACTTTCCCTTCCTCTGGAATTCTGAAACTGTAATATCAGTTCCCTTTGATGTTTTCTGATGTTTTCAACAATTTAAAAATATCGGGTTTGTTTCACTCTCAGTGGAGAGGGTTGCTATCTGTAGCCTCTTTCTTCTCAGCACCAAGTATAAAGTTGTGAATATTTTATAAACCTATATATAATAACTCCATATAGCTTTTTGTTATGAGCCCGAAATCAGAAAAAAAAAATCATTCTTTCCACTCAATTCCTACAAACAGTGATTAAAAACACTGAGTGGGAAGCTGTTAGAATTGAACCTCCATCATGACTTTGGACGTTACCATATTTTTTTTTCTTGGTATTTTCGAGACAGGGTCTTCCGTTTGCCCCAGCTGTCCTGGAACTCACTCTGTTAGACCTGTCTGGCCTTGAACTCACAAAGATCTGCCTGCCTCTGCCTCAACAAGTGCTTAGGATTAATGGGCATGCACCACCATGCCTGGCTGCATATTTTTTGCTTCACTTTCTCATTTATAAGATGTAGATATTATTTGTGCTTCTGTCATGGTGTTGTTATCATCATTGAATAAGACAGTATCTGTGGGCAGTATGATATGCATTTCCTAGGTATTATTTGTGATTATATTTCCTAATAGGAAGAAAGATCTTCTCCATCTTTGTTTATTTACAAGCTTTAAGATATTCTCACACAGTGTAACTGTTCATTATATTACTAAATTAATGAATGAGGGTAAAATTCATTGTATGTATCCTAACTGGTTAATTCAGTGAAGTGAAATGGTACTTGGTTTCAAAAGTTCATTACAAGAAAAACTTTCCAAATGAGAATTGGATCTGAGATTTTCCTTTCCTTGTGAATATATTTTTTTTAGCATTTTGAAAGGAGAATTTTATTTTCATCTTGAAGTTTAAGTAAAGGAAACTAACAATGCAAAACTTATGAAAGTATACAACACACTACAAAGGTAAGTCTAGTTAGAGTTGGAATAAGCTTATACTGGGATGGTGAAAGAATTTTATCCCTAATGTAAAAAGTCAAATGACAGAACATTTAAAATCATCAAAGCTACTGTGACTTTTCAATGGATGAAGGAGAGGAGAAACCTTAAGGCCTGGATGGAGTTCAAGTTGCTGTCAGCTTAAAATGGACTGTTTACAGATTTTTTTAAATTGTTGGCAATCTTCTTGAGGGAACAACAAAAAAGCAACAAGCCTTGATGAGATTTCTAACTAAAGCGGAGAGCAATTCAAAGCATATCATAAAACAATCATCAGATCATCCAGGAGAGAACCATTGAAGAAAGAAATGAAAAAATAAGAAAATGAAGAAATAAAGAAATGCCAAAAAATCACACTAGAAAAATTATGATAGTGAATCATTTTCAATAACAACCTTGAATGTAAATGTATTCAACTATCAAATTAAAAGGTGTAAGGCAGCTAAATGGATAATAGTTTCAACAACAGAGTCATCTACCATGTAGCTGAACATAAAAATTTTAGAGATATGTGCACTAACTATAAATAGGTGGAAAAAGATACCTCATGAAACTGAAACAGAAAGAGAACAGATAACTATACTTTAGACAAATAGAAGTTAAAGAAACAAAAAATAATTTCAAATAAAACAAGTTGATTCATCAAAAGGATAAAACTATTGGAGACACACACATTTATTGCACACAAAACATACATACATATATAACATTAACATACATATATATTATGTAGTAGTGTGTGCATCAATATCAGGTCACCTAAATACAGAAAAACAAAATTATAAAAAACTGACAAGATAAATAGGGAGCAATATAATAATAATAATATAATTAATAATAATAATGGTCTTAAATAGCCTAACATCAATGTAATGTATAATTATCCTGACAGAAAACCAATAAAGAGAAACAGTAAACTTGAAAAAAAATCAGTTGCACTAAATAGACCTGATAAATATAGGACATCTTCAATCCAATGAGCGCAGAAAGTCCTTGTTGTTGTTGTTTTGTTTGTTTGTTTTCATTGTTTTAAGACAGGGTTTCGCCAGGCGTGGTGGCCCACCTTTAATTCTAGCACTTGGGAGGCAGAGGCAGGCAGATCTTGTGATTCAAGCCAGCCTGGTCTACATTACAGAGTGAGTTCCAGGATAGCTGGGCTATAAGGACCCTGACTCAAAAAGAACCAAAAAAAAAAAAAAAAAAAAAGACATGGTTTCACTGTTGCCCCACCTGGCCTTGAACTTGCTATGCAGACCAGGTTGGACTGGATCTCAAAGAGATCTACATGCCTCTACCTTCCAGGCGATGGGATTAAAGACATGTACCTCCGGGCTGGAGAGATAGCCTAGCAGTTAAGAGCACTGACTGCTCTTGCAGAGGACCCGGGTTCGAGCCCCAGCACCCACAAGGCAGCTAAGAACCGTCTGTAACTCCAATTCCAGGAGAACTCCAGTTCCAGGGGAATCTGAGGCCCTCTTCTGACCTCCACGGCATTGCATGACACGGGTGCACAAACCTACATGCAGACAGTACGTTCATACACATACAAAAATAAAAAAAAATAAAGACATGTACCTCTAACACCCATAGAACCAATTTTTAAGCACAAAGGGAATATTCTCCAATACAGACTCTATGTCAGTCTATAAAACCAAGTTTTGACAAATGCAACAAGATTGAAATCATACATGTCTTTTTTTTTCTTCATTTTTTCCATTTTTTAACAATAATAATTTATGAGTACAAGCATCCTTCATGTAAAACAAATTTGCAAGCAGTTTTGCCCAAACCCACACAGCCCAAGGGTCCCACATCCAGCTGGGAGGGCTTGTATGTGTACAATCAAGTTGATCAATAAGTGTCCAGTCTATATTTGCTGTAGTTTCACATTCACCCCAATCTCAGCCCTTACATTCTACCATCCCCTCTTCTGCAGATTGTCCCTAGCTTAGAAAAGGGGCACAGGTGGACGAGAGCAAAACAGTCTACTTTCTCTGGAGCTATTGTCTTGGACTCTAGTCAATTCTGGCTGTTTTTTTCATGGGCTGACAGTTGTTTGTCCAGGAATAACCTTTCAATCCTACTAATGAAGCACAAGCAATTAGATATATAGGTATTTAAACAGTACTAATTGTTATGGTAGGTTACTTTGGTATAGACACAGATGTTTGGATGGTATGTTAATCCATGTATTATGTTTTTTCTGTAGAATATGACAGGGTCTTACTGTGGCTTATATCATCTCATCCCCACTATAGGATGTAAGCTTGTGGTATCAGCCATGGGTTATTCCTCCAAGGAGAGAGCTAATAGCCAATTAGGTTTGGGATATATAGACATATGGCTGCCACTGCTGCACAGTATTTCCAGGCAGGTGAGGTGTAGCTGCTGCCGACGGAGGAGTCTGGCTTGACTCAAGAAGACCTATATTTGCTTTATTGGTTTAGTGGCCTTTGGTAACACTCTCTGGTGTTCCAGAGACTGACTGTACACTTGCAAGTGCGGTCTCAATACATCTTTCTCATGCTTACATCAGGTTTTTGACAGCAGGGCCTTATCGCCTCTCTTCTTGCAGGTATCCCAGTTTACAGGCAAGAAGCCTTTACCTTGGGGGGGGGGACTTGGATCCCCTGCCCAACATCTCCTTGGTAGAATAATCCATTGCTGATATCAAAGCTCTCATGTATTAATATATTTTGCTTAAATGCACAGCTTAAAGAGACTTTAGTATTATATTTGGTTCTGAACCACATGTCTTTTTCCAACCAAAAAGTTATGGGGCTAAAAATAAATAATAGAAGGAAAATTCACAAATATGTATAAATTAGCAACCTGAGCAATCAATAGATTAAATTAGATAGTGGAATTAAAATGTTTATGTATCAAAGGAAACAAGAAATGAAAGCTAACATAGCAGAATATCTGAGACTCAACAAAGCAGTCTCAAGAAGAAAGCTTATAGTTGGTGACTCCAAAAGGAAATATTTTAATATACAACGTGACATATTTTAATTAAGAAAAATTTAAAAAAGAAAACTAACCCTAAAATTTTCAGAAGCTAAACAACAATAACGTATGCAGAGGAAATAAATGAAATCAAAACCAGAAAAATATAAAAAGTTCAAAGAAACTGAGTTGAAATTCCTTTGTGTAACAGTAAACAAATTTGATAATTGTTTAACTAGAGTTTTAGTTAGAAGAGCCAAGAGAAAGTAAAGACTCACATAAGTAAAATTATAATTAAAAGAGACATTTATACAAGAATATAAAAGTTTATGACATGATTATAAATAATTATATGAATAGTGAATTAGAGAGCCAAGAAGAAATGGATACATTTTATAACTTTCAGCTCACCAAGATAAATATCAAGAGAGAATCATGAAGAAAAAGAGAATCTGAACAAATGAGAAAAGAAAATGAATTTGTAATTAAAAATCATCTGACAAAATCTCAAGACCTGCTGGGGTCACTAATGTATGCATTTATATCGTATTCATCTTAACTGCATGTGTTTATGGATACCATGTGATAAATTGGTTCATGAATACAAAATGGAGTGAATGATAAAAATTATTAGAATCATCAGCTTTTAAGAGTTTTGAAATTTTTTACTAACTCATGATAATTCTATGCATGTATGTGGTACAGTGTGACTTTTCAATAGAAAATATTTAAAGAAAAGACTTTCCAGTGTTTCTCAAAGTCTTCCTAAAAATTGAAAAAGAAAGACTCCACCATCTTTTATGAAAACAAAATTACTCTGACATCAATGTCAAATGAAGATTCTACAGACTAAAGAAATGGCGGGCTAATATTACTGATTAACACATGGATGCAAAAAATACACAAGAAATTACTAAGAAATCAACAAACCATGAAAAGTGTTGTACAACCTGATAAATTAGGATTTACCTCTAGCATGTGAATATGCTTCAACACACCAATTACGTGATATAGCCCATTTCATAAAAGAAAGACTACAGATCATACTTTCATTTTGACAGAAACAGAAAAAAACATTTGAAAAACTTGAATGTTCGTCTAGAATTAAAAACTCTTAGCAAATTAGAGATAGAAGGATTGAACCTAACACACAAACCCACAGTTAACATCATGGTCAGTGGTAAAAGGCTTAAAGCTTTTCCTATACAATCAAGAATGACAAAAATGTGTTTATTTTTCACGTCTATACAGAATAGTACCAGTGGTCCCAGGCCAAGAAACTAGGTAAGATAGTAAACAAAACAAACAATTTCTACTTAAATAGATAAAGAATAAGTTTGTCTGTTTTCTTAAAAGAAGATCATAGTCCCATCTTCCCTGGCTTCCAATCTGTCTCACAGATCTTCCCAGTTAGGACCCTGGTAAGTCAGATCCCATCCACCATGTCTTTATCCCATTCCTCTTGGATACCCCCACCCTGTTCCCTGCCAGCCTTGGACCCAGGCCTGCTCCAATTCCTCTGCCTCAGATCCCTGGACTAGCTTCCTAACCCAGACTAGCTGGACTCCACTGGCTCCTGATCTGTCTAGCACAGACCAGCTCTCCTACTCACCCGATCAGCATGCCTAATACCTTGTTCCACCAACCACCCCGATCCAGAAAGAACCTGAAACACACACCAATTTATTTTCCATAACTGAGCAAAAGCAATCAAGCTACATAAACGATATAAAAAGAACCAAAATTCAATTAAAGGAAAGCAGAATAGAAGTTCCTGCTGGACACATAACTAACAAAGAACATACATTTTCCAAATCAGAAGAGGAAAGAAAAATAATATAAAAAACCAAGAGATTACATCCCCACCAAAACGCACTAGGCCTGTGGAACACCAGGACACAGAATTTAAAAGAACAATGAAAAACATGATAAAAAAGAAAAGCACAAACAACTGGAAGAAGTCAAAGAAGATAAAGTTTGTGATGGAAACCCAAGAATATACAACTACGCAGCTTAATGGATTATCAAAAACAATTTATGACATAAAAATAAATTCACAAAAGAGAAATAGTGAAGAACATCCAAACAGAAATGAACATGGAATTGAAAAACTCAATAAGCAAATTGGAAACAACAGAAAGCCTCACAACCAGAATCAACGAATCAGAATACAGAATACCACAATGGGTGACAAAGTTGAAGATATGGACTCCTAAGCAAAGACTATTCAAGTATTTTTATTTAAAAAAAACGGGAACTGAATATACAGGAAATATGGAATAGTATTAGAAGACCAAATCTATAAATTAAAGACATACAGGAAGAAGAATATTAGGCCTATGCGATTGAACAGATCTTCAACAGGATTATAAAAGAAAACTTCATTTGGGACTGGAGAGATGGCCTAGCGGTTAAGAGTGCCGACCGCTCTTACAGAGGACCCGGGTTCGATCCCCAGCACACACATGGCGGCCGAGAACCGTCTGAAACTCCAGTTCCAGGAGAACTCCAGTTCCAGGGGAATCCGACACCCTCTTCTGACCTCCGCGGCATTGCACGACACGGGTGCACAAACTTGCATGCAGACAGTACACTGATACACATACAGAAATAAATAAAATGCCGAGTGTGGTGGCGCACGCCTTTAATCCTAGCACTTGGGAGGCAAAGGCACGCGGATCTCTGTGAGTTTGAGGCCAGCCTGGTCTACAGAGTGAGTTCCAGGACAGCCAGAGCTACAGGGAGACCCTGTCTCAAAAAAAAAACTTCAATGAATTAAAGAAAACCTTACTTACCAGATTCAAGAAGCACTTAGAACACGAATTAGACATGACCAGAATAGAAACTTATATACAGAAAAAAAAAAAAGAGAGGGTACTGAAAGTTTCTAGAGAAAATCAACAAGTTACATAAAGTAAAATCCATCAGAATTGCAGCTGGTTTTCTTTTTTTTTTAATAAAATAATTTTATCGGTTTGATGTGTTTCATACATCATTTTTCAGTCCAATTTAGACATACTCCCTTTCCCTGTCCCCCACGCCACCCCAGTTCATGCATGCTGCTATACAAGTTTTGCATCTTTTTTCGCTCTTTTCAAAGTTTTTCTCTGCAGAGGTTTATAGTTTGGGGGAGAATTTAACTGTTTCAGTCCGTTCTTTGACCCAGTCCTTATGTTGTTGTTGTTCCCTCCCATTTGTATTGCTCTAAAACATGCATAAATAAATGTCACATATATACCAAAATTATTACCTCCAAAAATAAACTGTATATTAATTCCAAAATATGTTTAGGAATTCACATTTTCCCTTTAATTTTATGCTACTGTAAAATATGAATACATATCTTCCACTCATATACAACAATTACAATGTCTGAAAATAAATGGTAAGTTAATTCTAGAGCCTGTTAAGAGGTTCACATTATAACAGCACCTTTGTTGCTTTCAGATAAAAAGAAATATAACAATAACGTTGCTCAGCTTTCCTTACTACTAGGTATTTGGTGCTAGCATCCACAAATGAGGTATACCATTTCGGGAACTATGTTACTTCACTTAGCATAATGGCTTCAAGTTCTATCCATTTATCTGCAAAGTTCATGAGTCATCTTTCTTTACCACTGGATAGAAATCCATTGTGTAGATGTACCACATTTTCTTTAGCCACTCATCGGTTGAGGGGCACTTGGGTTAGTTCCAGCTCTTTGCTATTGTGAAGAGAGCTGCAATAAACATGGATGTGCATGTATCTTTGCTGTAGGATGAGTCTTGTGGGTATGTACCCAGGAGTGGTATAACTGGGTCAGGTGTTAGGCTCATTTTGAGTCTTTTAAGGGT
Organism: Rhizomys pruinosus; assembly: GCA_009823505.1. Classification (NCBI taxonomy): domain Eukaryota; kingdom Metazoa; phylum Chordata; class Mammalia; order Rodentia; family Spalacidae; genus Rhizomys; species Rhizomys pruinosus. Next base: position 771,504 of record VZQC01005157.1, on the reverse strand, counting down.
TCTCCACACTGCTTTCCACAGTGGTTGTACGAGTTTACATTCGCACCAACAGTGGATAAGTGGTCCCCTTTCCCCACAACCTCTCCACATTTGATATCTTTTGTTTTCTTGGTCTGAGCCAGTCTTATTGGAGATGATATCTTAGAGTGGTTTTAATTTGCATTTCCTTAATTATTAATGATCTTGAACAATTCTTAAGATGTTTTTTAGCCATCTTTACTTCCTTACTGGTGAAGTTTCTGTTCAGCTGTTTACTACATCTTTTCAGTGTCTCGTTTGTTTTCTTACTTCTTTGTTGAGTAGTTTATATATTCTGGATGTCAATGCTCTGTCAGATGTATCACTGGTAATGGTTTCCTCCCACTCTATGGGTTTCCTTTTTTTATTTATTTTTTTATGTGTATGAATGTACTGTCTGCATGTAGGTCTGTGCACCCGTGTCATTCCTTGATTATTTCTTTCCCTGTACAGAAGCTTTTGAGTTTGATGAGGTCCCACTTGTCAATTGTTGACCTTATTTCCTGTGCAGCTGCTGTCTGATTTAGAAAATCTTTTCCTACACCTATGTTTTGTAGGTTGTGGCCAATATTTTCTGCTAGCACCTTCAGAATTTCAAGTTTCACATTGAGGTCTTTGATCCACATGGAGCTGATTTTTGTACAGGGTGAGAGGTAGGAGTTTAATTTTGTTCTACAAATGGTAATGCAATTTTGCTGGGACCATTTGCTAAAGATGCTATCTTTCTTCCATTGAGGCTTTTTTTTTTTGGTGGGGGGCTCTATGTTAAACATGAGGTGGGTGAAATCATATGAGCTCAAGCTTGGATCTTCAATTTTCTTCCATTGGTCAAAAGGTCTGTTTTTGTGTCAGTACCAGGCTGTCTTTATGACTATATCCCTGTAATACCTGTAATATAGTTTGAAGTCTGGTAAAGTGATCCCCCTTGTATTGTACTTTACACTAAGGGTTGCTTTAACTATTTGGGTTCTTTTGATCTTTCCATATGAATTTTCATGTGTTTTTGAGACAGGGTCTCTCTGTAGCCTCAGCTGGCCTGGAACACACTCTGTAGACCAGGCTGGCCTTGAACTTGCAGAGATCTACCTGCCTCTGCCTCCCAAGTGCTGGGAATAAAGGAGTGTGCAAGTATGCCCAGCTTTTTCCATATGAATTTAAGGAATTTTTTCCAAGTCTGTGAAGAAACTCATGGGGATTTTCATTGGGATTGCATTGAATCTGTATATTAATTTTGATAGAATAGACATTTTTACTATATTAATTTTTCCAATCTATGAGCATGGGAGGTCTTTCCATCTTCTGATGTCTTCTTCAATCTCTTTCTTCAGGAGTTTAAAATTTTTGTTGTAGAGATCTTTGGTGTCTTTGGTTAGTTCCCAGGTATTTTTGTAGGCTATTGTGAGTGGGACTGTCTCCTTATATTCCTTATTCAGTTGCTTGTTGTTGGTGTAAAGAAAGGCTAATGATTTTTCTAGATTAATTTTGTGTCCTGCCACTTTTCTGAAACTCTTAATCATTTCTAGGAGTTTTCTCATGGAGTTTTTAGCATCCCTTAGGTAAACTATCATATCATCTGTAAAAAGGGATAATTTGACTTCCTCTTTTCCAATTAGTACTCCTTTAATTTCCCTTTCTTGCCTTATTGCTCTAGCATACGTTTTGATCACTGTATTGAAGAGGAGTTGTGATAGCAGACAGCTTTGCCATCTTCCTGCCTTTAAGGGGAATGCTTCTAATTTTTCTCCATTTAGGATAATGTTCACAGTGGGTTTGTTGTGTACAGCTTTGATTATGTTATGGAACATTCCCATCAGGCCAATTCCCTCTAGAACTTTAAACATGAAGGGATGCTGGATCTTGTCAAAAGCTTTTTCTGCATCAATCGAGATTGTGTGGTTTTTGTCTTTCAGTCCATTTATCTGTTTTATGATATTTATTGATTTAGGTATTTTTGAACCATCCCTGTATCTCTGGTATGAATCCAACCAGAGATGGATGATGGACAGTGATGAGGGATGAAATTTTTGATGTAAGTCTGTATGCAATTTGCAAGTGTTTTGTTGAGAATTTTGCATCTATATTCATTAATGAGATAAGGCCTATAGTTTTCTTTCATGGTTATGTCTTTGCCTGGCCTTGTATTAGAGTGATGCTGGATTCATAGAAGGAATTTGGAAGATTTTCCTCTGTTTGTATCCTTTGGAACAGTTTGAGTAGTAGTGGTTGTAAGACCTCTTTAAATGTTTATAGAATTCTGTTGTGAAGCCATCTCAGCCTGGGCTTTTTCTGGTTGGGAATTTTTTATTACATTTTCAACTCCCTCAAATATTATGCGTCTGTTTAAGCTGTCAATCTCTTCTTGGTTAAGCTTTGTTGATTCTCAAGATTTCAGATATTCATCCATTTCTCTTAGCTTTTCAAATTTAGTATAATATAGGTTTTTGACATATTCCCATAGGATTGTCCGAATTTTTTCCCTATCTGTTGTGATCTTTCCCTTTTCATCATGAATACTATTGATTTGGAGTTGATCTTTCTTTTTTTTTGGTTAACTGGGCTAGAGGTCTGTCTATCTTGTTTATCCTTTCAAAGAACCATCCTTTGGATTCATTCAGTCTTTGTATTGTTTTCTCTGTTTCTATTTCATTGATTTCTACTCTGATTTTTATTTCTTCCTCTCTATTGGGTTTAGGGTTCATTTGTTGTTGTCTCTCAAGTGTTTTTAGTTGCTGTGTTAGATTGTTTATTTGTTCCCTTTTTGTTTGTTTTTTGTTTGTTTTTTATGTAGGCACTTAGTGTAGGAACCTTCTCTGGGCCAGCCAGAGGGGCTCCAGGTCTCAACAAAGGAGAGGGTGAGTAGGCAGTGAAATCAACATCACAGACCCTGGGAGTTGGGTGAAAAGCAGGGAAAATGTGAGCCCCTGCAAACTCATTTAATCAGGGATAAATAGGGTTTTATATATGATCATCTTCTGCTTCTTCCGGGAATGTTGCTTCTGAGCACAGATTAAATCTGTATGGTAGGTGAGAAGGTAAGCATACCACTGTGCATGTGTATGCATGCAGTGTTATGACTTTCTACATTTCCACCCCTTTGCTTTTAAAAAGAGTGACAAACATAGTGGGAGCCTGAGTGCATAGCTCAGACATTGTTTTCCCCACCTCTAGCATTCCAATATCTGACTGTGCCTGTCCTAGGTTGTCCTAATTAGCAGGATCTTACCCGTCATTGACTAACCACACACCACACCGAGGGATATTTTCAGGAATGCTCAAGCAGTTGTTCTCATCAGCACCAATAGCCATTCAGTCTTAAAGAAAAACAGAATATTTGATGGATTTGCAATAGGTATTGAAATTACAAATCATACAACTGCAACACTTAAAGGCAATCAGATTTTAACAACATATCTGGAGGCTTATTTTTAACATCTGGTATTAATATAACAATGAAAGATAATAAAACAATGACCAATCACTTTGCTGCAACTTAGGGTTATAAATTTCCCTCTTAGGACCACTTTTAAAATATCCCATAGGTTTTGTTGTGTTGTATTGTCTTTTCTCATTTAGTTCCATGAATACTTTTATTTCATTCTTTATTTCTTCCCTGATCCATTAATTATTCAGGATTGTGTTATTTACTCTCCATATGTTCTTGTAGCTAGGAGGGCTTATTCTGGTGTTGATATTGAGCTTTATTGCACTATGATCTGATAAAATGCCTGAAATAATTTCAATCATTTTGTATTTGTTGAGATTTCCTTTGTGTCCCAGTATTTAGTTTGTAGTTGCTATTTGAGAATGTTATGTGGTGTGCTGAGTAACTGATGAGAGGATGACAAAAATGTGGTACATCTACACAATGGAGTACTATTCAGCAGTAAAGAAAGATGACATGACATCATGAACTTTGCAGGTGAATGGATGGAACTCAAGCCATTATGCTAAGTGAAGCAACACAGTCCCAGAAAAAACAAGCAATTAATGGTTTCCCTCATTTGTGGATGCTAACAACAAATCCCCGAATGAAAGGCAAGCTGAACAGCATTATTGTTATATTTCTGTTTATCTGAAAGCAACTATGTTGTTATAATATAAATCTCTTAAGGCTCTAGAATCAATTCACCTCTTACTTTCAGACTCTGTAATTACTGTATGTGAGTGGAAAGTATGCATTCATATTTTAGAGTAATATAAAATTAAAGGAGAAAAATAAAGTCTCAGTGAAAACAAAAAAAGAAAGTATATTATCTGGTGTTTGGGTGGAATAGTCTATAGATGTCTGTGAGGTCCATTTGATGTATTATTCAGTTTCAATGTCTCTCTATTTATTTTGTGTCCATTTGATCTCTCCAAGGGACTCAATGGGGTATTGAATCCACCACACTATTAGCGTTACAGCTGATTTTTCAATGCAAGTTATGAAAGCCAGAAGAGCCTGGACCAAAGTATTCCCAATTCTGAATGACAGTGGATGTCAACCCTGAATACTTTATCCAGCCAAACTATCTATCATGGTTGAAGGAGAACAGAACATTTTTCATGACATGAATGGGCGGAAGGAATTCATGTCTACCAAACCAGCCCTACAGAGAATACTTGAAGCAATACAAAGGATCAAAGATAGGAATGTGTAAAGTCAAGAGGCTACAGAAAGAAAACTAAGAAAGGTATAATAATGGGAACACAAAATAGGACTACAAACACAAAGAAATTAAAATGACTGCATCCAATACACAATAATAACACTAAATACCAATGGTCTTGACTTCCTTATCAAAATGCATAGACTAGCAGAATGGAAAAAGAAAGAAAACCCATCTTTTTGTTGTCTTCAAGAAACTCGTCTCACCTACAAAGACAGACACTACCTTAGGATGAAACAATGGAAAAATATTCTAGGCAAATGGTTCTAATCAATCAGGTGTTACAATTTTAGTATCTGACAAAATAGACATCAAATTAAAACTAGTCAAAAGAGATAAAGAGGGTCACTTCATAATAATCAAAGAAAGAATCAATCAAGAAGTTATCACAATCACAAGCCAGAGTTTGGTGCATCCAATTTTATAAAAGCAGTACTCCAGGACTATAAAACACATGTTAACCCCAACTCAATAATAATAGGTGACTTCAATACCACACCATCTTCAATAGACAGGTCTATTAGACAAAGACTAGGCAAAGAGACATCTGAATTAAATGACATATTACATGAAATGGACCTAACAGACAACTACATAATATTCTACTCAAGCACCAAAAAAAATACACTTTCTACTCATCAGCCCATTCAAGTTTTTCTAAAACTGACTACATTCTGGGACACAAAACCAAACTCAACAATTATTAAAAAATTGAAATAATTCAATGCATTCTTTCAGACCACAGTGAAATCAAGCTTATGAGCAACAGAAAAATAAGCTCTAGTTACTACTCAAACTCATGGAAATTAAACAAGAGAAATGATGAATGATGATGAATGAGTCAAAGAAGAAATTAAGAGAGAAATAAAAGTAGTCCTGGAACTAAGTGAAAATGTGAATACACCACAATGGAACCTCTGGGACACCTTAAAAGCAGTCGTAAGAGGGAAGTTTCTAGCTCTTGGTGACTACATTAAAAAATCAGAAAGAGATGCTGGATAGATGAATCAGTGTTTAAGAGCACCAGCACTGGCTGCTGTTGCAGAGGACCCAGGTTCAATTCCTGGCACCCACATGGTGCTTAATCCATCCAGAACCCCAGTTCCAAGGGTATCTGACACCTTCTTCTGACTCGTGGGCTTTTCATGACACAGGGGCTCTTACACAGATGCAGGCAATACACTTATGCACATAAAGTAAACATAATAAGGTTTTTTTAAAAAATCAAAAGAGCACCTGTACATGACTTAGCAATACAACTCAAGACTCTGGAAATGCAGAAATAAACCAACCCCAAACCTAGTAGGTGAGAAGAAATAACCAAAATTAGATCAGAAATTGATGAAGTAGGCCAGTTAACAAAAAGACAGAGCAAATCCAAACTGACAAAATCAGAAATGAATGGGGAAACGTTACAAAAGACACCCAAAAAATCCAGAACATTGTAAAGGAATACTTTAAAAACCTATAGTCTATTAAATTTTGAAAATCCAAAAGAAATGGAAAAAACTTGAATGTCCCTTAACTTACAAGTGGATAATGAAAATATGACACATTAACACAGAGAATTTCTACTCCACAGTAAGAAAAGATGAAATTTCCAGGTAAATGGACAGAACTAGACAGTGTTATACTAAGTGAAGTAATGCAAATGCAGAGAAGCAATCGATGTGTATTCTTCCTCATTTGTGGATCACAACACTAATCCCTTATATGTGAGTATATATCCTGATGTAACAGCAGGAGCCAGGAAAATGGAATGGATATGTGGAGGTAAAGGACAAGAGAAAACCCAAGAGTGTGATAGTAGGGAACCCAAAAGAGTGTGATAGTAGGAAACAGATGTTACTGGGGGAAAGTGGGGAAAATGGAACAGTTCGACTGGGAGGAGAGAAGGTGGAGACATGCAGGGTCCCATGGTAAGGGGGAGGAATTCAAGGGGGGGGAGGATGGCAGGAGGCCAATGTTATTGGGAGAAGAGTAGCGATAATAGGGGTTCTAGGACTGAGGAGAAGGGAATTGAAGGAATAACAAGTAGAGTTGAATGGATGTTGGAACGTAGAGGGAAATATGATGTCCCTTAAACCCCTTGAGAATTGCACATACGGTGTCTAAACATTGGGGTTTTATGACAAGGAAAACGGTGCTAGATGGAAAAGACCTCTCTTGGAGTGGTTGTAGAACATGGTCCAAAATATTCCCCCCAAAACTCAGGCCATTGCTAAATCTTTTGATTATTCTCCATAAATAGAACATAAGACCCTACTGCTGAAGGCAGGACATACTTCAGATATAGGAATTGGAGCAATGAAATAGAAATTGACCTGGAAGCCTCCTACAATAAGTTTAGCTTTCATAATGCTGGATGATAATATGCAAGCTGCTAAGGGAGAAAAATTAATCAATGGTCCAACCCAGCCCTAAAACCTAATAACTATAACAACTGGCATAGCTAACTACCTCTATTGGTGCAGTGGCAGCACTGTTATCTTGGGGATAATCAACAGCTATCTAATTACACTTAAAGCCCTCTCAATAGGAGTGAACTCCTGTGTGGCTCTCTAAACCCAGCCAAATACACGTGGCTGAAGAGGTCATAGATCCTGGAGAAAACCTTCTCTGTCATATCTTTGGACAAATCAAATTTCTTACCATATACTATATATGGATCTTTATATTTACAGACAAACATGCCATACTTCACTCATCAGAGAAGCTTCTTTTTGCAACAGATGAAGGCTACTGCAGAATCCCACAATTGGTCTCACATGGAGATTATACATCTGACAGATACCCAGTCCTAAGTGACTCATCCACAGTTGAACTTCTATTCATAAGGGTCATGGTGGAACACGGGGTAGAGAGAACTAGTGCATTCTTCAACTCTCACCACTGAAGCTTCCTTATACAACAGAGTGAAATGTACGCAGAAGGCCACAATTTGTCAAGTTTTAAACAATAAAAGAGTGCAGAGTGTGTGTCCCTGGATAGGACTCCTATATTAAAACTCACTTATCACAATAACAACAACAACAACAACAACAATAACAACAGAAAGGACTGCATCAAAGAACTGACTGAAACAGTGAACTTCTGCTCAAAACAGTCAACTTCCACATGGAGAATTTTGAGAAAGACTGAGAAAGAGATGAAAAGCATGTTTGGCAGAATGCATGAGCTCTGGCGGGGTGGGGGAATAGGGTGGGGGACACGGGTCTAGATTTGATAATCTTGTACAAAAACATTTATAATATTAAAAAACGTTTAAAAAACTCACTTACCTATGGCTCAAGGACCACTGTGGAAGAGGGGCAGAAAGTCAGGGTGGGTTCATGAACCTGTGGAAACAGAGGCTTTCAAGCCACTGGTCAGTTGCACATGTGAACTTGTGGCAATGATGGCATTGAGCATAGGAACCATGCCATCTCAGGCAAGGGCCCAGAAAGGAGAGAAATGGGTGGCTGGCCATCCATTGACTGAGAACTATTGAAAACTGATTAGTTCCGGGTGAGGGAGAGTATTCCTTACTTACAATCTCTAGATAGACTCAAGTGGATGAATTTGCACTGAAGGACATCTAGGTACAAATACTTGGCTGGAAAGGACTTAACACGTATGGCAGAATACATGATGTACAGTGGGGGATGGGTGGGGAGGCATGGAAGCGGAAAGGTTCTAAATTTGATTATGAGCTGTTGTTTGAAATATAAAAAGCTCAATAAACTTTTTAATAAATAAAAATATCATAAATAGATGATAGGTAGATAGATGAGATAGATAGGTAGGTAGATAGATAGATAGATAGATAGATAGATAGATAGATAGAGTAAATCTTCCACCCCAAAATTGCTGAAATTTGTTTGTTAAATTTTCAGAAAAAGAAATTTGCCATAGAAAAAACAGTAACATTTCTCTGCAGTAACAATGAACTATCCAAAAGCAACCAAGGGCAGAACCAGGGTAGAGATTGCAACAAGCTGTGGCTAAGGCAGCCAGGCCTTTACTTTGTCTTATTAAAGAACTTTCCCAGATAGAAGAGGCAGCTCAGGGAGATTGAAATTGTTGTTATTTGGGGGGGGGGTGAGACAGGGTCTCCCTGTAGTGCAGCTGGCCTGGAACTCACTCTGTAGACCAGGCTGGCCTTGAACTCACAGAGATTTTTCTGCCTTTGCCTCCCAAGTGCTGGGATTAAAGGCATATGCCACCATACCTGGTGAGATTGAAAATTAAAGGAGAAATTAGAGCAAGAAAAGAATAAGAGGGTGACTTCCTCGGTATTGGCCTCTGACCTTGCCAGTAAATTGCATAAAAGAGAAAAAGAGGTAAGTGTTAGCCTGCCATTTTTTACAGCTGGGGGGCCAGAAGGGGAAGAGAGCCCAGATTAGATCCATAATACAAGGTTCATCCTGGAACCCAGGGGAGGAGTGGAGGCAGATAGTGATGAGGAAAGGAGTGACCTAGAAAAAGCACAGGATACCACTCAGGTTCCACAAAGAAAGGAAAAGTCCATGTTTCACCGTGCTGATAATGGTCTTAACCATGGCTCAGTGTGGTGAAACTAAGGCAATCAGAGATACTCAGCACTTGAGTTGTTGGAATTGGGGAACATTTTCAAACAAGCAATAAAGAAACCCCTATCCACTGCCTTGTGAGGCTATGGGACATGGAGGCAGATAGAATTATTGTAAGTGCTGCAGAAGCAGAAATGCTGAGCAATATAACCACCCATCTCTCCTTGAGACATAGGCTACATTACATGAGGGAGCGCATGGGAAATCAGTCTCTGATGGACTGGCTTGTATGATGCATTAGAGACACGTGGTCATCCCCAATGAATGTTCCCATGAACACCAGGGGCTGGAGGATGGTAGGAGAGGGGCAGTCACTATAAAGAAAACTAGGTATGAGAAAAGCAATATATAGTGCTCAGTTCACTGGGCCAGATAAGTCTGTGTTTACCAGAGATTTAAGGAAAAACTTCATTCAACAAGCACCTCAAGATTGATACGGAACTTTAATGGCTGTGCTGAGTCCCTTGATGGGACAGAGTCTTTATAAAGTAGGAGAGATTTTGTGAGATCTAAGTGACCTAGACCAGCATGTAAAGTGTCTTTAAAGAGTAAAACAACCTAAAGGTGATATAAAAAGAACAAAGTAGAAAAGAAATCTGCTTGAGTTGCTTGAAATCAAATGTGGCAAGATTTGTGTCAAGCCCAATTTCTAAATGAAACCAAATGCTGGAGAGGTTGTGAGAAAAGGGGAATACCCATTCACTGCTGGTGGGTTTGCAAACTTATACAACCCCTATGGAAAGCAGTGTGGAGAATACTTAAAAGACTCAAATTGAGATGACCACAAATGAAGAAGTAAAGATAGCTGAGAAACATCTTTAAAAAATGTTCAACATCACTAATAATTAAGGAAATGCAAATTAAAACCATGTTAAGATTTCATATCACTCTGATAAGACTGGCTAGGACCAAGAAAACAAATGATACCAAATCCTGGAGAGGTTGTGGGGAAAGGGGAACACTCATCCACTGCTGGTGGGAATGCAAACTTGTGCAACCTTTATGGAAAGCAGTGTGGAGAACTCTCAAGAAACTGAAAATGATCCTACCACCTGACCCAATCATACCACTTCTGGGTATATACCCACAAGACTTAACCTGTCCCAGAGAAACATGCAAACCCCTATTTATTGTGGCTATCTTCACAATAGCAAAGAGCTGCATGCAACCCAATTGTCCCTCAACCAATGAGTGAATAAAGAAAATGTGGTACATCTACAGAATGGCATTCTATGCAGTGGTAAAGAAAGATGACATCATGAACTTTGCAGGTAAATGAATGAAACTAGAAGCCATTATGCTGAGTGAAGTAACACAGTCCCAGAAAAGCAAACGATGAATGGTATCCCTCATTTGTGGAAGCTAGCACAAAATCCCTAGTTGTAAAGCAAACTGAGTAACCTAATTTCTTTTTATCTGAACGCAATTATATGGTTAAAAGGTGAATCTGTTAACAGGCTCTAGAATTAACCTACCACTTATTTTCAGACTTTGTAATGTTGGTATATGGTTGGAGGATATGTATGTAAATTTTAGAGTAATAGAAAATTAAAGGGAAAAATGTTAGTTTCAAAACACATTTTGGAATTAACTTAATAGTTTATTTTCAGACATTATAATTTTGGTATGTGTGTGACATATATGCATATAGATGCATATTTTAGGACAATACAAATTGGAGGGAATAAAAAAAACAAAAGGACTTGGTCAAAGAACTGACCGAAACAGTAAACTTCTGCCCCAAACAGTAAACCTCTGCAAAGAAAAACTTTAAAAAGACTGAGAAAAAATGCAAGACATGTATAGCACAATCTATGAGCTCAGGTGGGGTGGGGGTATGGAAGGGGGAATGAGTCTAAATTGAAGTTAGAAATGTTCTATGAAATGCATGAAACTTCAATAAAATATTAATTAAAAATAATAAAATGCAAAAAAGCCAAATTCTATGCTAAAAGCCTCTGGAAGTCTTTAAAGCCTTAGGAAAAGTTCGAAAAAGTCATACAGATGATAAAACCTGTCCCTGTAGAGGTTAATGATCACCCTGGATTAAACAGGAAACTTTTCTTGGCTGAGAAAAGTTGTGCTAGGAGTGGAGGCAGCTTGCCCAGCCGGGGCCTCCCCAGCAGCCAGATGGGGTCAATCAAAAGACCGCAAGTGTGTCTACAGCCAGGAGTCAGACCCAGGGCATCCAGATCCAGGGAACCAGCAAGAACAAGAGGGGTAAAAGGAGACCTATTCTTCCTTAGCCCTATGCAGGGCTAGGTATCTTGAGCCAGGTCTATTAGCTCTCTCCTTGGAGGAACCAACACCCGAGTCCACCAGCCCCACCTCAACTAAACCTCCCCCTTACGCCCATGGGGAGGGCTCAGGAAAGATGTCCTACCCCTATGCCACCCTTCGAGCAGATCTCAGGGACATGGACTCCTGTACACAACTAGGAAGGAGAGGGGGGATGGGAGAGGCCACATATGTGGAAGCCTGTCTTCCTAAAGAGGAACTACAAGCATTTCTTGTGAATTTGGCCCCAGAAGGAAATTGCCCCTTGGACTGGTATCCATGGGAGGCCAAAGACCTTAAGGAGCTCTACAAGGTGGTGGCTGAGGATGGTCCCAATTCCCCGTGGGCCACAACTCTGTTGCATGACATCACCTACCACCCTTGTATTCCTAAGGACTGGATCGACGTGGCTAAGGCCATCCTTCCCAGCCCCATGTTCATCAAGTGGACAGCCTTTTTCAAAGAGGAATGCAGGGTTAAGGCAGAGGAGAATAGACGAGCCAATCCTGCCATCCCCATCACGTTTGGGATGTTCTCAGGAATGGGGGATGGGTACCACATGGGGATCCAACAAGCCGCAATCCCAGGCACCTACCACGATCAGGTGAGGCAGTGCGGACTGGATGCCTGGGGAAAGTTAAATGAGGTGCCTACAGAATCCCCCATTGCTGGGGTGAGGCAGAAGCCTGGGGAAACTCTGCCAGACTTCATTGACAGAGACCAGCAGAGCATTCACCGGAAACTCCCTGCAGGAGAACTTAGACACAAATTCATAAGATTACTGGTATGGGAGGGGATGAACAATGACCATTGCATGGCTTGTGCAGGCCTGAAGGACCAGTCCATGAGCAGTTGGATGATTTCATCATAAGATGGAGGCACCCAGAACCACCAGTCTCATTCTTTAGCCCTTGCCCTTAGGCACAAACAATGGCAATGACTGAGGCCATTATGCAAGCCTTGACGATGCAGGGGCAGAAAGTCCAGGAAAAAGGTAAAGCAGGGGCCTCCTTCAGGTGTGGGCAAGAAGGGCACTTTAAACAGGACTGCTCTCAGTGGGGGGCCAGGATGGTGCCAACGATGGGGGCCAAGCCTCCTTCCACCCCATGTCCCCAATGCAGAAAAGGTTTCCATTGGAAGGAGGACTGCAGGTTGAAATTTGACCTGGAAGGCAAGCCTTTAAACTAGTCCTGGGGCGGCCTCTAGCCCCGTCATACCAAGAAGGAGCATGTCCAGAGAAACGAGGTGCCGGGCATGGAGATGTGAGGACTCAGGCTCACTGGATGGTCCCCTTAACCAAGGCCTGCATCCCCAGATGTCAGTCATCATTGGACGCGTCAAGTTCCAATGCCTAATAGACACACGGGTGGACAGAACAGTCTTGAGAAAGGAGGAAGTGCCCACCACTTGGTCCCTGACACCTGGGCCCATGGTTCTAGGGGTGGGAGGGAACTCTACGACTGAGGAGACCTCTACCCTCATGAGATGGGTGGGCCTGGACAGAGATCAGGGCAAGATTAAACCACTAGTGGCCCGGGGCCTCACATCCAACCTGCTAGGCCAGGACTTACTGGCGTAGATGGATGCGGTACTGACCACTGACCATAAGATGTTTTTTGAGGATCCCCTGAATGACCCCCTCATTCAGAAAAAGGGAAATGAGTCAGAATCTACCCCCAATCATAGGGGTCACTGCTCCTTGGGTTCCCCCCTATTAGATGGAAGCTGGGCAAACCCATTTGGGTGGAGCAGTGGCCTTTAACACAACCAAAATTAGAAACCTTACACGAGCTAGTGGAGGAACAACTGAAGCTGACATATTCGCCCAACCATGAGCTCATGGAACACCCTCATCTTTGTTATCCATAAAGCTTCGGGGTCATGGCACATGCTCCAGGACTTGAGAAAGATAAATGATCGAATGGAGCTGGTCGGAACCCCCTTGTGGGGCATGTCTGGATTCCTGCAATCCCTACAGATTTCACAACTGTGGTCATTGACCTTAAGGAATGTTTTTTCTCCATCTCCCTGCACCTAAAGGATTGTAGTAAGTTTGCTTTCTCAGTGCCTTTGCTCAACTATTCATGGCCAGATCACCAACATGAGTGGGTGGTATTACCCCAGGGTATGGCCAACAACCCTTCATTTTGCCAACAGTACCTTGCTATCTTCCTGGCCCCCATGCTGTCACGGAAGGATTCCCTTCTGTACCTCTATATGGATGATCTTATCATTGGCCACCAGGACCCCCATGATTGCAGGGACTCCTTGAAACAATATCGCAAACTTTAACACGAGGGGGTTCACAGTGGCACCTGAAAGGATCCAACAAATCCCCCCTTTCAAGGTACTGGGAACCCATCTTTTCCTTACAAGGGTCAGACATGTGAAGCCTGATATAAGACTGCCAGAGAGGCTTACTCTGACACAGCTCCAGAGTCTGCTCAGAGAGATTAACTGGCTTAGGCCTTGGGTAGCTGTCCCTACAAAAAAACTAACACTGCTGTTTGACTTGCTGAGAGACAAGAGTCCCCAGGATGAGATCCCTATCACACAGGAGCATCAGGAGAATTTCAGGGATTTTCAAGAGGCTTTGCCCGGCTGCTCATTGGCTAGATATTCTAAAGAATATCCTCTGTCCCTATGGGTGCTTGCGGGATCTGACTTAACTACAGCAGTAATTACTCAAGAGGGGGAACCCTTGGAATGGATACACACATCCACAGCAGGTACGCCTCGGGTATACTCTCAGACAGACCAATTGGCAGATGCCATAATACGGGGAAGAACACAGGCACAGAGGCATTATGGGACAGATCCCCATCACATTATCCTCCCATATAGGACATCAGACATTGAATAGCTGGCCTGCAACCACTCGTGCCTGGCTATCTCCTTGGAAGGGTTCAAGGGGAAAGTGGATTGCCACTTTGTGCCCTCTAAGTGGGCCACCTTCTTATGGAAATTTCCCCTACCACTCACAATGCCCCCCCCCACTTTCTGAGACACTCAATACCACATGCATTGTGCATCTTCACTGATGGAGGGAGAGCCGGCTCGGCCTATGTAGCCTTTAGAGGGAATGCCCCCACCCCAACCAGTCAAAGATTTCAACCGAGCCAAGGATCCACTCAATATAAGGAGTTGCTGGCAGTTGTGATGGCGCTGCAGGACATCCATGAACCCTGTAACCTCTTCTCTGACAGCCTGTACGTTACTAACCTCTTACCCCACTTGCCACAAGCCCACATTAGATTGACAGCAACCCAATCTCCCCCCTCATGGTAGAGCTTAAAGCCCTCTTAGAAGGAAGGAGTGCCCCGATATATCTCCAGCACCTTAGAGGACACTCAGGCCTCCCTGGCTTCTTATCTATGGGAAACGCCCTAGCAGACCAGCTGGCCTCACGGCCTAACATCTTAACAGCTCAGAAAGCTGCAAACTTTCATGAGCTAACCCATGTAACCTGGAGAGGGCTACACCAAAGACTCCCCCAGGTGCCCATGAAGGAATTGAAAAAAATTGTCCAAACATGCAAATCTTGCCAACCTTTTCTCAGAGTACCCCTGCTTAAACCCCAAGGAGTTAATCCTCAGGGCCTGAGACTTAATGCCCTCTGGCAAACAGATTTCACCCATTTCACAGCCTTTGGCAAGCTTAAATATGTTTTCATGTCCACCAATACTTACTCCAGAGCCTGCTGGGCCATGGCCCATTCTGGAGAAAGGGCCAAACATGCCCAATCCTACTTTCTTCAATGTTTTGCAACATTAGGACTGCCCCACCAAATCAAAATGGACAACGGACCTTGCTTTGCCTCTAAGGCCCTTGCAGGCTTCTTTGAGAGATGGGGTATTAAACATACTACAGGAATCCCCTACAACCCACAGGGACAAGCCATTATTGAAAGAAATCACCAATACCTTAAGGAACAATTACAAAAACAAAAAGGGAGAGTAAGCCCCCACCTGCAATTGGCAGAAGCTCTGTTTAGTATAAATATTTTAAATTTTTCTAAAGATATGATGGAATCCAGCTTCCAAAAACACTGGGGACACACAAGCCTCAACCCCCAGGTGAAGGTTAAATGGAAAGATCCTTTAACACACCAATGGAAAGGCCCAGACCCACTAATTACGATGGGAAGGGGCTTTGGGTGTGTATCTTATAGGGGAGGAGGCACCTATCTGGGTGCCAGCTAGGAACCTAAAGTTTTTGCCTATTCCTTCAGAAAAGAAAGATGACCAAAAACAAACTAACCAACAAGGAAAGAAAGAGGATATTGTGGTCTCAACTCACCTTCCGAAACAAGAGAAAACACAAATTGATAAAAAAGGACTAACCAGGCCTGAGGGCAACAGACCCCTGAGAAGCTCTTATGTACTTTAACGCTTACAGATGGCGTGGTTCCTGAGTCTTCTGGTGGCTGCATGGTGACGGCAGGAGTGACAGGACTGCTGCACCAGAACCCCCATCAACTGCAGAGAGTGACATGGCTGGTGACCAATCCCACCAATGGAGGGATCCTCAACAGCACCACGAATGATACCCTCCCCTTCTCATGGTGGCCATCGCTCCTCTTAGATCTCTGCCATCTGGCCCGAGGAAGCTGGGACGTGGCTGATTGGACCCCGGCTCACCTGGGGAGGCCAGAATGTAACAGACAAAAGGGATGAACCCTGCCAGTGATGGGGGATCCTAGATCCCTGGGATGTTCTCACATCCTCAAACGAGCCGCACTTGGGGACACTGACATTTACGTATGCCCCGGGAGTAACTGGACTGCAAAAAAGATATCTGACTGTGGTGGACTGGGAGACTTCTACTGTAAGGCATCGGAGTGTGAGACTGCAGGATCATGCTCTTGGGTGGGGCACAAGGGAGCTATTCGGGTCGCTAGGGTAAAGACACAAAGAAAGGCCAGCAACCCCCTCTATGGGGCATGCACCAATTACCACTGCAACCCCATTCAGGTAACATTCACTGAAGAGGGCAAGAAGGGGACAGATTGGGAAGTTGGGAAGACGTGGGGTCTCAGACTATATCAATCTGGCTATGACCAGGGACTGTTGTTTTCCATCAGGACACAAGTGAACCCCCTCGAACAACCCACCATGGTGGGTCTGGCCACCCCCCTCCCGTGCAAAAGGAGTCACCCCAGGCTCCCCAGCAGGCAGCGGAGATAGGGTCCTGGTGACCCCAGTCATTTGGGGGACCAGGTCAGGGAGCCCATCACCCCCTCTGGCACCCACTTTGCCCACACCGGAGAACACAAGAGAATTATTAGAGGCCACTGTCAGGCTTGCCTACCTAGCTGTATTAGTCAGGGCTCTCTAAAGAAACAAGCAACAGGACGAATATATAGCTATATACAATTTATTAATTTGCTCACGTGACAGAGCTCAAGTAGTCCAAGACACCCAGGATTAACCATCACACTAGCCCTGAATGAAACTCAACCAGAATTAACCTCATCCTGCTGGCTATGTCTCAACAGCCGACCACCATTTTATGAAGGATGGGGAGTGGTAGGAAATTACTTTAGAGAAAAGCCCCCTCCTTATAATTTCATTCCTGTGCATACTTGGGCCCTGCCTCTTTAACAGGCTAACCAGGCTGATCAGAGAAAAGGCCCAGGAGGTACACTCATGGCCCTTAGGTTGCGCTATGACCAGCTGGAACCCGAAGACTTCTACACACTATAAGGTGAACCTTACATAAGGTGCCTCAGTGGTGAACCTCTGAGGAGGTGCCACACCCGTACCTCGGAAAGAGGTGGGTTATAAAAGAAAACAGGGGGAGTCCGGTGGGGCCCACCCAGCCAGCCAGGTCAAGATGGCGCTGAGGGGAGGTAGAGGAGGAGGGACCCAGGTTGTTTGCCAAAACCTCTGGTTGGGGAAAGATAAGGACAAGTGGCACAAGTTACAATTGTCAACCGTGTATGCCAATCCACCCAAGAGGGTCAGAGGGGCTGCAAGAACATTGGTCATTTGCTTTCACACCTAAATGCCTTTTGTGGCTGTTTCGTGTATAAGTCACTGTCCTGCTTGCAATAAACGAGAACCTGCTTGACTGGACTTCCAGCTGCGTCTGAGTGTCTCTGGGAACTGAGGAGGATGGGGAACAGGCGAGCGGCACACTTACTCTTCCTCAGCCCAGTAGATTCTGGGACCAGACCTGACTAAGACCCAGCAGTTGCATATAGGAAGCCAATGATAAGACACTGTTTCTGAATATGTAGCATGAGGTGAGTGTGGGAGAGAGAGAGATCCTGCTGCGACCCAGCTAAGGACTCTAAGGACAGCTGGCCTTCAGGGTGCTGGAGAGTGCTATGCATATTCCTAAGGAGAAATTGTCCCCAAAGTTCTACTACAAACCCCACATGCTGCACTATCACATGCCAAGCAAGGAGTTCCTACTGGTGCAATAGTGACTCCTCTATTATATGTACAACCAGCAAAATTCCAATTGGATTTAAGGCCTGCTCTCTGGGGAGGAATGCACACCTGATCCCCTAAGCCAGGTTTACTCTAGTGGCAGGGGATGTGATAGGTCCTGGTGGAAGGCTTTTGTAATTGTCTTGTTAGAGGACTGTGATGCTCCTCCTAAGATCCAAGCATTTGTGTGTGTGTACCCATAGTGTAGCTTATTATAATGGTTGGTATTTGTTTAGGTGTTTATGCTTCTTTCTATTTGTGTTTTATTCAAAGGAAAAATACCCCTGAAATGAGCCCACAGTTCATTGGAAATGGAACATGGACAGACTTGAGAGCTTGATATCTCACACAGAGAAAAAATAGATGGTCCTATCTCTCTCTCACCTCCTCCAAGGCCCCAGGACTCTTGGGGAATAGGCAGGTGTGGACAGATTGTTAGGGCTGAATGAAAGAGGAGTGGGTGTGGCACAGATAGACTTTCTTCTGAATGGACTAGCCCTGGCCACCTGACATCAGATGCCTCCCAGAGATGGTTCTTCTGAAGGAAAGGTAGAGCTGGAATCCAGGGACCCCTCTAGACCAGCCAGCTCGCCTAGAAGGGAATGGCTAAAGGCTCATAAGCCGAGTGCTAGTGAGAAGGTCTCTCTCTCCCCCACCAGCGCCATGTTGTCCATAGCCAGGGGTGTCCCTGCAAGATGAACATGAGGGGAAGAATGCCAATAAAATCTTGCTCTTTAAGCAAGCCTGAGTAAACTTGCTTATCTTCCATAAACAGCAGTTTTGGAGGACTCTGGTCCTCGGTTGTCTTTGGGCCGGTGGCAGTGGGGGCAGAGGCAGGTGATGAGCTGCAAAGTGTGTACGTGTGCTCCTTCTGGGAAGGAAAATTTTCTGCAACAGATAGTAAAGTACAAACAAAAATAAGACTGGACACTGTAAAACTACTAGACGAAAGCAGGAGGAAATTTCTAGAGCTCCTTGGCAATTGTCTTCATATATAATCCTCAAATCAGAGGCAACGAGAGCAAAAATAGAGCTACACTGAACCAAAGAGAATCTGCACACCAAGAGAAAGGACCAACAGAGAAGGAAAAATAAACCTCACAGGTATAATAAAACCCAAGTCCAGAAGATGAAGCTCAACTGCAGAACAAGAGAGACCTGATTAGAAAAATGGGTGAAACTTATTTTCAGACTCTGTAATTACTGCATATGGGTGGAAGGTATGTATTCATATTTCAGAGTAATATAAAATTAAAGGGGGGAATGTGAATCCTTAAACATATTTGGAATTAACATACAGTTATTCTCAGAGGTCATAATTTTGATGCATATGTGATGATTATATAGGCATTGTTGAAGCAATACAAAGGGGAGGGAAAAACAACAACATAAAGACTGGGTTAAAGAACTGAATGATACAGTTAAACTCTGCCCCCAAACAGCAAGCCTCTCCAGGGAAAAAACTTTGGAAAGACTGAGAGAAAGATACAAGACATGTATGGCAGAAGCGTGAACAGGGGTGGGGTGGGAGCATTGAGAGGGGAATGTGTCTAAATTGGACTGAAAGATAATGAATGCAATACACAATTCATCAATAAAAGTAAAAAAAAAAGGGGGGGGCTGGAAAGATCGCTCAGCGGTTAAGAGCACCGACTGCTCTTGCAGAGGACTTGGGTTCTATCCCCAGCACCCACATGGCGGCTAAGAACCGTCTTAAACTCCAGTTACAGGGGAATCTTAAACTCCAGTTCCAGGGGAATCCTCTTCTGACCTCCACGGCATTGCATGACACGGGTGCACAGATCTACATGCAGACAGTACACTCATACACATTAAAAAAAAAAAAAAGAAAAGAAAAATGGGTGAAGTACCTGAATATACATAAAAACATGCATGTAAATAGCCAGCATGTATATTAAAAAATGCTGACCACTAACAATCAAGGTGATAACAATTAAGATAACAATTAAAACCATGGTCAGTTAAAAAAAATAAGACAGAACATATTTGGTGAATATATACGGAAATGTGAACCCTTGCAAACTGTTGGTAAGAAGGTTTATTATACCATTGTGTGGCAAAGTGCAGCAGTTCCCCAGAAAGTTAAAAATACAACTATTGTGTGGCCTAGAAATACTACTTCTGTGTGTGTATATCCAAAGAAAACAAAATTTATTACGGAAAATAGTTATCTGGCTGGACATGGTGGTACATGCTCTTAATCCCAGCACTTGGGAGGTGGAAGTAGGTGGTCTCTCTGAGTTACAGGTCAGCCTGGTATATGAAAGCTATTTGTAGGATAGCCAGAGCTACATAGTATAATGCTGGAGAGAGAGAGAGAGAGAGAGAGAGAGAGAGAGAGAGAGAGAGAGAGAGAGATCTGCAAATTAAGGATCCATACAACATCAATAGAAAATATGTTCAGCAACACATTATAGCAGAGTCCTTGTCTTTTGTGTGGATGTATTCCTAAAATGAAGGGATTTATTTCATTTATTACAGCAGGAATTAATGTGGAGGGCATGATATTATCTGAAATAAACCAGGCACAGAAAGTCACAAACCTCATGATCTCACATATAAAATAGAAAATTAAGTCAAACTCGCAGAAGCAGAGAATGGAATGCTGGTCATAGTGGTTATCGGTAGTTGGCTCTAGGGAGAAATGGGGAGATGCTGGTCAAAGGTGCCAAGTTGAATTCTGACAGGAGGGAAAGTTCAGGAGCTCTGTTATACAGGACAGGAACTGCAGTTGATAAAACCCATCACAGTCCTTACAAAGTTAATAACATAAGGATCTTAAATGTTTTCAACACACATACAATAACTATATGAAATGATGGTCATGCATATTAGCTTGATTGTATTGATCAATCCATGATGTATACGTATATCAAAATTTGTTTTTCTGGTGGGGTGGGGGAATGGCAGGGGCACGGGTCTAGATTTTTTAAAAATTAAAAATAAATTTATAAAAAAAATTTGTTTTATGCCAGAAATATACACAATTTTATCAGAAAATAAGATATGAAGAGAATTTTCAAAACAGACTTATTCAGAAATGTTCAAAAAGGGCTTAAGAACTTGATTAGAAGATGCTAAATAAGAAACAAATTTAGTAATAATTCTTGGCTTTTTGCATCAATATTTTTGTATATATGTGTGTGTATGTCTATATATGAAGGTATGTGGTATGTATTTGTATACAGGTATGTGTGTGCGGGACTGATGTCAATGACAGGTGTCTTCAATCACTCTGTACCTTATTTTTTGAGTCTTTCACTGAACCTGGAGCTTACCAATTTAGCTAGACTGGCTAGCTTGCCAGTAAACCCCAGGGAGCTTCCTCCCTCCGTCTCTCCAGTGCTAGGATCACAGACATGCACTACTCTGATGATTCGTTTCTGTTTTCAACTTGATATAACCTAGGATCACCTTGGAAAAGGGAACCTGAGTTGAAGACTAGTCTACGTTAGATTGGCTTGTGGCCATGCCTGCAAGAGATTGTCTTGAGGAATGACGGGTGTGGACAGCCCCAGCCCACTGAGGGTGATACCATCCCTGGGCAAGCGGATCTGGGTTATATAAGAAACCAAATTGAGCAAGTCAGAGAGCAAGCTCATAAGAAGCATTCCTCCACTGTGTCTTCTTGAGTTCCTGTTTGAGTTCCTTCTTTGAGTTCTTTATTCTGGAAGTGTAAGCTGAAATAAATGATTCTTTCATCCTCTCCATACAATCAGGGTGTTCATCAGACCAACGGAAAAGTAACTAGGACAAACTCAGCCCAGCTGTCTATGTGAGCACTAAGCATCAAACCCAGGTCCTCATGCAGGGCAAGCCCTCACCTGGCAGAATCATCCCCATGGCAACATCTATGATATTTCAATCTAACATTAGCTACAATAGGAAACACCGTAGTATTAGAATATACCATATATGGCCTTTTCCTTCTCAGTAGCAACCCTGATTTCTTTTGGCGGATTTACCTCACTTCCTTGTACAACATTAGTGGAAATACCAATGGGCACCCTGAGTTATTGTGGGGGTTTAAGAACCATGTGAAGCCAATAAGATTCTTTTGATGCCAAATCATATGATACCCTGTTGGGAAAGAATGTGGGATGACTTCTCTGTGGGGTTTTCATGGACGACAGGGCCTACAGACTCCTCACTCCTGTCATATTTGGCTCTTACATCTGTATGGGAACCATGTCTTTAATGTCTCTATTTCAGTGAACCATCCCAAACCATACCAAAGAATACTCTTCCTGTTAGTTTTTGGTATCTTTGCATCCTGATACTTACAAAATTAGCAATATCCCAATAATGCACTCTCTTCAAAAATTCAATGTGTGTCATGTATATATGTGCACATACACACTCTGACATACTTTCTCCTTTCTCTCTTTTGTGCCCTCTTGGTCTGCTTTGATTTTTCTGGACTCACGCGCTGATAGGTAGAATGTCTTACTCTAATCATTTCAGAAATAGTTAAAGGACATGATGGGAGAGAGAGAATATAAATCTTAGTAGCTGAAAAAAGGTACAATAAATTTTAGTACAGATAAAATATCCACCAGCATAATGACCTTAAAGTGATTTTTCTGGGTATATAAAACTAATGTTTGAAGCATGAGCAGTCTTTCCTCTTTTTTGTGGTATTTTTGAGATGGGGTTTCCCTTTAGTCCCAACTGGCCTAGGGCTCGCTTTGTAGACCAGGCTGGCCTTGAACTCAGAGATCTGCCTGCCTCTGCATCCCACATGCTGGGATAGGCTTCCCTCTTTATAGACTGGACACTGGCCGAAGTCCCATTAGTGGATCTCCAAGACCTCCCTGCACAGGAAGACTGGTGACTCACATTTGCAGGACATTTCAAGAGATGCCCCCATGCATAGTACCCTGGGACTTAGTTGACCTCTGAGGGTAAGGAACAAAGTTATCCCTTAAGTATGAGCAACTACTAGGGTTTCAGCCTCTTCAGAGTATAGACTTCCATTGTTGCACTACCCAGGCTGTATCATAGAGGCCAGTATAGGAAGAGCAAGACAGGATGTGATGCTTACTGGACCTCATTTGGTGACACGGGAAGGGAAGACCCCAGTGTGGAGCACAAGGGCAGGACTGATGGTTGTTTGGGCTTGCCAAGGAGGAGACTTCAAACAATTCCTTAAGGAAAACATGACATCTTTCAGCCTAATAAAGAAAAAATTTTTAATTCAAAAAAAGAAATCTTAAACTGAAGATGCTAAAACCTATGATGCCATAATCTTGATATATGTGTGGCATGCATATATGCATATTTTGGAGTGATGCAATTTAGAAGGAAAAAATAAAAGACTGAGTCAGAGAACTGACTGAAATGGTGAATTTCTGCCTGAAACAGTAAATTTCTGTATTGAAAATTCTAAAAGAGACTGAGAAACATGTATGGCAGAATGCGTGAGCTCTGGTGGGGTGGGGGGCAAGGAAGGGGAAATGGGTCTAGATTTGATTGGGAAATGTATGTTATATGAAATGCACAAAGCTTCAATAAAAAAATTGGCTTTGAAAAAATAAAAATAAATAAATAAAACTAATGTTTTAAGGATCTTATACCTAAGGATAAAATTATGCTATAAAAATGATACCAAAATCCTTGTACTAAATGCCTCTGGTTACATTAATACCAAAGACTTTCCCACCCTGTGCGTGTGTGTGTGTGTGTGTGTGTGTGTGTGTGTGTGTTGCTTTTCTATTGTCAATTTAGAGAAGAAATTCTAACTGAAACTTTTTAAAAGGTACTTTAGGCTTAGTTGTTATAGCAGTTGTAAAAATGTTTACAGGGTCAAACTCAGTTTTCATTTCTATAAAAGGAATAAAAACTTGAAAATCTATGACGTTTCTTCTCTTTGTTACTGAATTTTTGTGTGTTTAATACAGAATATCGCAATCAATCTTAATCACCTTTATACCCTCTTCGCCATTGGCAACCTCCCATAGCCCTCCGCTAGAATTCACACATTGTCATTTATGCCAAGGCTTATTATGTCAAGTTAGTGTCCACAGACATTCCTCAATGCAAGTTCACCTACTGAGCTCTAGTCGGCCCATCCAAAGTCCCTCCCTTTAAGATCAACTCTTCCTCAGCCACCAGTGATCAGCTGCCAATCTTCAGCTAAGATTGGGGTCTGCTGCCTATTTTTCCATTTCTGTGCTAGGTTTTTGTCTGCTTGAGTTTCAAATGGTCTCGTGTATCCTGACACCAATGATATAGATTCATATGAGCAGGATCCCAGGAGCATGTATGACTCTGTTTCCATTTGGTCATGCACCTCCTCCCCAGCTCTTACAATCTTTTTGTACCTTCTGCAATGGTCCTTGAGCTCTGAATGAGTGAAGTTTAATAATGAATCTCTCAACTCTTATTAATGAAGGTCCCTCATGCACCAGAGGGCCAGGAACACAAAAGGTCACAAAAGGTCAAAGTATGCAGATTAGGAGTCTGCAAAATGTGGGTTCTCGGACAGATCTCTTATATTAACTTTCAATGTTTGTTCTTAAACTAAGTTAAACATTATGTACACTGGGACATTTTAAAATACATAGTCCTAGAGTATTTGAAATCCTATTCCCTGTCCCTGTGATTTTGATGCATCTTTTAAGTGGTGAGAATTTTGGCATGAGCCTTATGTGTGATATATCAAGTCCTTGAGAAATAACTAGAGCAGCAATTAAAAGCCTAGGCTCTGAAGCCAGACCTCATTCAAATCCTGCTTGTTGATAAATTATGCTGGAAACTTTGAGCAAGTTACTTAACTTCATCATGTCTCCACTTTGTCAGCTACAAAAGGAGGACAATGGAGATGTTGGTTCATTCAGTTGTACCTTCTGCATAGTCAGCATTCATTACTGCAGACTACATAATGGCTGACTTTAACTTCTTGTGAAACCCTATTGAAATACTGCTCTTTGCAATTAGTATATAAATAAACTGAGATTTGGATATGGAAAATAATTTTTCCAATGCTTTCTAATTTCTACTAAGCTAAGACTTGATATGTTAACAGTAATGGAGAGCAAACAGCTATATGGTAAAAAAAAAAAAATGGAGGTAACTTCAGTCCTGATAGCTGCAATGGCTGTGGAATAGCTAGATGCTCTGTAGTCAGAGATCTCAGGCTTTCAGGAGGGTGACCACCCAATGAAGGATTCAATTTGAAGTCTTTAGTACATAAATTGTAATTGAATCCTCGTGTAATGATCATCTGTGGAGAATGACAGCATAGCTCTTGAAAGCTCGAACATTTTACAGACAAGCAGTCACGGTCAAAATTAAAAGAAAATGAAGAAGCTAGAGGCAACAGTGAACTCTGAGACGTGTATCAGAAATGTAGAGAAAGTTTCAGAAGTGAGTATTGATTCAAAGTTTCCAATAACCCTGAGAGCTAGTGTCACAGAATGTCAAACTGCCTGGGAAAGGGACAGATTATGGATGACCTTGGGCACAGCACTGCTCACTGGAGTAAGTAAGTGGACAAAGCAAGTACAAAGTGACATGCTCCTCTCCAAGAGCTTTGGATGATAAAGGAGAAGACATTTGCAATGAGAAAGATATAACATATGATTTCATTTTCATAGAAGAGATTACATCTACTATATTTTTTGTGGAAACCATGAGTAGATCTTGTGAAAGAATGAAGGGAAGCAGGATGTCCATGGGGAAGAAGGAAGACTCCACCTCACTGTGAGAAGAGAAAAAGGATGAAGGAAGATGTGGATAGAGGTGCAACTGTAGGTAGAAAGGGAGGATTGGGGGATGATTTTTCTTCTTTTTGTTGAGCAATTGTACATTTCATAAAATGGTTCATAATCAAATTTAGACCCCCATGCCCCACACCCATTAGAACTCATGCATTCCATCATCCACGTTACATTTGATCCAGTCAAGCTTTTGAACCCCGATGTCCTTCTGTGAAAATTCATACACTGGAGTCTAATCAGCACATCTAGAAATCTTAGGAAAAGCATACTCTTTCTCATTCAGCACTAATAAGTCTCTAGTGGTTCTTAGTCCAGAGCCAGTCCCCCACCCATTTCTCTTGCTCCACTCTGAGACCTTGTCTGAGTTGCCATGGGTCCTGTGCCTGATGCCAACATCACCACAAGTTCACATGGGAAAGCTTCCAGTAGTCTGTCAGCCTCAGCTTCCTTAGGTGCATGCACCAGCCCTGGCTCTTACAATCTTTCCGCCTCCTCTTCTGCAATGATCTCTGAGCCGCGGGTGGTTGAGGTTTAATATAAGAGTCTTACCTAGGAATATACACTCTGGAGGCTCCCATTCTCTGAACCTTGGCCAGTGTGGCCTTCTGTTTGCCTGTGGAAAGAAGCTTCATTGACAAGAACTGAGGGATACACTCATTTTCTCTGCCTCTCATGCTGCAATGTTCCATGAGTCTTATATGTAAAGGTTCAATTACAAATGTGTCTCCTAGGATTGGGCATCTTTCAGATGTATATTTTCTGTCTGACCAATTGTGGAATTCTGCAATAGCCTCCGTCTTCTGCAAAGAGAAGCTTCTTTGATGAGTGGCATACAGCATATAGTATACTTGTCTGTAAATATAAGATTCCATATTTAATATATGGAAAGAAATTTCATTTGTCTGGAGATATGACAGCAATGAGGTTTTCTCTTGGACCTATGTCCTCTCCAGCCTTATGCATTTGGCTTAGTTTACAGTGTTCCTAGTATGTACATGGGTGAAGGGGCATCCACTGGAACAGAGGCAATGCAGGAGAGACAATCGTACCCCTGAAGAAGACTGGCATTCCCTCCTCCAGCAGCCATCAACTGCCAATAGCTCTTACCCAGGCTGGGGCCTTCATGAGACCCTCCCCATCCATGCTGGAATGTTGACTGGCTTGGTCTTATACAGATCTTAAGCTCTCAGTAACAGCTGCTGTGAATTCATAAGTACATTGACCCTATCATGTCCAGCATTGACACAACTTTGGTCCACATGAAGTCCATTTAATAATACTTGTTCACATCATTCAAATACTCTCACCTAAAATGGTTAATTTTACACACATATATTCAGGAAGTAGCAGACCATCTGTTGTGGTAGATGGCTTTCTTTTTCTACTGATAACTTCCTCAGCATGGCTGATGTGGGGGCAATCAGCTTCTGTGCTGAAGTTCTTGCAGAGGCTCCTCATGCATTTCTGGCAAGTTATCAGTAATCCTCACACTTGATCTTGTTGTTTGCAGGTGATGTGTTTTTCACTGCAGGTCATTGGCATTTGCTATTATGCAAAAGAGCTGTGGGCACTTTTAAATTTTATTCCAGAAACACTGCAAGCTGTGATAATAAGCCTTGTGACATCATCTGTGAAGTGATGCGGTTGGCTCAGTATTGCAGTATTTCCCTAAGGAAGTAATACAAACTCTCTACAGTAAACTCATATATACATCTTTGCATGAAACCCAGTGTATTAGTCAGGGTTCTCTAAAGAAACAGAAGCAACAGGATGAATATATAGCTATATACAATTTATTGATTTGCTCATGTGACAGAGTTCAAGGAGTCCAACAGTAGCTGCACCACGCTGGAAAGGCTAAGAATCCAGGGAACTGCTCAGTCTGCAAGGCTGGATGTCTTAGTAGTCCCAATCTAGTGCTGAAGGCCGGAATGGATTCCAGGAGATCTACCAGTCTCAGTACAATGCTCGGATCCAAAAGGTTGATCACAGCAGCAAGACAAACTCACCAGATGAGAGAGGCAAGCCACAGGAGAAAAGGGACCAGCTTCCTCTGCCATGGCCTTAAATACTGCCTGCCGGCAGAAGGTAATGCCCACATTTGAGGTGGGCCATCCGGGTTGAGGCAGTCCAATCAGAAGATCCTTTTTCTCTTATTTGTTCCTTAGTCCAGTCAAGTTGACACCCAGGATTAACCATCACAAGTCCACCCCTTGTCAACTTGACACCCAATAAATAGCCTCTCCTTATGTTATGCTTTAATGTCAATTGCAAACAATGGCAGGGTCATAATTCCACCTAACATGTTATAAGTATCTCATGTGCAATAGCAAAGCATTATATCTTAGAGTAGGTGGTAATGTCCTTGAGAAGAACTTAGTCCTTCAGTATCTAATAACCTAAATATGACAACACTTAACACATATCTCAGTTGCACATTCAAAGGGGAACACAAGTATCCACTTAATATACATACATATATACATATATATATATATATATATATACAAGCACATTCTTAACCAAATAGGACGAAGGTTAATATCTATTATAATCCACGTTTCTGCAACTGGTCCCGTGGCTTCAGCTGATATTTATGACTACCTTCTTCTACTACCCATTCTGTATTTCCTCCGCCATCAGCAAGCACCTCTGCAGGTCTTGGCTCTTTCCCTGGAGGAGTGACCCATACCTTCATCCCTGAAGGGTCTGGGCCATTTATTGTCCTGTCTGGTTTGGGTTGTTGGAGTTTCCCATTGACCTTAATCATAGGACATGGTAGCACCAGAAGGCGCCCTACAGCATCTCCTGCCTTCCAGACATAATCTTCCTTGCCCCCATTGTGGAGAAAAAGTCCAATTTCCCCATGGTAGTCTGGATCAATCACTCCTCCTACTACTGTTATTCCTTCCTTAGCCTGTTGGCTTAAAGGCAGTAGAAGCCCAAAGTGGCCAGGGGGAAGTCTTAGCTTCCAGTTCAATGGAACGCTTGCTGTATCTCCTGGCAAAAGCACTCCCCCCATTGGAGCCAAAATATCTAGACCAGCAAAATGCAAGGTCGTGGGTACAGGAAGCAAAAATTTTCCTACTGGGTCACTAGGGGTGATAGTGAGTGGACTCATTCCCACTTCCACCCCTTGGTTCCTGGACCCATGAATTCTGGTTATAGGAGAAACAGTAACATATAGTAGACACTAATTCAAAGCATATACTGCTTGCTGGAGAACCTTGCCCCAACCTTCCAGGGTATTGCTACCTAATTGGCGCTGTAACTGTGTCTTCAAGAGGCCATTCCATCATTCTATCAAGCCAGCTGCTTCTGGGAGGTGGGGAACATGGTAAGACCAGTGGATACCATGACCATGGGCCCACAGTCGCACTTCTTTGGTCAGAAGCAATGCTGTGAGGAATACCATGATGGTGGATAAGGCATTCTGTAAGTCCCTGGATGGTAGTTTTGGCAGAAGCATTACGTGCAGATAACCAGAATAAATATCTATTCCTGTAAGGACAAAATGCTGTCCCCTCCATGATGGAAGTGGTCCAATGTAGTCAACCTGCCGCCAGGTTGCTGGCTGGTCACCCCAGGGAATAGCACCATATCGGGGGCTCAGTGTTGGTCTCTGCTGTTGGCAAATCTGGCACTCAGCAGCAGCTGTAGCCAGATCAGCCTTAGTGAGTGGAAGTCCATGCTGTTGAGCCCATGCATAACGTCCATCTCTGCCACCATGACCACTTTGTTCATGGGCCCATTGAGCAACAACAGGGATAGCTGGAGAAAGAAGCTGACTATCCACAGAACAGGTCATCCGATCTACTTGATTATTAAACTCATCCTCTGCTGAGATCACCTTTTGATGAGCATTTACATGAGACACAAGTATTTTCACATCCTTTGACCATTCAGAAAGCTCTATCCACATACTTCTTCCCCAAATGTCTTTCTCACCAATTTTCCAGTCATACTCCTTCCAAGTCCCTGACCATCCAGCCAAACCATAGGCTACAGCCCATGAATCAGTATATAATCAAACCTCTGGCCATTTCTCCTTCCAGGCAAAATGCACAACCATGTGCACTGCCTGAAGTTCTGCCCACTCTGAAGACTTTCCTTCACCAGTGTCCTTTAGGGTTGTTTCAGAAATAGGCTGTAATGCTGCAGCTGTCCACCTCTGGGTGGTGCCTGCATAGCATGCAGAACCATCAGTAAACCAGGCCCTAGTCTTCTCTTCCTCAGTCAACTGATCATAGGGCAAACCCCATGAAACCATAGGTGCATGCTTAAGCACAGGAGGCATTGTAACAAGAGTGGGAACCATAGGCATTTGGGCAACTTCTTTATGTAACTTGCTTGTGCCCTCAGGGCCTGCCCGGGCCCTGTCACGTATGTACCACTTCCATTTGACAATGGACTGTTGCTGTGCACATCCTACTTTACGGTCTGGTAGGTCAGATAACACCCAGCTCATGATGGGCAGCTCAGGTCGCATGGTGACTTGGTGGCCCATTGTCAAACGTTCAGTTTCCACTAAGGCCCAATAGCAGGCTAAGAGCTGTCTTTCAAAAGGAGAATAGTTGTTTGCAGATGAAGGTAGAGCCTTGCTCCAAAATCCCAAGGGCCTCCACTGTGATTCCCCTATGGGAGCCTGCCACAGACTCCAGACAGCATCTCTATCTGCCACTGATACCTCAAGCACCATTGGGTCTGCTGGATCATATGGCCCTAGGGGCAGAGCAGCCTGCACTGCAGCCTGGATCTGTTGAAGAGCCTTTCCCTGTTCCAAGCCCCACTCAAAGTTTGTTGCCTTCTGAGTCACCTGATATATGGGTCATAGTAACACACCCAGATGAGGAATGTGCTGCCTCCAGAATCCAAAAAGGCCCACCAAACGTTGTGCTTCTTTCTTGGTGGAGGGAGGGGCCAGATGCAACAACTTGTTCTTTACCTTAGAAGGAATGTCTCTGCATACTCCACACCACTGAACTCCTAGAAACTTCACCAAGGTAGATGGCCCTTGAATTTTAGTTGGATTTATTTCCCATCCTCTCATGTGCATATGCTTTACCAACAAGTCTAGACTAGCTGCTACCTCCTGTTCACTGGGTCCAGTCAACATAACATCATCAATATAGTGGACCAGTGTGATGTTTTGTGGAAGAGTCAGGCGATCAAGATCCCTTCTAACTAAGTTATGGCACAAGGCTGGAGAGTTAACATACCCCTGAGGCAAGACAGTAAAGGTATACTGTTGGCCTTGCCAGCTGAAAGCAAATTGCTTCTGGTGGTCCTTATGAACCGGTATTGAGAAGAAAGCATTGGCCAGATCAATAGCTGCATACCAGGTACCAGGAGACATATTAATCTTCTCAAGTAAGGACACCACATCTGGTACAGCAGCTACAATTGGTGTCACTACTTGGTTGAGTTTTTGATAGTCAACTGTCATTCTCCATGATCCATCTGTCTTTTGCACAGGCCAAATTTGAGAATTAAATGGAGATGTGGTAGGAATCACCACCCCTGCATCTTTCAAATCCTTGATGGTGGCACTAATCTCTGCAATCCCTCCAGGGATAAGATACTGGTTTTGGCTCACTACTTTCCCTGGTAGAGGCAACACCAATGGTTTCCATTTGGCCTTTCCAGCCATAATAGCCCTCACTCCACAGGTCAGGGAACCAATGTGGGGATTCTGCCAATTTCTAATTATATCTATCCCAATTATACATTCTGGGACTGGGGAAATAACCACAGGATAAGTTCTGGGACCCACTGGGCCCACTGTGAGTCAGACTTCAGACAAAACTCCATTTATCACCTGACCTCCATAGGCCCCTACTTTAACTGGAGGGCCACAATGCTTTTTAGGGTCTCCTGGGATCAGTGTCAACTCAGAACCAGTATCCAATAGGCCTCTAAAAGTCTGATTATTTCCTTTTCCCCAGTGGACAGTTACCCTAGTAAAAGGTCTCAGGTCCCTCTGGGGAAGGACAGGAGGAAGGCAAACAGCATAACTCTTTGGTATTGTGACAAGGTCCTTCCTCGTTGGAACTCAGCCACCCCTTCATTCAAGGGGTTCTGAATCTGTGAACTGTCTCAAGTCTGGAAACTGGTTAACTGGGCAGGATTCGCTACTCCTGAAATCCAATGTTGACTTC
The DNA here is from genome assembly GCA_009823505.1 of Rhizomys pruinosus. Classification (NCBI taxonomy): domain Eukaryota; kingdom Metazoa; phylum Chordata; class Mammalia; order Rodentia; family Spalacidae; genus Rhizomys; species Rhizomys pruinosus. Next base: position 739,652 of record VZQC01005157.1, on the reverse strand, counting down.
CTCTCATTTGTTCTAGAGCTTTTCTGCATATACAGATCAAATAACTTAGTAGGCTTCTTATGTATTAGGTTCCTAGGAACGCCATGATTAATTAGCCAGTTTGAAAGATCATTTCAGGCCATGCCATTATAGGCATTGTTTTGCCTTTGCCACCCATTATGACAATTACGGTAACTATGCTCATCTGGTCTTCTGCGATTCAGTGCTGCCACCTGACACCTACCCTGAGGTCCTGTTAAACCTATTACATGTACATTTAATTTATCCAAGTGAGCAACAACTTTTCTAACTGTAAGATCTGGCATAAGAAATAGAGCAAAAACAAAGCTCTTCAAATGTTCTGGTCTCTCTCAGTACTTTCAATCTTATAAATTTCATGAAAGGCATGTCCTCTGGGTCCTCATATTGTGGAGAATGTGGTTTTACACTTCGAATCCACTCAAGCATGCCCATCTGCCTGACCCTCACAATCCCTTCATCAATACTAAGCCAAGGAATATCAGGCATCTCTAACTCACTGTTAGTAGGCCATGTTTTAATAAATCCATCAGCCAACCATTCAAACAAACTTCTAACACCTTTTTTAACTGCTCGAGCTTCCACGTTAAACCTAGAATCTCTACTCAGTGGGCTCATATCGATAAACTCAGTCTGATCCAATTTTATATTCCTTCCACCATTATCCCACACCCTTAAAATCCATTCCCACACATATTCCTTAGGCTTCTGCTGGAATGAATCGGCAAGCTCATTAATTTCTTTAGTGGTGTAGCACACCTCCTCGTGGACCACACTTTCGATCTCACCTTGAGGGGCTTGCTTAGACTTCAATCTGGTTATAGGTCTAGAGGCAAAAATTGTTGGGCCCTGAGGGACATTAGCTCCCACTGGGAGGGGGGGATTAGTTTCCTCAGGCAAGGGTGGGGAGGAGGGATCTGCAGGGTGTGGATTCTCTGCTGAGGGTGGGGAGATTAATTCCTCAGATAAAGAAAATCCCTCAGAATCTGAGGGTTCAAAATCCTCATCATCATGGTTCTCCAGTTTGATTTTCTGCTGCTTTAGCTCTTTGGCTGATGGAGAGAAGATTCTCTTCCAGAGCACACTTGGAAACCTTTAAACTGTTGTTTTGAATCCGGAGCTGGTCATTTTGATCACTGAGCTCTTTATTTTCCTCTATCACTTTATCCAGACATGCTAGGAGCAACAAGGCAACATCATTATTTTCCTTACTTTTCCACAATTTCTCGAACGTTTTATATATAGAGTCACTAAATTCCTTGCTTCTCACAAGAGGCGAGTTAGGTGAGTCAAATGGATCTATCTTCATAATTACATCAAATAGTCTGCACCAAGGATTATCATTCCTCTTCATGCCACCAGGAAAGCCTTCAGTAACTCTAGGCTTCATTGGGTTGGAGAGCTGGCTCCAGAGACTACCAAGCCCACTAAAGAAATTCATCCTTTCAATTCTGTTTCTCTAGAACCACTCCTGGTACCAAAATCTGTATTAGTCAGGGTTCTCTAAAGAAACAGAAGCAACAGGACGAATATATAGCTATATACAATTTATTGATTTGCTCACGTGACAGAGTTCAAGAAGTCCAACAGTAGCTGTACCACACTGGAAAGGCCAAGAATCCAGGGAACTGTTCAGTCTGCAAGGCTGGATGTCTCAGTAGTCCCAATCTAGGGCTGAAGGCCCAAATGGATTCCAGGAGATCTGCTGGTCTCAGTACACGCTGGGATCTGAAAGGTTGATCACAGCAGCAAGACAAACTCACCAGATGAGAGAGGCAAGCCACAGGAGAAAAGGGACCAGCTCCCTCTGCCATGGCCTTAAATACTGCCTGCCAGCAGAAGGTAACACCCACATTTGGGGTGGGCCATCCGGGTTGAGGTGGTCCAATCAGAAGACCCTTTTTCTCTTATTTGTTCCTTAGTCCAGTCAAGTTGACACCCAGGATTAACCATATGTGTATGAATGTACTGTCTGCATGTAGGTTTGTGCACCCATGTCATGCAATGCTGCGGAGGTCAGAAGAGGGTCTCCGATTCCCCTGGAACTGGAGTTCTCCTGGAATTGGAGTTACAGACGGTTCTCAGCTGCCATGTGGGTGCTGGGGATCAAACCTGGGTCCTTTGCAAGAGCAGTTGGTGCTCTTAACCGCTAAGCTATCTCTCCAGCCCCATTATTTGTTTATATTTTATGTGTATGAGTTTTTCCCTGCATGTCTGCAAGTGCTCTTTGCATGCGTGCAATGCCCACAGAGGCTAGAAGAGGGAATCAGATCCCCTGAGCCTGAAGTAAAGAATGTTTGTTAGCTGTCCCGTGCTTGTTAGGAGCTGAACCTTGGTCCTCTGTAATAGCAGCCAGTGCTCTTAAACACTGAGCCATCATTCCAGGCACCTAGAGACATATTTTTTAAAAAAGAAGTTAAATATGTAAAAAATTTATTTACATGTGAGAATGTATCTTTGAGGTATAATATACTATCTATAAAATGTTCTTAAGTCTTATAGCTTAGTGGTATATTCAAAACAAATCCCTCTTGATTTAACCTCCTTATTTTCATTTTAGGACATTTTTAAGCCTAAAAAACACAATGAACACCAGATCAGCAACATTACAGCCAAAATGTAATAAAAAATATTTAGGTTGTGACAACATACAGGGTAAGAGCTGGGTGTGTTTCTAATCCCACCATTCAGGAGACAAGGACAAGAGGAATGCCATAAATTCAGACCAGTATCAGTTACATAGTGAATTTCAGGCTACCTTGGTTATATAGTGAACTCCAGGTCAGCCTGAGTTCGAGTGCAAGACCCTGTCACAAAAAAACAAAACAAAACGAAGTAAAACATACAAAAAGAAAAATGCAAAGCTGAACTTTTGGCTCTTTGGGGTAAGTTGTAGGTCTTTTTGATGAGTCTTCTGAGGTCAAGTTTTAGTCACTCTCATCCTTTTCTTCACTGCAGTGCTGAGAAATCTTCCTGCTTAGACACTGTTCTATACAAATTTGATATGTAAGACAATGTGGGCTGTTTAAGTACAGACTTGAGTATCTACGCTGACAATGTCATTCAATATGAATTTTCTGCTAAATTATTTAAATGTCCTTAGATTGCTTTCCTTCACTTCCACATAGTGAGGCCTACACTAAAGATGATATGAACAACAAGCAATATAATTATGATGACAATTAAAATAGTGTATCTTAACATAATGTTTAAGATTAGAGCACACCCATGTGTGATAATGTAAGCATAGCCAATACACATGGATAGAGATATCATAGACCTTAGAGGAATCCCCAAGGCTGTTACATACCTAGACTAATGTAATTTCTTACTAAGTACAAAATATGTATCCTTATATTTACAGTCACCACTCATCAAAGAAGCTTGTTTTGCACCACAGACTGTTCCAGGGTGCCACAAATGGTCACACATAGACATTGTGAATTGCCCAAGCTTAAGTGGCACATTTACAATACAACCCCTATACTTAAGGCTCATGCAATATAGAACAAGGGATAAAGAGAACACTAATGAATCTCCCAGTTCTCATTAATGGAGCTCCCTTGTGCAATAGAGGGCCAGGAACACAAAAGGTCACAAACGGCCAAAGCATGGAGATTAGGAATCTGCAAAGTTTGGGCACTCAGACAGGACTCCTATACTAACCTTTACTCAGCCAGGGCTCAGGGACTGTTGCAGAAGAGGGGACAGAAAATTGTAAATGCCAAGGAGGAGATTTATGACATATGGAAATAGAATTGTGCATGCTCCTGGGATCCTGATTAAATGAACTTACAGCAGTGGTATCAGCATGCACAAGACCCTTGGAAACTGTGGAAATGGACAGCAGCCCCCAATCTTAGCTGAAGAAATATTGGCAACTGACTACTGGTGGGGGAGGAAGATCTGGTCTTAAAGCAAGAGACTCTGGATGGGCTGACGAGAGCTTAATAGATGAACTTGCACTGATGAATATCTGGGGGCACTAATTTGACATAATGTGCCTTGGCACAAATAACAAAGCATACGAATTCCATTGGGGTGGCTGTGGGAGAGAGCCAATGGTAAAGGGGATTTAAAGATGATTAAAATTGATTGAGTTTTTTTGTTTGTTTGTTTACAAATTAGTTTGACAGTGAAGGTCCCAGTAACCCAACCCTGAAATGCAGGCCACACCCACATGGGTCAGGTGAAGGACCCAGACACTCAAGGTGAGACATGAAGGTCCCAGAGACCCAGAATGAGACAGAAGCCCTGCCCTCACTTCTGGCAAGGGCTGAGTGAAGGTCCCAGTGACACGCAGTTACTGGCATGCGAGCCAAGGTAGTCTGTCAGTCTCCCCCTCTGTGATATGTGGTGTGGACATCCCAGTGGGAAAAGCAGTAGTGACTCTGCAGCACAGGGTAAAAGAAGAGACAGCAAACCTGCCCTCCACAGCCAACCTAAAGGAACAGGCCAGTGGGAAGCATCTGGAGTGAGCCAGCAGGCAAGATCAGCAGCTAGCTGACCTGATTTGTTACCTGTTTGGATCTCTGGAGAAACTTTAGACCAGAAAGACAAGTGGTAGCTGGAACTTTCAATACACAACCAAAGGAGAAAACCTGAAACGTAGGGCAGCCAGCCCTTCATAAACAAGAAGAAAACAATGAAAGCACCTGAAGAAAACAAGTAAAGTAATCCTTCAATGCAATGAGGAAATACTTAGATTTCACATCAGATTATAACAATCCACATGCCCAAAGCCAAAAGAAAACACAACAACATGGGAAAAACAAATAATAAACCCCCACCAAACTCAATCAATCCTATAGAAGACTCTAACAATGAAATCTCCCTGGAGGTAACCCAGGACATGGATCCTAAAAAAACAAATATACTCAAAGAAATCAAGGAATACAAAGAACAAATCAAGGAACTAAAAGGAGAGAATGACAAACTCTGGAAAGACCTAGAGGGAGAGAATGACAAACTCTGGAAAAAATTAGGGGGAGAGAATGGTAAACTCCAGAAGGAAGTGGAATCACGGAAAAGACCCCACGCTGAAATCAAGCAGGAAACCGACCAGAGAATGAAGGATCTAGGAGGAGAGAATCACAAGCTCCAGAAGGGGCAGAAATACTAAAGAAATCACAGGATGAAATGAAAAAAGAAATTCCACATTCATCTAATCAGCAGGAAAGGGTGGGAGAAAGCCTCCATAACAGATTGTATGAGGCAGAAAATAAAAGACCAACACTGGAAGATAACATGGAAAAACTACAAGGCTCAAGAAAAGAGTATGAATAAAACACATGAGTGGAACAATCAAGAAATGTGGGACACTATGAAAAGACCAAACCTCTGCATCATAGAGATAGAGGAAGGAGAAGAATCCCAGGACAACGATATTGATTAAATCTTCAAGGGAATAATAGAAGAAAATTTGCCCAAATTGAAAAACAACAAATCCATATAAATACAAGGAGCATATAGAAAACCAAACAGACAAGATCAGAAAAGAAATTCCCCACACCATATCATAGTTAAAACACTACATGCTCAAAACAAAATACTGAAGGCCACAAGACAAAAACAACAAGTAACATATAAAGGGAAACACATGGGAATTACAGCTGACTTTTCAGTGCAAATGACGAAAGCCAGAAGAATGTGAACTATGGCATAGACACATATGTTTGGATGATATGTTAATCCATGAATTACATTTTTACCCCCTGATAAATATGACAGGGTCTTAATGTGGCTTATAACATCTCCTAACCTGTAGAGGATGTAGGCTTGTGGCATCAGCCATGGGTTATTCCTCCAAGGAGAGAGCCAATAGCCAATTAGATTTGGGATATACAGGCACATGACTGCCTCTGCTGCACAGTATTTCCAGGCAGGTGAGGTGTAGCTGGTGCTGACGGTGGAGTCTTGCTTGACTCAGGGAGACCCATATTTGCTTTATTGGTTTAGTGGCCTTTGGTAACACTCTCTGGCATTCCAGAGGCCATCTGTACACTTGCATGTGTGGTCTCAATACATCCCTCCCATGTTAACGTCAGGTCTTCGGCAGCAGGGTCTTATTGCCTCTCCTCCTGTAGGTATCCCAACTTAGAGGCAAGGAGCCCTTACCTTTTGTGGGGCCTTGGATCCCCTGGCCAACATCCACCTGGTAGAACAATCCATTGCTGATGTCAGAGCTCCTGTATTAATATATTTTGCCTGAGTGCATAGCCCTAGGACTTTAGTATTATATTTGGTTCTGAACAGAGAGTAATCCCTTCCACAGTTCCCATGTCTAGTAGTCAATTAAAGAAAGCAGTTTTACCGGTTTTATAAGAGATTACCTCTATAATAGTTGTCTCCAATTTACAGTTGGAGAGACGACGTCATCATCGTCATATTTCTCTTGTTCTATGGGGGGAGGCAAGAAAGTCATATCAACAGTCTGTAGATTGTTTTGCACAAAGGATCTTATACTCATGGATTATCACTTATGCTAAAAAATGAAAAAAAAAAAACCTGAAAGATGCAGGACAGTTATGGGCAGAATACATGATCTGGGATGGGTGGGGGTGGGGGGGAAGGAAAAGGAAATATATGCTGATCTGAATTGGAAATGATGTAACGAAATGACACAAACCATCAAATAAAATTTAAATTAAAAAATAAATAAAAAAAAATAGAAAAGATGTGAACTAAAGATTTCATGCTAAATGGCTATTTGGGTGCAGCAAAATGTGATTATAGTTGAAGGAGGAAGAAAATCTTTCATGACACAAAGAACATGAAAGAATTCATGTCCAGAAAACCAACCCTTCAGAAAATACTCAAAGCAATTCCAAGGACATAGGAAAAGAGTAACTATCCCCAAGCAGTTAGAGAGAGTAATAATAACAGTATAACTGTGGAAATACAAACCTAGACCAAGAATGAAAACAGAAAATAAGCTGAAAGGAAGCAACACATATCTCTCAATAATAACCTTAAGTATTAATGGTCTAAACTTTCCAGTCAAAAGATATAGACTGGGAGAATAGATTAGGAAATAGAAACTATCCATATGCTATCTACAAGAAACTTATCTCACCCTCAAGGATAGGCAACAACTTAAGGTGAAAAGATGTAAAAAAAATATTCTAAGCAAATGGTACCAAAAAGCAAGCAAGAGTTGTTATTCTTATATCAGACAAAATAGTCCTCAAAGTAAACTAATCAGAAGAGACAAAGAGGGCCATTACATCCTTATCAAAGGAACAATTAACTGTAAAGACTTTTAATCAAAAAATATAATAAATATATATATAAATTATATATATAATTATATATATATATATATATATATATATGTAACACTGGTGCACCGAACTTTATAAGCACAATTCTGCCAGACCACAATGCAATAAAGTTCACTATCAATGCAATGATAAGCCCTACTTTCTACAAGAACACATGGATACTAAACAACACTCTCCTGAAAAACGAATTGGTCAAGGAAGAGATAAATAAAGAAATAAAAGCATTCCTGGAACTGAATGACAATGATAATACAACACAAAAAAACCTATGGGATACTTTAAAAGCAGTCCTAAGAGGGAAGTTTATAGCCCTTGGTGCCTACATTAGAAAAACAGAAAGAGAACAAGTGAAGGATCTGACGCTGCAACTAAAAACACTTGAGAGACAACAACAAATGAGTCCTAAACCCAACAGACAGGAAGAAATAACAAAAATCTGAGCAGAAATCAATGAAATAGAACAAAGAAAACAAAACAAAGAATCAATTGATCCAAAAGTTGGTTCTTTGAAAGGATAAACAAGATAGACAGACTTCTAGCCATGTTAAAGAAAAGAAAGAGCAACACCAAATCAGTAGAATTCATGATGAAATGGGAAACATCATAACAGAAAATGAAAAGATCCAGACAATCATAGGGGAATATTTCAAAAACCTATACTCTACTAAATTTGAAATGGATGAATATGGGAAATCAAAAGCTTAACAAAGCTTAACCAAGAAGAGACTGATACCTTAAACAGACCCATAAGATTTGAGGAAATTAAAAATGTAATTTTAATTTTTTTGCATGTGTATGAATGTACTGTCTGTATGTAGATTTGTGTACCCGTGTCGTGCAATGCCACAGGAAGTCAGAAGAGGGTCTCAGATTCCCCTGGAACTGGAGTTCTCCTGGAATTGGAGTTACAGACGGTTCTAAGCCACCATATGGGTGCTGGGGATTGAACCCGGGTCCTCTGCAAGAGCAGTCAGTGCTCTTAACTGCTAGGCTATCTCTCCAGCCCCTAAAAATGTAATTTTAAAATACCCTCCCAGTTAAAAAAGCCCAGGCCCAGAAGGTTTCATGGCAGATTTCTATAGGATATTTAAAGAGGAATTACAACCATTATTACTCAAACTGTTCAGAAGGATATAAACAGAGGGAAATCTCCCAAATTCCTTCTATGAAGCCAACACTACTCTAATACCAAAACCAGACAAAGATACAACCAAAAACTAAAACTACAGACCCATCTCATTCATGAACAAAGAAGCAAAAATTCTCAACAAAATACTTGCGAACCACATACAGACCCACATCAAAAAGATCATCCATTATGACCAAGTTGGATTCATACCAGAGATGCAGGGATGGTTCAACATAAGTAAATCAATAAATATCATAAAACACATAAATGGACCAAAAGACAAAAACCACACAATCATCTCAATTGACACAGATAAAGCCTTCAACAATCAAGACTGGACACATGCTTACTGAACCTCATTTGGGGGACCATGGGGAGGAAAGACCCCAGTATGGAGCACAAGGGCAAGATTGATGGTGTTTGGGCTTGCCAAGTAAGACACTTCAAACACTTCCTTAAGGAAAACATGACATCTTTTAGCAAAATAAATAAATAATCCTCCAATTCAGGTGATATGTGTAGGTATGTATATAATTATTATATATATTGAATATATATATTGAAGCAATACAAGTTAGAGAGAAGAGCAACAAAAAAATAACTGGAAAAAAAACTCTGGAAAGAATCAGAAAAAAGATGCAAGACATGTATGGCAGAGTGCAGGAACTCAGGTGGGATGGGGAATGGAAAGGGAAGTAACTCTAAATTAGGTTGAAAAACGATGTACAATGTATGGAAAAAGTTTAATAACAATAAAAAAATAAATTTTAAAAATCAGAAAAAAGAAAAAGCCTTCAACAAAATCCAGCATCCCTTCATGGGGGGGGGGGTCTCATTCCTCAACATTATCAAATCCATATATAAGAAACCCACAGCCAACATTATCCTAAATGGAGAAAAACTAGGATCATTCCCCTTAAAGTTAAGAACCCAGAAAGGCTACCCCTATCACCATTCCTCTTAAATTAGTGCTTGAAATGCTTGCTAGGGCAATAAGTCAAGAAAGGGAAATTAGAGGAGTGCTAATTGGAAAAGAGGAAGTCAAGCTATCCTTTTTTTGCAGACCACATGATAGTTTGCCTAAGTGACACTAAAAACTCCACCAGAAAACTCCTAGAAAAGATTAAGAGTTTCTACAAAGTGGTGGGATATAAAATTAACCTAGAAAAATCAGTAGCCTTTCTTTACACCAACAACAAGCAACTAAAGAAGGGATATAAGGAGAGCTTCCCACTCACAGTAGCCTCAAAAATAATAACATACCTAGGAACAAACCTAACCAAAGATACAAAAGATCTCTACAACAAAAATTTTAAACCCCTGAAGAAGGAAATAGAAGAAGACATCAGAAGATGAAAAGACCTCACATGTTCATAGATTGGAAAAATTAATATAGTAAAAAATGTCCATTCTACCAAAATTAATATACAGATCCAATGCAATCCCAATTAAAATCCTCATGAGTGTCTTCACAGACTTGTAAAAAATCCTTAAATTCATATGGAGAAACAAAAGACTCCAAATAGCCAAAGCAACCCTGAGCAAAAAGAGCAATACAGGGGAATCACTATACCAGACTTCAAACTATATTACAGGGCTATAGTAATAAAACAGTCTGATACTGTCACAAAAACAGACCTGTAGACCAATGGAACAAAATTGAAGATCAAAACTTGAGCACATACAAGTTCAACCACCTCATATTTGACAAAGGGGCCAAGAAGACTCAATGGAAGAAAGAGAGCATCTTCAGCAAATGGTGCTGGCAAAACTGGATCACCACCAGTAGAAGAATAAAATTAAACCCCTGCCTTTTGCCCTGTACAAAAATCAACTCCCAAATGGATCAAAGACCTCAACATGAAATCCAAAACTCTGAAGGTGATAGAAGAAAAAGTCAGCAGCAACCTACAAGACATAGGCATAGGAGAAGACTTTCTAAATAAGACAGCAGCTGCACAGGAAATAAGATCAACAACTGAAAAGTAGGACCTCATTAAACTCAAAAGCTTCTGTACAGCGAATGAAACAATCAGTGAAGTGCAGAGAAAACCCATAGAGTGGGAGGAAACCTTCACCACTAATGCATCTGACAGAGCACTAACTTCCAGAATATATAAACTACTCAAAAAACAAAGTAGTAAGAAAACAAATGACTCACTCAAAAGATGGAGTAAAGAGCTGAACAGAGACTTCACAAGTGAGGAAATGAAGATGTCTGAGAAACATCTTAAAAAGTGTTCAACATCACTAAGAAATGCAAATTAAAACCACTTTAAGATATCATCTCACTCCAATAAAACTGGCTAGGATCAAGGAAACAAATCATACCAAATGTTGGAGAGGCTGTGGGGAAAGGAGAACATTCATCCACTGCTGGTGGGAATGCAAACTTGTACAACCACTGTGGAAAGCAGTGTGGAGAACCCTTAAAAGACTCGAAATGAGCCTACCACCTGACCCAGTCATACCACTCCTGGGTATATACCAACAAAACTTATCCTACCACAGAGATACATGCACATCCATGTTTATTGCAGCTCTCTTCACAATAGTGCAGAGCTGAAACCAACCCAAGTGCCCCTCAACCCATGAGTGGCTAAAGAAAATGTGGTACATCTACACACTATGTAATTCTATGCAGCGGTAAAGAAAGATGACATCGGGCTGGAGAGATGGCCTAGTGGTTAAGAGTGCCGACTGCTCTTGCAGAGGACCCGGGTTTGACCCCCAGTACCCACATGGTGGCTGAGAACCGTCTGTAACTCCAATTCCAGGAGAACTGTTCCAGGGGAATCCGACACCCTCTTCTGACCTCTGTGGCATTACATGACATGGGTGCACAAACCTACATGCAAACAGTACATTCATACAAATAATAAATAAATAAATAAATAAATAAATAAATAAATAAATAAATAAAATTTAAAAATAGGGTGTTACTAAAAAAAAAGAAAGATGACATTATGAACTTTGCAGGTAAATGGATGGAACTAGAAGATATTATGGTAAGTGAAGTAACACAGTCTCAGAAAACCAAATGGTGAATGGTATCCCGCATTTGTGGATGCTATCATCAAGTACCTAGTTGTAAGGTAAACTGAGCAATGTTAGTGTCATATTCCTCTTTACCTGAAAGCAACTGTGCTCTTATAATGTGAATCCCTTAACAGCTCTAGAATTAACCTATCACTTATTTTCAGGCTTTGTAATCTTGGTATATGGGTGGAGGGTATGTATGCATATTTTAGAGTAACATAAAATTAAAAGGGAAAAATGTGAACCCTGAAATATGATTTGGAAATAACATATGGTTTATTTTCAGATGACATATAGTATAGGTGTGACACACACACACACACACACACACACATATTTTTCACTGTGAAAAACTGGGACAAAGAACTGACTGAAGTAGTTAAGTTCTTCCCAAAACAATACTTCTCTGCTTTGAAAAACTGTAAAAAGTCTCAGAAAAAGATACAAGACATGTATGGCAGAATACATGAACTCGGGTGGGGAGGGAGGCATGGAAAGGGAAATGAGTCCAAACTGGACTGAGAAATGATGCTGAAATGCACAAAAGTTCAATAAAAATATTTTTAAGAATTTAATAAATTCTTTTTTAAAGTTTGATGGTTCTGGAGAAATAGTTCTATTTTTAAAATCTATCTCATTTTTTATATTGAACTCTTTGCTTTATTTTTTTATTTATTTATTTATTTATTTTTTAGTTAGGCTCTAACTATACAATCTTGGCTACTCCAGAATTTGCTATGTAGACTAGTCTGGCCACAAACTCACAGATATTTGCTTGGCTCTGCCTTTTGATGGGATTAAAATCATGTGCCAAGCACATCCAGCCCTTATGCTCAACTCTGATTTTCTGTGAAAACTCAGTAATTTGAATTAATCACTTTCTTGCCTGATTCTTGGTTTTCCGTTGGTCAAGGAGTACTTCTGTTCTCCCTTAGGGGAGACAGGATCTACCCTCAGACACTCAAGTCTCTCTTCCAGGACCCTGTGTTCCAACGTTCTTCTATTCTGTCACTACCCTAAGTTCCTTTCTAATTGTGAGTGTGTGTGGGGGGGGTGGTTTGTTACATACCATGGCACACATGTGGAGGTCAAAGGACAACTTGCATATGGAGTAAGTTCTCTCCTTCTACCATGTGGGTCTCCAAGACTAAACTCACCTTGTTTGGCTTCATGGCAGGAGCCTTTACCTCCTGTCCCATCTGACCAATCCCTCCTCTCTAAACTTGTCCTAACCCTGTGACTACCAGCATTCGCCCCAAGCTCTGGCTTTAACTTCAAAGTTTTCAAACAGCTGAAAGCTTTATTTCATGCCTTGACTACCTCCCCAAATGCCATCTGAAACCCACACTTTCCTCAAAGTAAGGTTTGAGTCTTGCTATTTTTATGAGGAACTCTCAATTGAGATACAAGCAGTAAGTTTATCATGCTATTGTCTGAGAGGCCTTCTTTTTCTTTGTCTCACATGTGCTGTTTTTATTCTGGCACACTGCATTGAAATGAGGAGGCAACATAAGCCACAGACAGTCTACATGTATTGAGAAATCTGAGATAGTTGGAACTCGATCCTGGGTTGGCAAACCTGTGCAACATTTGGGGTAGTTACACCACCTATTTGTGCCTTGGTTTTCTTATCACTAGAGTGGAGATAAATAACACTTATGTAACAGTCTCTCTGGGGTTTCAATGCAGTGAAGCAGATAATGCAATTAGCAATGTTCTGGGACATGAAAAACTCCTTTTTATTAGTTTCTATTAACATGTTTTGCTTGCTTGTGTATGTGTGTGTGTGTGTCTGTGTGTGTGAGTGCATGTGTGCTCTTACCTCGTGCTTGTCCTTATTGTTTAATTAATGTTGAATTTGTCATAAATTCTCAAAAATAAGACATTTTTATGTTCTCTTACAAATTCAATCTCTTCCCTGATTAATGTCTAGTAGGCATACATAAGGTCTGAATATTTTCATGGTTGATAAGGAGATGATCCTGCCCATATTTATCAATGAAAGTTCTGCTTGTACGATCATGTATAAGTATTGCCAATTAGTGTATGACTACAGAAACAGAGCTCCTGAACTTTAAATACAGTATGAAGCAATTCTTTGGAGTTAAGTTGTATTTGAATTTTTATATTCCATGTTTGTTTCAATAAATGTTATTATTGACATTTTACATTCCAAACCATTTTAAACAACCAAAAATGTTAAAGTTTACAAATTAGGTAAGATAAAGCATATCTTAAGCACATACATGCTTAAAATTATATTAATAAATAATACAAATTACTCATTCATTCTAATCTACCCTCTGCAAATACTTGCTAAAATGCAAAAGAACATTACTTTATAGATGTATTTTCACTGGGAGATCAATAAAAACATAAAGGGAGCAATAATTCTCTTCACATGTACCATCAATTCCATCTGTTATACAGAAACGCTCAGGGAAAATGTGCCATAGCATCCAGGTGCTGGTGCTTTTGTAGAAAAAGACAGATTTTCTGATTTATAAAGTAGAAGCAGAAGGTTTTATATGCAACACATATAACTGCATGCTTGGTGTATCTTAGCTCTGCACAGTGGAAACTTTGGTCTTCACCCCAAGCTATGGTGGATATGATTTGTCCTAAAGAGAAAGCCAGCTGTCCCTAAGCACCCACACAGGCTTAAAGCATTTTGGATTTTATCCACAGTTCCTGGGCCATAACTCACTCACCAAGGCATGTCATTGAAGCTCTTATGTTCCCTTACTCCAGCCTGTGCCTTGGAGCTGCTGGCCATAAAAAATCCTCTTCCTATCTCCTCTGATTGGAGATCATAGGAAGCCTGCTTTACAAAGAGTTCTGTTTCATATCTGTGAGGAGGGGTTGCTGAAGTCTAACCAGATAGGCCTTGATGGTGTATCCCACCTACTCTCTTAGCATTGGGCCACAGTCGTCTTATCCAATCACATTTTTAACAGATTTCACTGCTTCAATCATACCTATGCAATTAAGTTTTTCTAAAACTCCAAAGGACAAAGTTCGGAGAGCCTCTAGAGAGCTGAGCATGTGCATCCTGGCAGGATAGCAAGGAAGACCTCACCGATATGTTAGGACAGTGTCACATTCCAAGTCAACAGGAGTTCCAGGGTCTGGGAGCCTTCCAAATCTGTACACCTCTAAATCTGGCTGGCTTACCTGTATTTTTTAAAATTTTCTTAATAGACCAATTAGATGAGTTCTTGAGACATTCTTCCAAATTACCTATACCAAAGGGGGGTCATGGGAACACTGAATTTGTAATCCGTGCATCAGAAATTCCAGAGGCCTAGACTTATGAGTAAACCTGTTATAGGAGTAGTCCTGGAGCCCAAGTTTTGTTTCCAGTTCCTGTGATAAAATAACCTGACAAAAGAAATTTAGGGGAAGGAGCTGGAAGATGACTCTGTGGTTAAGAGGAATTTAAAGCACCTGGATGCTATGCCACAGCCAGCAGGCCGACTTAATCTGGACAGTCCCTCACGGAGAATCTTCCCAGGTCATCCTAGTTTCCATGAAGTTGACAATTAAAACTAATCAGCACACCTGACCCCTGAATTCTCAGGCTGTGTATCTGATGGCATCTCCAGGTAGAATTGAGTTAGAGAGCACTCAGTAGTGACTGCTGCAGTTAAACTGATTGTTAGCTGGTCGGAAGAAATCTTCCCACATTTTGAGATCGAATAAAGGCTGTGGGTTGTGGCTACATACTAGGAGATGCTGACTTGGAGTCGGTTTTTCCTACGTTATCCTCAGGGATTCAAACTGTCCTCTGCAACCCTGATTATATTCATGTCTTGACTATTGAGCTCCCACAAGTCCATCCCTTTCTTCCCTCTTTCCTTATCTGTTCTCAGAGATTCTGCGTCCAATTCCCTTGCTACATGCTTTTTCTCCTGTCACTTGTCTTATCAAAGCAATGCTCTCTCTAGTCGGTGTCCCTTGAGGAGCCTCAGACAGCAGGGCTGGTCACTTGACAATGATTTGCATTTATTGGTGCACCCAGGTATCCCACTTGGTGGCTATGTCAATGGAAAAGTGATACTAATTATTCTAATTTATCCAAACATTTTATTATCTGTACTTAATCATTATGCAACACACTAACATTTACACATATCTTTAAGCACTTCAGAATAAATTTATTAGGCATTTGGCTCACTTTTCATATTAAACACATATTATGTCCATGTTGCCTTTATGGGGTCTGCCCACCCAACGCTGCACTACAAATGAAATTATTAAAGGGAACCAAGAACAGGAGACAAGAGCCTGCTCTGAAATCCACTGGGAATCTATGGTTTTAGGCAAAAATGAGCATCAGTTTCTACAGCCACAGGAGGAAAAAGAAAGGAAATAGCATCTACCCATGAAATTAACAATGTTATTTTGAGAAAAAAAAGAAAACAGACATCAAGAAACCACAGGGCACTGTGCAATAGCATACAAGATCTTTTTATTCATCCATTCAGTCAACAATTTTTATATTTTTTAAATTAGTAAGTATTGTACATAGTTATGATAAACACAGTTTACTGATAAATGTAGATATTGTGAAAATCTAATTCAAGTTTTGCAATCTATTCACTATGTCACATACTAACAATTTTGTGAGAACAACTAAAATCTACTTTGATAGCAATGTTCAAATGATCAATATATTGTCATTAACTATAGATCACTAGAATTCCATCATCTATACAAACAATACATCAACAAGTATACAGTTCCTTTTTCTACATGTGTTATCTTTGCATTCATCTTTGTGATGACAGTCACTCTGAGAGGTGTGAAGCAATCCTTCCTTATAGTTTTAATTCATATTTCCTTAATGATTAATGATAACAAACTTCTCATCACCTAGTCTGTACTAGATACTGTGCTTGGGTTATAGACTTAACAACAAAAAAGAAATTGTCTTAGCTAGTGAAATGAACAAGCCATATATTTTTTAAATTACATATTACATGGAATATTTAAGCTCTAATAAATGTTACAAAGAAAAGGAATGAGGTGATATGTTGATTAAAACAAGGACTGACTTGGGGATCAACCCGACAACAGTCCTTTGAAGAAGTTATGAAAGAGCCAGAGCTGAAGGAATAGCAGAAGGTGTAACACAGGCTTTCAAAAAGAGCAGCACACTCAGAAATCCAGGGAGGAAAGAGACATGTGTCTAAAGGGCAGGGAAATGGGAGTATCACTGTATCACCAGAGAATGACTGGGGAGAGGAAGATGGAGACCAGATCTGCAAGACTTTGCGAGCCTGACTGGAAAGCTTGAGACATAACCAAAACTGGTAGACAGTTCAATATTTAAAAGGGTGAGAAAGATGCAAGACAGTTATGGCAGAATGCATGATCTGGGATGGGGTGGGCGGGGGGAAGGGAAATGTGCCTGAACTGAATTGGAAAATAATGTGTGAATTGCACAAAGCATCAATAAAAATAAAAAAATAAAAAAACAACAACAACAACAAAAAAATGCCAATACTATACCAATAAAGATCATTTGCTCTCAAAAAAAAAAAAAAAAGAAAATTAAGCTCTTTAATAGAAAACAAAATACTGCTTTAAAATGTCACAATTATTTAAAAAAAAGGGTTAATTAGCGGCCCAATCACAATGTTTTTCTTTTTTACAAAAGTATTTTATTTATAATTTCTATTTTATGTTTATGAGTATATTGCCTCCACATATGTAAATGCATTAAGTGCACCTGAGTTGTGCAATGCCTGAGAACATGGGAAGAGGACGTCAAATTCCCTGGAATTTGAAGTTAGAATCATTGTTATCCACCATGCTGGCAATTAAACCGAGGTCCTCTGCAAGAGTAACCAGTGCTCTTAATCTCTGAGCCATCTCTCCACCCCCCAGAAGGTTTTTCTTTAAAACTCATCCTAGTTGAAGTTTGGAGAAACTCTGAAGGAAAAATATTGATTGGCATTCTTATTACCTGTGTCTTTTGTGATAGTTAATCATGATTGTTAACTTAACAGATCCAGAATGAACTAAGGCACATCCCTGGTACGTCTATGAGGACTTTCCAGGAAGGACTGACCTTCCTGGACTGGTAGGAGAAGACCCTTTCCCAGAGTGGATGGCACCTCCCAGGAGATGGCCCAGGTGTGAAATTCGGAGGGAATTCAGTGCTGTTTGCCATCCAGCTTTTGTTTGATGCTAATGAGCACATCTATCTCTATTACCTTTGTTGTGTCCATCCTTCTCTGACATCAAACCCCAGTGTCTTCAACTTTACAACATGGACTGAGGATCAGGGAGTCCCAAAAGATCTCCCAGGTCTTTGTCAGTAGCTTGGTGTGGAGGTATCCAGCTTTGTCCACTGAGCAGTGCCCAGGTTCTCAGCCTTCCCACCATGCAGATACCCAGTATTGGACTATGAAGCCCCTATCTGTTGTAAGCCATTCTAGGGAATACCCTTGTATAAATTGTATTCATTCTATGTGCTCCTCTAGCAAACTTGGCTCAATATCACCTTCATTTAAAAAACAGTCCACAGAAAAGGTCTGTTGGAAGTTAAATGACCAAAGTGGACAGAAGGGCTTGTCATGGCCAAGTATCTTCTCAGCATTCTACCACTGCAGCGCCACTGAGGCTCTAATATAAGACTGAAAAAAATAGCTTTAATGTCTAAGGAATGATTTGCATAATGTACATGTTGGGTACAGTTAATACTGTAGTATTAGCCTGTGTAATGGTAGAGGCTACTGGCTATAACAATGAATCCCATGATTGCATTGCCTTAAAATCAGTTTATTTCTCCCTCACATACCATGTCAGTTTAGACTTTCATCTATAGACATCTTTCTCTAGAATGGAGACTCAAAGCTTCTCTCCTTCCATTCTGTCCTTTTGTGACTATCTTCCCTTAAGGTTAACACTTGAAGAAATCCTCTTATCTTTGCAGAAAGGTGACCAAGGGACAGAGAACACACAATCATCAATTAAGTCCCACGGCTTAAAAGTAACTGTGCTTCTGCTTGCTCCCCTTTGATGAGAACTTGTTGAGAGGAATAATGCCAGTTTGACAGGATCTAGAACAACGAAAAAGACAAGCCTCTGTGCATGTCCGAGAGAGATTATCTAGATTAGAATAGCCTCGCGAGTGCCTGGGAGGTATTATCTAGATGACTTAGTTGCAGTAAGAAGACCCGTCTTAACTGTGAGAGGCCCCCATACCATAGGATGGGCTCTAGTACTTCCTGAAAAGGAGAAAATAAGTTGAGCAGGATCATTCCTCTCCCTATGTTCTCACTGTGGTTATAATGCAATCGGCTGCCTCGAGTTCCTGTGGGCATGCCTTCACCATGGAGCGTGCTCTGGAAACTTTGAACCCAAATAACCTTTCTTTCTCAAAGTTCCTTTTGTCTCTGACTGGAGATAAGACTTGGTGGTTAAGAGTGCATACAGCTCTTGCAGGTCACCAGAGTCTGGTTCCCAACATCTACATGAGATGGCCCACCACTGCCTAGAACTCCAGTTTCAGGGGATCCAATGTCCTCTTCTGGCCTCCATGGATAACACACATACACACACACACACACACACACACACACACACACACACACAAACAGTAAAAATGATATTTTTAAAACAATTATTAAGTTGTTTTTTGTCTAGAAATTTTGTCGCAGAAACAAGACAAAGTAAGAACAGGAGAGGAAGAAGATGAGATTTGGTTCTGTATAGATTCCTAAATATAGCTGTGGTATAATTACATCCAAAGCCAATTATTGGTGGGTGTTTATCTATTTTTGTCAGAATTGTAGACTAACTGGCCATGAAAAAAAGCAAAATCCAATAGAGATGGCCTAGCGGTTGAGAGCGCTGACTGCTCTTGCAGAGGACCCGGGTTCGATCCCCAGCACCCACATGGCGGCTGAGAACCGTCTGAAACTCCAGTTCCAGGAGAACTCCAGCTCCAGGGGAATCCGACACCCACTTCTGATCTCCACGGCGTTGCACGACACGGGTGCACGGACTTGCATGCAGACAGTACATTCGTACACATACAGAAATAAATAAAAATTAATAAAAAAAAAATTAAAAAAAAAAAGATTACCAAACTATGTAGCCAAATAGGATGCACTGCTTCATTATATATAACACATGAACAAAGAATACTTTTTACATTTTTTTAAATGGCTGATTATAAAAAAAAGAAAGAAAATATCTTGTGTTATATGAAAATATACAGAAGTAGCCAGGTGTGGTGGCACACGCCTTTAATCCTAGCACTTGGGAGGCAGAGGCAGGCAGATCTCTATGAGTTCAAGGCCAGACTGGTCTACAGAGTGAGCTCCAGGCCATCTGGGACTAAAGAGAGACCCTGTCTCAAAAAGACGACTATATATTATAATATATATATATATATGATATATATATATATATATATATATGCCAAACTTCATTGTTCACCAATTTTTAATCAGATAATGTTCCGGATTTATTTACATATTGCCTACAACTGTTTTCACACTGCAATGGCAATTTAATTAAGTTGTGACAGAGGAGATAGAACTTAAAAAGCCCTTCATAGAAAATGTTTACCTTTTGCTATAGAAAAGTGCTAAAGAATTGCTGTGCTTCTTAACAAATCTATTTTTTTCAATATCTTGAACCATTAAAATAATATTTAGTTATAGAACTTTGCAAAAAGCTCTTTTATTGGCCCATCTTACCCCCTCATGCATTCTATTACCCTGGACATTGTCTTTGGAGTTGTGCCACCATTGATCAATTATCTATGTAAAAATCCTCATTATTGCTGAAGAAGACTGACCGGCTAGATAGAACTGCTATGTCTCCTCTGCATGGAAAATAACATATTGTTAATCTTTCTGAAATACATCAAAACCATGAAAGAAAACCATTTTAGGGCAGTTCTTTATGCACTTGACATGACAGATGATACAGACATCATGGCGTAATGCAATGTCTCCCACCAGTTAACTGCCATTAGGGAAACCATGCTGAGCACTAGTGTCAATTAGTACTGAAGTGTTACAATAATAAGACTTTGTTAGCTCTAGAAGAATTTTGTCAGGCATATTCATACCTGCTAAGTTATTTAAGCTGAATTTTTGTGAAAGTCTTTACACTTTAAAGACAATATTTCACTACCTGATAAAACAGACAGAAGGTGTTACTTGAAAGCCATAATTTTCTCTATATGTTGCTAATCTAAAATTATAAATAATATTTATTAAGGTAAATATATCTCCTCTTGCCATACACATATCATATTCTATCATTTCCCCAAATAAAAGGAAAAATGAGTTTCTAAAGGAAAATTCTTTTTGGCACTGAAGGAGTTCTACCCATTGAGTTCTTGGGCCCTTTGCTTTCCAGTTGATCAAGTGGAGGTGTATTGATTATATATGCTGTTCTGTGGTTCTAAATGTAAGTAAAACATCCTACATCCTGTCCTGCACACACTAAAGCATACGTTACTTTCTCCCTTAGTCTACATTTCTTTCTGGCTTACGCATAATGGGTCAGTTAGATGTCTTTCAAAACTATAAAAACATGCGTTCATGTATTTCATTTCCAAAACTGAAATCCCTATACCAATCCTTGTCTAAACTCAATGGGAGTACAATGACACATTACAATTCTCAAAAGAACTGAGAAACAACTGTGGATACAGAAATGGCTATAAAACATTTTAAACTATTATTTGAGATAGAATATGAGTTTCATGTATGGTCTGGTTATTTTTATATGTCATTGAACTTTATAAATATCATGGCAATGATGATGATTTATATTTGAGAGCTCATTTTCTGAAGCTGTTGAGTCCACAGCAAGTCATACACATACAATCATTTCATTCATGCGTGTTGTTTTTATCAAACACTTGATAAGTGCGGCATGTAAAGCATTAAATCATAGCTGGATGCAAGTATGAAAAGGTGATGTCCAAACGGTTGTGAGAACTAGAGAGAGGGAACACTGCATAAAGTACTTGCTGTCAAGCATGAGGGCCTAAGTCCAGATGCTAGACCCTGTAACAGCCAGGCAAACAGGCTGTTCTGTTTTCTCCTATCTAGCCAGTCTAGTCAGTCAACAAGCTCCAGTTTCAATTAGAGACCATATCTCGAAAGATTTGTTGGATCTGCAGTCTTGGACCCCACTGTGGGTTGAGGTACCCTAGAGCACACCAGACTTACAAAAAAAAAAAAAGCACACCAGACTTACAAAAAAAAAAAGCATACTCCAGAGGAAGCCAAGGCAGGCCTGCTCAAGAGGCAGCAGTACCATGTGCAGTTTTCCTCTGATGGGAAAAAATAATATTTGTTGGGGTGTGATAGACAAAAATACCTGATGTCAACCTTTGGCTTCTACATACACACACACACATGCACACACATGAACACACACACATACACAAAACAATTATAAAATAAGAATATGAAAATGTGACTTACTATAAAGATGAGCTTGTAGAATCAATTAACCTATATATAGTTGCATAAGGCAACAAGACCCCAAAAGGAAAACAACTGTGTTTTAAGAGTAAAGACGGATACATAATTTGTTACTTATGGCTTTCAGAAAATTACTCCAAGGCACATGCAAACAAAGAAGCAAAGGATGAGATGGGTTTAGCCAAGAGAATGAGGTGGGAAGTTTGACAGACATCTTTGTTCTGCCAGATCCATCCTTCTCTCTTGGGTGCAGCAGTCAGGTCCATCTGGGGGAAACAGTGGAAGTGCTGAGTGAACTCTGTTGTAGCAATATGGTAGGTAATAGGTGCTATAACAAACTAACTTGCACTGGGTAATTTATGAGCAGCAGCTTAATGCTTAGAGGTCAGTAGGCTGAAGAATCCAAAAACAAGACACCAGCAGATACGGTGTCTAGTACAGGCTCACTCTCTGCTTCTAAGATGGTGGCTTCTATCTTTGTCTTCATGGTGGAAGGCCAAAGGGGCTTCAGTCACCCCTGTTTTAGAGTGCCATTAACTGAATTCTTGTATACTATTCCACAGTTTCCTAATGACATCTCATGGGCCCTCTCCACTGATGTCATCAATTTCAAAGTTAGAATTCAACATACAAATTTTGAGGGGTCCCAACCATAACAAGTAGAAAATATCCATGAAAATTCATGGCACTCAACTTTCCTACACATCTGCCAAGGAAAGTAAGCCAGAAGCAATTTTTGCATTTCCCAGAGTCATTTTAAATGTTTGAAAAACCATGAGAGTTTAAATATCTTTATGATATCTGTAGTATTCCCATTTCTTGTAGCTGCATGACCAGATGAATCATGGAAAATGAAGACAGATTATTACAGATCAAATTATGTACATATATGAAGAAATAAATCACAAGAGAATTTCTGGATTTGATACATTTAATGGGTCAGTTTAATCCAACCCTGGCAGTTAGCCTCCAGCCCTTGGCAATGGTTGTTTGTAATCCACAGATTCCAGGCAGCAGCAGGTAGCACCAGCCAGTGTTTGTTGGTGTGAGAGCTCCTGAAGGGGCCCCAGACCAGTGGCTAGTGCTGCAGCTTCAGCCTTTAGCAGCACCTTTCAGGAAAGGGCATCTGGAATCCTTTGCATTTAAGGCTTGATAGTTCTCTGAGATTCTCCCAGAAACCAGAGCTCAGTTTTTCCTCTCCTCCATCACAGCCTTTCTAGTCTCTGCCCACTCTGGTTCTCAGGTTCTCATGATTTTTATTGAATTTTGTGTATTTCTTTTTTAATTATTTTTTATCAGTTTTTTATTGATGTTTTATGTATTTCATACATCATTTTTCAATTCAGTTCAGGCATATTCCCCTATCCCTTCCCGCCACCCCACCCCAAACCATCCCAGATCATGTTCTCTATCAGAACTGCCCTGCATCTTTCTCTCAGTCTTTTTTTATGCATAGGAATTCACATTTTCCTCCATTAATTTCATATTATTCTAAAATATGGATACATACTCTCCACACATATACAGTAATTACAGAGTCTGAAAATAATTGGTGGGTGGATTCTAGAGTCCATTGAGGGATTCACATTATGACAACATAGTTGCTTTCAGATAAACCAAAAATATAACAATACTGTCCTTCAGCTTGCCTTTCATCTGGGGGATTTGGTGTTAGCATTCCACAAATGAGGGAAACCATTCTCTGTTTGTCTTTCTGGGACTGTGTCACCTCACTCAGCATAATGGCTTCGAGCTCCATCCATTTACCTACAAAGTTCATAATGCCATCTTTCTTTACCACTGACTAGTACTCCATTGTGTAGATGTACCACATTTTTGTCATCTACTCATCTGTTGAGGGGCATATGGGTTGGTTCCTGCTCTTTGCTATTGTGAAGAGAGCTGCAATAAACATTGATGTGCATATATCTTTGCGGTAGGATGAGTCTTTGGGGTATATACCCAGGAGTGGTATGATTAGGTCAGGTGGTAAGCTCATTCTGAGTCTTTTAAGGGTTCTCCACACTGCTTTCCATAGTAGTTGTACAAGTTTACATTCCCACCAGCAGTGGATGAGTGTTCCCCTTTCCCCACAACCCCTCCAGCATCTGTTGTCTTTTGTTTTCTTGATCTTAGCTAGCCATACTGGAGTGAGATGATATCTGAGAGTGGTTTTAATTTGCATTTCCTTAATTATTAATGATGATGAACAATTTTTAAGATGTTTCTCAGCTATCTTTAATTCCTCACTGGTGAAGACTTCTTACTTCTTTGTTTTTTGAGTAGTTTATATATTCTTGACGTTAATGCTCTGTCAGATGTGTCACTGGTAAAGATTTCTTCCCACTCTGTGGGTTTTCTCTTCACCTCCTTGATTGTTTCTTTTGCTGTACAGAAGCTTTTGAATTTTATGAGGTCCCATTTGTCAACTGTTGACCTTGCTTCCCTGTGTGGCTGTTGTCTGGTTTAGAAATTCTCCTCCTACACCTATGTCTTGTAGGTGGCTGCCAACTTTTTCTTTTTTTTTTTTTAATTTTTTTATTAATTTTTATTTCTGTATGTGTATGAATGTACTGTCTGCATGCAA